>SJYW01003255.1:0-12306 GCA_006410735.1 Raphicerus campestris | reverse complement strand
TTCTAGTAGTCATGTGTGGATGTGAGAGTTGAACTGTGAAGAAAGCTGAGCACCGAAGAATTGATGCTTTTGAACTGTGATGTTGGAGAAGACTCTTGAGAGTTCCTTGAACTTTAAGGAGATCCAACCAGTCCATTCGAAAGGAGATCAGCCCTGAGTGTTCATTGGAAGGACTGATGCTAAAGCTGGAACTCTACTACTTTGGCCACCTCATGTGAAGAGTTGACTCACTGGAAAAGACTCTGATGCTGGAAGGGATTGGGGGCAGGAGAAGGGGATGACAGAGGATGAGATGGCTGGATGGCATCACTGACTCGATGGACATGAGTCTGAGTGAACTCCAGGAGTTGGTGATGGACAGGGAGGCCTGGCGTGCTGTGATTCATGGGTCGCAAAGAGTGGGACACGACTGAGCGACTGAACTGAACTGAATAATAAACAACATAGAGCATCTTTTCATGTGTTTTTGGCCATCTGTATGTCTTCTTTGAAGAAATGTATGTTTAGGTCTCTTGCCCATTTCTTGAATGAGTTCTTGTTTTTCTAGTATTGAGCTTCATGAGCTGCTTGTATATTAGGCAGCAAGCCCACTACTGAGCTCATACCTTAAGAAAACCATAATTCAAACGGACACATGTACTCTAGTGTTCAAAGCAGCACTATTTACAATTGCCAGGACATGGAAGCAATCTAGATATCTATTAACAGGTGAGTAGATAAAGAAATTGTGGTACATATACATAATGGAATATTACTCAGCCATAAAAAGGAAAAAATTTAAGTCAGTTATAATGAGGTGGATGAATGTAGAGCTTGTTATATATAGTGAAGTGAAGTGAAGTCGCTCAGTTGTGTCCGATTCTCTGTGACCCCATGGACTTTAGTCTGCCAGGTTCCTTTGTCCATGGGATTTTCTAGGCAAGTGTACTGGAGTGGCTTGCCATTTCCTTCTCCAGGAGATCTTCCCGACACAGGGCTTGAACCTGGGTCTCCACATTGTAGGCATACGCTTTACCATCTGAGCCACCAGGGAAGTCATACATAGTGAAATAAGTCAAGAAGAGAAAAACAAATATCATATATTAATGCATATATGTGGAATCTGGAAGAATGGTACCGATGAATCTATCTGAAGCACAAAAATAGAGACCCAGACATAGAGATTTGTGGACACAACTGAAAAGGAAGATGGTGGGATGCACTGAGAGAGTACCTTTGAAACATATGTATTATCATATGTAAAATAGATAGATGGTAGAAAGTTGTTGTGTAACACAGGGAGCTCGACCCAGTTCTCTGTGACAACCTATAGGGCTGGGTTTGGTCAATTAGAAGGGAAGTTAAAGAGGGAGGGGATATATGTATGTTGTTTTTGTTGTTTAGTTGTTAAAATAGTGCCCAACTGTTTGTGATCTCATGGACTGTAGCTTGCCAAGTTCCTCTGTACATGGGATTTCCAAGCTAGAATGCTGGAATGGGTTGCCATTTTCTTCTCCAGGTGATCTTCCCAATCCAGGAATCAAACCTGCATCTCCTGCACTGGCATCAATTCAGTTCAGTCACTCAGTCATGTCCTACTCTTTGCGACCCCGTGAATCGCAGCACGCCAGGCCTCCCTGTCCATCACCATCTCTCGGAGTTCACTGAGACTCACGTCCATCGAGCCCGTGATGCCGTCCAGCCATCTCATCCTCGGTCGTCCCCTTCTCCTCCTGACCCCAATCCCCTCCCAGCATCAGAGTCTTTTCCAATGAGTCAACTCTTTGCGTGAGGTGGCCAAAGTATTGGAGTTTCAGCTTTAGTATCAGTCCTTCCAGTGAACACCCAGGACTGATCTCCTTTAGAGTGAGGATATATTAATATGTATTCTTTTGTCTGATTCACTTTGTTGTACAGCAGAAACAAACAGAACATTGTAAGGCAATTACACTCCAATTTAAAAATAAGAAGTTCTCATCACAAGAAAAATAAAGTATAACTACCTGTGCTGATAAATGTATGTTAACTAGATTTACTGTCATCATTTCAAAATATATACATAATCGAATCATTATGTTGTACAGCTAATATAATGAAACTAAGACAATATTATATGTCAGTTATATATCAAATAAAAAAAAGATNAACTACCTGTGCTGATAAATGTATGTTAACTAGATTTACTGTCATCATTTCAAAATATATACATAATCAAATCATTATGTTGTACAGCTAATATAATGAAACTAAGACAATATTATATGTCAGTTATATATCAAATGAAAAGAAGATGCAGAGGAAATGGAAAAAAGAAACAACCTGTGGTCTATCCATACCATAGGATGAAAATATTGATAAGTACAAAACTTGGATGACTCTCCAGAGAATTATGCTGAGTGAGAAAGACAACCCACAAAATAAAATGCTGCATGATTCCATTTATATGAATTTTTGAAGTGAGAAGAAATAATAAATAGTTTAGTACTTGCCATGGATTAGGATAAGGGATGTGCAGGGAGGGCCAAATATTGGTATAAAGGTGCAACACAAGGAATTCTTGTGAGTTTGGAACTATTCTGCATCTTGAGTGATGGTAGATACATATATATATTATATATTTGTGTGTATGTGTGTGTGTGTGATAGAATTGCATAGAACTAAATACACACACAACTGAGTGCAAATGGGAAGACTGTGAGTGGAAGATTGGTCGTGGATTTTATCAATGTCAGTATTCAGTTTGTGATATGGTACTGTAATTTTGCAATGTTATCATTGGAGAAACTGTAAATGCTACATGAGATCTCTACTATTTTTAAAAACTGTGTATTAATCTACAATTACCTCAAGATAAAACATTTTGGGGGCTTCCCTGGTGGTCCGGTGGTTAGGACTCTGGGCTTGAAATGCAGGGGGCCCAGGTTCAATCCCCGATCAGGGAAGTAAGATCCCACATGCCGCACAGCGTGGCCAATAAATAAATAAAATAAAAATTAAAAAAAAAAAAAAACAAAACATTTTGTTAAAAAGAATACTGTATGCAATTTACCATGTAGCTTTAGTACATTCCATATAATAAAAGTACTGATCTTTGATGACTTTTATGTAATGTTATTAGGAAATTGTCCCTTTCTTTCTACTATTCCTAGCAAATAGTTATATATTCAGCAAACAGTGAAGAACTTTTCTCATTTCCATGTCCTCATGTCCTGCTGTTCAGTTCAGTTCAGTCGCTCAGTCGTGTCTGACTCTTTGCAACCCCATGGACTGTAGCGTGCCAGGTCTCCCAATTTATCACCAACTCCCAGAGTTTACTCAAACTCATGTTCATTGAGTCAGTAATGCCATCGAGCCATCTCACCCTCTGTCGTCCACTTCTCCTGCCTTCAATTTTTCCCAGCATCAGGGTCTTTTCCAATGAGTCAGTTCTTCACATCAGATACTCAAAGTATTGGAGTTTCAGCTTCAGCATCAGTCCTTCAAATGAAAATTCTGGACTGATCTCCATTAGGATGAACTGGTTTGATCTCTTTGAGGTTCAAGGGACTCTCAAGAGTCTTCTCCAACACCACAGTTGAAAAGCATCAATTCTTTGCTGCTCAGCTTTCTTTATAGTCCAACTCTCACATCCATACATGACTACTGGAAAATCCACAGCTTTGACTAGACAGACCATTTTTGGCAAAGTAATGTCTTTGCTTTTTAATATGCTGTCTAGGATGGTAATAACTTTTCTTCCAAGGAGCAAGCATCTTCTAATTTCATAGATGTAGTCGCCATATGCATTGACTTTGCTAAGTCGCTTCAGTCATTTCTGACTCTGTGCGAACCCATAGACGGCAGCCCACCAGGCTCTGCTGTCCCTGGGATTCTCCAGGCAAGAGCGCTGGAGTGGATTGCCATTGCCTTCTCCAGCATTGACTTTGGAGACCCCAAAAATAAAGCCTGTCACTATTTCCACTGTTTCCCCATCTATTTGCCAGGAAGTGTTGAGACTGGATGCCATGACCTTAGTTTTCTGAATTGTGAGTTTTAAACCATTTTTTCACTCTCCCCTTTCGCTTTCATCAAGAGGCCCTTTAGTTCCTCTTCACTTTCTGCCATAAGGGTGGTGTCATCTGCATATCTGAGGTTATTGATATTTCTCCCGGCAATCTTGATTCCAGCTTGTGTTTCTTCCAGTGCAATGTTTCTCATGATGTACTCTGCATATAAGTGAAATAAGCAGGGTGACAATATACAGCCTTGATGTACTCCTTTCCTGATTTGGAAACAGTCTGTTGTTCCATGTCCAGTTCTAACTGTTGCTTCTTGACCTGCATACAAATTTCTCAAGAGGCAGGTCAGGTGGTTTGGTATTCCCATCTCTTTAATAATTTTCCAGAGTTTGTTTTGGTCCACATGGTCAAAGGCTTTAGCATAGTTAATAAAGCAGAAGTAGATGCTTTTCTGGAACTCTCTTGCTTTTTCGATGTTCCAACAGATGTTGGCAATTTGATCTCTGGTTCCTCTGCCTTTTCTGCATCCAGCTTGAACATCTGGAAGTTCATGGTTCGTGTACTGTTGAAGCCTAGCTTGGAGAATTTTAAGTATTACTTAACTAGCATGTGAGATGAGTGCAATTATGTGGTAGTTAGAGCATTCTTTGGCATTGCCTTTCTTTGGGATTGGAATGAAAACTGAACTTTTCCAGTCCTGTGGTCACTGTTGAGTTTTGCAAATTTGCTGGCATATTGAGTGCAGCACTTTCACAGCATCATCTTTTAGGATTTGAAATAGCTCAACTGGAATTCTATCACTCTACTAGCTTTGTTCGAAGTCATGCTTCCTAAGGCCCACTTGACTTTGCATTACAGGATGTCTGGCTCTAAGATGTTGATCACATAATCGTGATTATCTTGTTCATGAAGATCTTTTTTGTATAGTTCTTCTGTGCATTCTTGCTACCTCTTCTTAATATCTTCTGCTCTGTTCAGTCTATACCACTTTGTCCTTTATTGTGCCCACCTTTGCATGAAATGTTCCCTGCTATCTCTAATTTTCTTGAAGAGATCACTAACTTTCCCATTCTATTCTTTTCCTCTGTCTCTTTGCATTGATCACGGAGGAAGGCTTTCTTATCTCTCCTTGCTATTATTTGGAACTGTGCATTCAGATAAGTATATCTTTCCTTCTCTTCTTTGCCTGTCACTTCTCTTCTATTCAAAGCTATTTGTAAGGCCTCCTCAGACAATCATTTTGCCTTTTTATATTTCTTTTCCTTGGGGATGGTCTCGATCCCTACCTTTTGCACAGTGTCACAAACCTCCATCTATAGTTCTTCTTGCACTCTGTCTATCAGATCTAATCCCTTGAATCTATTTGTCACTTCCACTGTATAATCATAAGGGATTGACTTAGGTGATACTAGAATAGTCTAGTGGTTTTCCCTACTTTCCTCAATTTAAGTCTGAATTTGGCAATAAGGAGTTCATGGTCTTTGCCACAATCAGCTCCTGATCTTGTTTTTGCTGACTATATAGAACTTCTCCATCTTTGGCCGCAAAGAATATAATCAGTCTGATTTCAATATTGATCGTCTAATGATGTCAATGCATAGAATATTCTCTTGTGCTGTTGAAAGAGGATGTTTGCTATGACCAGTTCATTCTCTTTTACCTTTTAGTAATTTTTGCAGCATAATATATATAGCAATTGTGAAGAATATATGTTTACTTTCTAACTTTTTTGTTTAGGTATGTGATCACACATCTTTCACTGATGTATCCTGAGGGAAGCTCTTATCTAAGCCTAGTTTTTAAATTTTTGTTTTCTCTAAATATAGTATCATTGCCAAAGGACTTCTGCTATTGTACTGATTGTCTTAATGCATAGTGAATTGATTTATATGCTGAAGGTATATAAAGTAATGTTGTTAAAACTGACCTTTTATCAAAAAAGATACTGATTTTTTCTTTTTATTTTAAAAATTACTGTAAAGAACTGAGTTAATGATATTCCCTACATCCTATGTGTGTTACACTTAAGCATCATCAGTCTGTGCCAGGATCTTCTTTTCATCTTTTTTCACTTGGTTCTTTTTCCCTGGCTCCTACTCCCCTACTCTACATTCCATGCTTTGTTTCATGTTTTTAATATTTGGGTGTATCCTTATGAAATGTGTAGCATTTGGGTGTTTTTCACATTTTCATAAATATTATTGTGCTATTTATGTCATATCTGTTTAAATAAAATAATCTGTAGATCCCTATCAACCCATATAAGTTTGAGTTTATAACATATTAAAAAATAGCTCAAATTTTGGTTAGAATTACACTGAATTTTTATCTGAATTTGATAAAAAAATTGAGCTCCTTACTGTGTTTAGTGCATGCCTTATTAAAAAAAAAAGTCTAAGTGATACAGTATATTTTTGAGAGTATGTATGTTTCTTTCCTCTCCTGAGACTTTAACAAGGGAGCCCTGGTGAGTTCTTGTACATAGAGCTGAACAACAAATTTCATGAACATGGGATGTACAGTAGTTTATATCCTTACCAATATTAATCTGTACATTTTTGGCTGGCTCCTGTCCTTAAAATATGTCATTCCTAACCAATCAGTTGAAATGTCAAAATGTTTAACAGCATCTTTATGGCTTCTCTTTATCCTCAGATTAAGTTGCCATTCTTACAACAGCCTGGGCCATTTTACAACCAGATATATGGGCTAAAGATTACTTATCATCAGTTGTTTTTCGCTCAGGTATATGGAATAGAAGTTAATTACTGCCCTTCCCTGGATCTGAGTGTTGATAATTTATCAAACGAAGGACCCATTCCAAAAATTCTGGACAATGGGTACAGTTTTAGGTTAATGGAGTAAGATGTTTATTGAAAACAAGACCAAGGTCTCAGAGTCCTACACTGACTGTCTAACAATTTCTACCTCAGTGTCATTTACCCTATGTCTCTTTTATGTTTTTAGTATTCATGCTTCTTCTTCTTTTTTTTTTTTGTATTTTTGATGCATACTACTGTACATGAGTTAATGCTTAGGTGGTTGTTATGATACTAACACATAGGTTTCTGTTTTAATGCTTGTAAATGCTCCCTTATTATTGTATTGTGTAATTTTCAACATAGAAATCTGTCAGAAATGTTTGAAATCCAATTTTCACTTACTTGAAATTGTGTGGATAAGCTTATTTGCATAAAGATAATTATTGGTATGTCTTAGGTTTAGCTAGAACAATCCCAGTCTTAATGTGGACTTCATTTTGCAGTAATATGTGCCTGGTCTCAGTTCTCTAAGTGCTGTGAGCTGACTTGTGTCCCATCCCCTAAATTAATAGACTGAAGACCTAGTCCCCCCCCCGCCCCCAGCCATATGACTGCATTGGATATTGGATCTTTAAGGAGGTGACTGAAGTTTAATGAAGTCATGAGAGTGTAGTTTAGTTATATAGCTAGTACACTTAAAGGAACTTACATAGTGAAAACAAAATTGTTCTGGCCTTCAGGCACCAGACACCAGGGCTCTCTCTCTGCCATGTGAGCCACATGGCAAGAATGCAGCTGTCTGCAAGACAGAAAGAGCAGGTTAACTAATGGGTAGCCATGTTGGCACTCTGATCTCAAACTTCCATCGTCCAGAACTATGACAAAATAAATTTCTGTTGTTTAAGCCATCTAGTCTATGGTATTTTGTTATGGCAGTTTGAGCTAAGACATTAAGTCTTATATCAGAGTGATGGCCTTGTTAATTAATGCCCTGGTGGATAGAGTTATGAGTCAGCTTTCCATTAGAAATCATTTTCTTGTAGGATGTTNTAAAAAAAAAAGTCTAAGTGATACAGTATATTTTTGAGAGTATGTATGTTTCTTTCCTCTCCTGAGACTTTAACAAGGGAGCCCTGGTGAGTTCTTGTACATAGAGCTGAACAACAAATTTCATGAACATGGGATGTACAGTAGTTTATATCCTTACCAATATTAATCTGTACATTTTTGGCTGGCTCCTGTCCTTAAAATATGTCATTCCTAACCAATCAGTTGAAAGGTCAAAATGTTTAACAGCATGTTTATGGCTTCTCTTTATCTTCAGATTAAGTTGCCACTCTTACAACAGCCTGGGCCATTTTACAACCAGATATATGGGCTAAAGATTACTTATCACCAGTTGTTTGTCGCTCAGGTATATGGAATAGAAGTTAATTACTGCCCTTCCCTGGATCTGAGTGTTGATAATTTATCAAACGAAGGACCCATTCCAAAAATTCTGGACAATGGGTACAGTTTTAGGTTAATGGAGTAAGATGTTTATTGAAAACAAGACCAAGGTCTCAGAGTCCTACACTGACTGTCTAACAATTTCTACCTCAGTGTCATTTACCCTATGTCTCTTTTATGTTTTTAGTATTCATGCTTCTTCTTCTTCTTTTTTTTTTTTTTTTGTATTTTTGATGTATACTACTGTACATGAGTTAATGCTTAGGTGGTTGTTATGATACTAACACATAGGTTTCTGTTTTAATGCTTGTAAATGCTCCCTTATTATTGTATTGTGTAATTTTCAACATAGAAATCTGTCAGAAATGTTTGAAATCCAATTTTCACTTACTTGAAATTGTGTGGATAAGCTTATTTGCATAAAGATAATTATTGGTATGTCTTAGGTTTAGCTAGAACAGTCCCAGTCTTAATGTGGACTTCATTTTGCAGTAATATGTGCCTGGTCTCAGTTCTCTAAGTGCTGTGAGCTGACTTGTGTCCCATCCCCTAAATTAATAGACTGAAGACCTAGCCCCGCCCCCCCCCAGCCATATGACTGCATTGGATATTGGATCTTTAAGGAGGTGACTGAAGTTTAATGAAGTCATGAGAGTGTAGTTTAGTTATATAGCTAGTACACTTAAAGGAACTTACATAGTGAAAACAAAATTGTTCTGGCCTTCAGGCACCAGACACCAGGGCTCTCTCTCTGCCATGTGAGCCACATGGCAAGAATGCAGCTGTCTGCAAGACAGAAAGAGCAGGTTAACTAATGGGTAGCCATGTTGGCACTCTGATCTCAAACTTCCATCGTCCAGAACTATGACAAAATAAATTTCTGTTGTTTAAGCCATCTAGTCTATGGTATTTTGTTATGGCAGTTTGAGCTAAGACATTAAGTCTTATATCAGAGTGATGGCCTTATTAATTAATGCCCTGGTGGATAGAGTTATGAGTCAGCTTTCCATTAGAAATCATTTTCTTATAGGATGTTTTGACATTATAGTAAATGAGCCATTGATCATATCTCCCCATGTTTTCTGACTCCTAATTGAAAGTTTGTTGCTGAGCTATGAACAGCACTGGGATTCTTGGCCTCCAGAGGAGAGGAATTCAATCTGGATCCAGTGACAAGGCTTGATCACTCGAGCTTTTGTGTAATAAAGTTTTATTAAAGTATAAAAGAGATAGAGAAAGCTTCTGAAATAGACATCAGAAGAGGGCAGAAAGAGTGCCCCGTTGCTAGTTTTTAGCAACAAGTTATATACCTATTAGCAAGCTGCTAATTAGAGAAAGGAAATGTCTCAGAACTCAGAGAGTGGCACCAGGTCCTCACCCACAACATGCATTTTGAGATAGTATTGGCACCAGGTGAGTGATCCCATGCCATAAAACAATTGACATGAATCTTGAAGAAAGGCAGATTCTAAGGTAAATATATAGTTCATTAACATAGCTTAAGAAAAACATTCACATAAGAAAAATGCATTGGTTAGCTCAAGGTTTGAGAAAAGTTAAGTTTAGGTGGAACCAGGTGTCATCATGGCAACACAGATTTTTAAAAGAAACTTCCTTTTGATTTTTATTCAGTTCAGTTTAGTCACTCAGTCATGTCCGACTCTTTGTACCCCATGAATCGCAGCACGCCAGGCCTCCCTGTCCATCACCAGCTCCCAGAGTTCACTCAAACTCATGTCCATCGAGTCAGTGATGCCATCCAGCCATCTCATCCTCTGTCGTCCCCTTCTCCTGCTGCCCCCAATCCCTCCCAGCATCAGAGTCTTTTCCAATGAGTCAACTCTTCGCCTGAGGTGGCCAAAGTACTGGAGTTTCAGCTTTAGCATCAATCCTTCCAAAGAACACCTAGGACTGATCCCCTTTAGAGTGGATGGGTTTTATATAGAGAAGGATAAATAAAGTCTGACACTTGCAGTCTATTTCCTTCACTTTGAGACCCCTAGCCTTCCTGCCTGTAACCCTCTCATAATGAACTACTTTAAGAAGTAATGGCAACTCTTTTTCTCGTCATCTCAGTGTCTTATATCATGGATAGGCTTTATGTATAATTTCTTATCTTTTATGACATCAGATATAAAATTATTTCACTGTCTGATTCAATGAGGACACGTGAGTCACTTAATAAGCTGTGCTTCTGGAATCCAAAATAGAATTGCTTATACATCTTAATTTTTTTGAGTCAGAGTGGTCAATTAAGGGGTCAGAGTCATCTTGAAAATTAGATAATTGCACAGTTTTCCGTATCAGTTTGCATCATACATATTTTTTACTCAAGGCAATATGTCATAGTAATCTGAAGTTTTCTCAAATATCTATTTGAGACTTCATTCTTACATTGACTATATTAAATTTGTGGTAGTTTCTGGGCTTATATTAAAGATAGTCTTGGTCATAAGTATAGAAGAGAAAGTTTATCTTTATTTAACTAATGCCTACCTCAGTGCTTGAAACATGTTAGAACAATAGATGGGTAGATATTTATTACAAATTATAAAACAATTTTTAAAAACCCTTCATATCAAAATTAATTTATATAAGAATTTGAACCATTCTAAAATTGATTTTTAAAGTGCTTCTCAAATAATAATTAAGACAAACTTTTCCAAAGGAACTCAATGATCAATTCTGAGTTACTAGGTAGACATGTTTGCTGACAAAATAATCCATGATTATACATTTTAGACATTTATTTAGTCAACATGATAGAATATTAAGAGAACATTATAGAAATGTAAATACTTTTATTGTCATTGGCGGTAAGGAAAGCAGTGAAAACTTGTGATAAACACTTTCAGGATGTTACTCGTCTCCATTTTGGATGAGATATAGGTAAAGCCCCACAGAGTTCCACTCTATATTGTGAAAAAATTACTACTGCTTTCCTCTATGGATGGTATAGATCAAATGGGGGATAGTTTGTTTAGTATTTTTAAAGTAGCTTTGGCCCTGTGTTCACTGCCAGTTAATTTTGATTGCTTGGAAATAATCTTAGGTTAAACTATAATAGCTATGAGTAACGTGATAGTTTTCCATCTTGTATATTTTTATTCTATAAGGATTTTGTAGTATTTTTTGAATAAGAAAATAATTCTGGTTACTTCAGTTTCCATTATTTAGCTAGAGTTGGTAATATAAAGAGCCTAATGCTGAATTAGAAAAATGCTTTTTATTCTCTAAGGAAAATTTTCACATTAACTATGTCATCTTTATATTACTATTTGAGAATTATGTTGTACTATGTTGTAAGTGTCCTTACAAAAATGCTTACAAGAAATTAAAGACAATTTTACCCAGTTGTATATAATTGTCAAACTAGTAACTAGACTCTAGTTTTATAGTAATGTAGAATAGAGGTAATACATTTCACCTAAAGCCGTTTGTCATTTTCTAGTACCTTCCCTACCCTTGGCAAATTCCTTGTCTCCTTTGCTATTTAGATGAAATATATAATCAGAATCTTTTTTTTGCGGGGAGGGGGGTGTACCATTTCAAAAGTCTTTATTGAATTGGTTACAATATTGTCTGTTTTATGTTTTGACATTTTGGCCACAAGGCACATAAGATTTAGCTCCCCAACCAGGAATCCAGCGCTCACCCCTGGCATTGGAAGGCAAAGTCTTAACCGCTGGACTTCCAAGGAAGTACCAATAATAAGAATTTTTATTTAAAAAATTCTGTTCTCATCTATTGCTAGTGGAAATGCAAAATGGTACTGTCTCTTTGGAAGACACTTTGATGGTTTCTTACATAAATGAACATAAATAATCTTGACACACACTGATCCTGCAATCACATTCCTTGGTATTTACACAAAGTTGTAAACATATGTTCACACATAAGCCTGCACATGGATGTTTATAGCAGCCTCTTTCATAATTGGCAACATGTAGAAGCAACCAAGAGGTCCTTCTGCAGGTGGATGGACAATAAACTGTAGTATTTAATTCAGATAATTGAAAGTTAGTACCAAAAAGATATGAATTGTAAAGTCATGAAAAGACATGGAGAAACCTTAAAAAGGCTTATTACTAACTGAAGGATTTCTATCTGAAAAGGCT
>SJYW01003253.1:0-14210 GCA_006410735.1 Raphicerus campestris | reverse complement strand
TTCATGGCTCTCCCCTCGCATCCCAAGAGGAGGCCCTCACACCAGGCGAGTCCATAGGAGCCTCAGGCCTCTGGTGACCTTTCCACAAAAACCCAAATGCCTCGTCCACTCCACACGAAGCTGACTCACCTGCAGTGCCTCGACTGCCTCCCCGAGGCTTGACTGCCGGCACCCTGGCAAATGTGATAGCACGGGGGTACCTCCAGGGCAAGCCACAGATAGCTTTCTTCATTAGATGTAGAGCCGGATACGGCTGCTGCACCCTGGAGTAAAGCGGCCCTGCAAGTATATGGGCGAGACGAGGCGTGACTCCCCTATGTGGGCTCCAGGGGTACACCAAGACCTATGTCAGCATNAACCCTGGAGTAAAGCGGCCCTGCAAGTATATGGGCGAGACGAGGCGTGACTCCCCTATGTGGGCTCCAGGGGTACACCAAGACCTATGTCAGCATGGGCGAGGCAAGCACAGGCTCAGGACTCAGCACCAGACAAGGACTGAGGATCCGGCGACTTCTCGGGAGGAATCCACACAGGTGCCTCGAAACTCGCATGGAGACTGGCCTCTCCTGAGGCCACAGATGTGGGTCCATGCGGTTCATGTCGTAACTCGAGAGGACCCCTCCTCAACTGGAGAAAAATGAATAGCTTTTCCCCTGCAGGGAGGGTGAGTCCCATGTCCGCTGCAGCATCTCGTTGGAAATCACCCGTTCCCTCCTAGACCTCGAAATTCTCTTTCCCACCCTTGCTGTGGACCTCAAAATGCTCTTTCAAACCCTTGCTGTGACCCAGGAAGACTCCCGCCCCACACGTCCCCAATAGAGAGGACTACTGAGGGTTCCGCTGCAGCTCAAGAGGAGCTCCATTTTCCTATGCTGAGTTTCAGATGAGGGGCCCTATCCCTGCTCCATCAGAAAAGGGTTCCCGGCTCTCCCCTCACATCCCAAGAGGAGGCACAACACCAGGCGAATCCAGAGAAGACTCAGGCGTCGGGTCACATTTCCGCAAGACCCCAAATGCCTAGTTCACTCCAGATGAATCTGACTGCCCTGCACTGCCTCGACTCTCACCCCAAGGCTCGACTCCGGCACACTGGCAGGTGTGATAGCCCTGGGGTACCTCGAGGTCAAGTCACTGATCCCTGTGTCCACTCAACAGGGACCCGGACACTGTTGCTGCAGTTGGGGAAGAAAGCGGCCGTGCACGTCTCCAGTCGAGATGATGACTGACTCCAATCTGTGGGTTCCAGGGAAAGCCCAATACAAGTGTCAGCACGGGCAAGGCAATCACGGGCTGCAGCCTCAGCATGAGAAGGGGACTGAGGACTTGGCGAAACTGAGGAGGAATCCGCAGAGGTGCCTCGGCCCTCGCACCGAGACTGGCCTATCCTGGGGCCAAAGGGGTGGATCCCTGTGGTACCTGCCATAATTAGAGAGGAACCCACCGCAACTAGAGAAAAACTAGAAGCTTCACCCTTGCAGGTGGAGTGAGGCTCTTGTCCGCTGTGGAGTCCCGGAGTAAATCACCCGTTCCATCTTGGACCTTGAAATTCTCTTTCACACCCTTGCTGTGACCCAAGAAGTTCCCCGCCCCACACTTCGCTACTCAAGAGGACCACCGAGGGTCCCGCCGCGACAAGAGAGGAGCTCCATTTTCTCATGCTCAGCTCCTGATGAGGGGCCCTTTCCATGCAACATAGGGAAAGGTTTCACGGCTCTCCACTCTCATCCCAAGAGGAAGCACTCACAGCAGGAGAGTCCAGAAAAGCCTCAGGCATCAGTTCATATTTCCGCAAGTCCCCAAAATGCCTAGTCCACTCCAGATGAATCTGACTGTCCTGCACTGCCTCAACTGTCACCCCGAGGCTCGACTTCAGCACACTGGCATGTGTGATAGCCCTGGGGTACCTCGAGGTCAAGCCACTGATCCCTGTATCCGCTCGACAGGGGATCAGACACTGTTGCTGCAGTTGGGGAGGAAAGCGGCTGTGCACATTACCAGGCGAGACGATGCCTGACTCCCNGAGGGTCCCGCCAAGACTCAACAGGAGCCCCGTTTTCCCCTGCTGAGCTCCAGATGACAGTTCCTTTCCCTGCTCTTTCGGGAAAGTGTTCACGGTTCTCCCCTGGCATCCCAAGAAGAAGACCTTGAACGAGGAGAACAGAACGAGCCTCAGGGGTCGGTCCATCATTCCCAAGACCCCCAAATGTCTCGCCCATTCCTGATGAGCCTCACTGCCCTGCACTTCCTCGACTGTCACACCGAAACTCGACTCCTGAAACACTGGCACATGTGATAGCCCCCGGGTACTTCGAGGGCAAGACACAGATCCCTGTGTCCGCTCGAAGGGATGCTGGACACTTTTGCTTCAGATGGGGAAGAAAGCGGCCGTGCACGTCTCTAGGCGTGACGAGGCCTGACTCCCCTGTGGGAGCTCCAGGGCAACCCCAAGACCTAGGTCAGCATGGGCAAGGCAAGCTCAGGCTGCGGCCTCAGCACCAGAAAAGGCCTGGGGACCCGTCGACGACTGGGGAGGAAAACCCAGTGGCAACTCGCACAGAGACTTGCCTCTCCTGAGGCTACAGAAGTGGGCCCCTGGGGTCCCCGTCGTAACTCGAGAGGACCCCGGTGCAACTCGAGAAAAACCAGAAGCTTCTCCCTTGCAGGCAGAGTGAGGGCCTTGTCCACTGCGGCATCCTGGGGGAAATCACCCATTCCCTCCTGGACCTCAAAATGCTCCTTCTCACCCTTGCTGTGACCCAAGAAGTTCCTGCCCCACCCGTCCCCAATGGAGATGAAGCCTGAGGTTCCCAACAAGACTCAAGAGGAGCACCAATTTCCCCTGCTGAGCTCCAGATGAGGGACCCATTTTCTGTTTCGTTGGGAAAGGTTTTTCAGTGTTCCCCTCGCAATCCAAGAGGAGGTGCTCACACCTGGATAGTCGGGAGGAGGCTCACAGGTTGGGTCACCATTTCCCAAGACCGCCAAAAGTCTCGTCCACTCCAGATGAACCTGACTGCCCTGCACTTCCTCGACTGTCACCCCGAGGCTCGACTCCAGCACACTGGCATGTATGACAGCCCTGGGGTACCTCGAGGGCAAGCCACAGATCCCTGTATCCGCTCAACAGGGACCCGGACACTGTTGCTTCAGTTGGGGTGGAAAGCGGCCGTGCACGTTTCCAGGCGAGACGAGGCCTGACTCCCATGTGGGAGCTCCAGTGCAAACTCAAGTTCTATGTTAGCATGCGTGAGGCAAGCTCAGGCTCCAGCTTCAGCACCAGACCAGGACTGAGGACACGGCAACCACGGGGGATGAATCCCCAGAGGCGCCTCACAAATCGCTCAGAGACTGTCCTCTCCTGTGGCCACAAGGGCAGGTTTCTGGGATCCCATCGTATCTCAAGTGGACCCAACCGGCACCCGAGAAAAACCAGAAACTTCTCCCCTGCAGGTGGAGTGAGGCCCTTTCCACGTGGGCATCTCAGTGGAAATCAACCCTTCCCTCCTAGACCTCAAAAGGCTCTTTCACACCCTTGTTGTGACCAAAGAAGTTCCCCGCCTCACCCGTCTCTACTCGAGAGGAACCCCGAGGGTCCCACCAAGAATCAAGAGGAGCCCCGTTTTCCCCTGCTCACCTCCTGATGACGGCCCTTTCACTGCTCTGTCGGGAAAGTGTTTACGGCTCTCCCCTGGCATCTCAAGAAGTGGCGCTCGAACGAGGAGAGACAGAACGAGCCTCAGGGGTCGGTCCATCATTCCCAAGACCCCCAAATGCCTCGTCCATTCCTGAGGAACCTCACTGCCCTGCACTGGCTCGACTGTCACCCCGAGACTCGACTTCCAACACACTGGCACGCGTGACAGTCCTGGGGTACCTCGAGGGCAAGCCACATATCCCTGTGTCTGCTCGAAGCAGTGCTGGATACTTCTGCTGCAGATGGGGAGGAAAGCGGCCGTGCACGTCTCCAGGTGAGACGAGGACTGACTCCCCTGTGGGAGCTCGAGGGGAACCCCAAGACCTAGGTCAGCATGGGAGAGGCAAGCACAGGCTGCGGCCTCAGGACCAGACGAGGACTGGGGAACCGGTGATGACTGTGGAGGAATACCCAGTGGCAACTCGCATGGAGTCTGGGCTCTCCTGAGGCCACAGGGGCGGGTCCCTGGGGTCCCCATCATAACTCGAGAGGACCCTGCCGCAACTCGAGAAAAACCAGAAGCTCTTCTCCTGCAGGCGGAGTGAGGCCCTTGTCCACTGTGGCATCCTGGGGGAAATCACCCGTTCCCTCTTGGACCTCGAAATGCTCCTTCACACCCTTGCTTTGACCCAAGAAGTTCCCTGCCCCACACGTCCCCACTCGAGAGGACCGCCGAGGGTCCCTTCGTGACTGAAGAGGAGCTCCATTTTCACATGCTCAGCTCCAGATGAAGGGTCATATCCCTGCTCCATTCGGAAAGGGTTCCCGGTTCTCCCCTCGCATCCCAAGAGGAGGCCCTCACACCAGGCGAGTCGAGAGGAGGCTCAGGCACCTGGTCACCTTTCCCCAAGACCCACAAATGCCTATTCCACTCCAGGT
Source organism: Raphicerus campestris (assembly GCA_006410735.1). NCBI lineage: Eukaryota > Metazoa > Chordata > Mammalia > Artiodactyla > Bovidae > Raphicerus > Raphicerus campestris. The sequence continues at coordinate 9,637 of SJYW01003253.1, read as the reverse complement.
GAACCTGACTGCCCTGCACTGCCTCGACTGCCTACCAGAGGCTCGACGCTGGCACACTGGCACGTGTGATAGCCCTGGGGTACCTTCAGGGCAAGCCACAGATCCCTTTGTCCGGTCGACGGAGAGCCGGACATGGATCCTGCACCCTGGAGTAAAGCGGCCCTTCACGTCTATGGGCGAGATGTAGCCTCACTCCCCTGAGGGGGCTCCAGGGGAACCCCAAGACCTATGTAGGCACGAGTGAGGAAAGCTCAGGCTCTGGCCTCAGCACCAGAATGGNCCCCGAGGCTCGACTCCAGCACACTGGCATGTATGACAGCCCTGGGGTACCTCGAGGGCAAGCCACAGATCCCTGTATCCGCTCAACAGGGACCCGGACACTGTTGCTTCAGTTGGGGTGGAAAGCGGCCGTGCACGTTTCCAGGCGAGACGAGGCCTGACTCCCATGTGGGAGCTCCAGTGCAAACTCAAGTTCTATGTTAGCATGCGTGAGGCAAGCTCAGGCTCCAGCTTCAGCACCAGACCAGGACTGAGGACACGGCAACCACGGGGGATGAATCCCCAGAGGCGCCTCACAAATCGCTCAGAGACTGTCCTCTCCTGTGGCCACAAGGGCAGGTTTCTGGGATCCCATCGTATCTCAAGTGGACCCAACCGGCACCCGAGAAAAACCAGAAACTTCTCCCCTGCAGGTGGAGTGAGGCCCTTTCCACGTGGGCATCTCGGTGGAAATCAACCCTTCCCTCCTAGACCTCAAAAGGCTCTTTCACACCCTTGTTGTGACCAAAGAAGTTCCCCGCCTCACCCGTCTCTACTCGAGAGGAACCCCGAGGGTCCCACCAAGAATCAAGAGGAGCCCCGTTTTCCCCTGCTCACCTCCTGATGACGGCCCTTTCACTGCTCTGTCGGGAAAGTGTTTACGGCTCTCCCCTGGCATCTCAAGAAGTGGCGCTCGAACGAGGAGAGACAGAACGAGCCTCAGGGGTCGGTCCATCATTCCCAAGACCCCCAAATGCCTCGTCCATTCCTGAAGAACCTCACTGCCCTGCACTGGCTCGACTGTCACCCCGAGACTCGACTTCCAACACACTGGCACGCGTGACAGTCCTGGGGTACCTCGAGGGCAAGCCACATATCCCTGTGTCTGCTCGAAGCAGTGCTGGATACTTCTGCTGCAGATGGGGAGGAAAGCGGCCGTGCACGTCTCCAGGTGAGACGAGGACTGACTCCCCTGTGGGAGCTCGAGGGGAACCCCAAGACCTAGGTCAGCATGGGAGAGGCAAGCACAGGCTGCGGCCTCAGGACCAGACGAGGACTGGGGAACCGGTGATGACTGTGGAGGAATACCCAGTGGCAACTCGCATGGAGTCTGGGCTCTCCTGAGGCCACAGGGGCGGGTCCCTGGGGTCCCCATCATAACTCGAGAGGACCCTGCCGCAACTCGAGAAAAACCAGAAGCTCTTCTCCTGCAGGCGGAGTGAGGCCCTTGTCCACTGTGGCATCCTGGGGGAAATCACCCGTTCCCTCTTGGACCTCGAAATGCTCCTTCACACCCTTGCTTTGACCCAAGAAGTTCCCTGCCCCACACGTCCCCACTCGAGAGGACCGCCGAGGGTCCCTTCGTGACTGAAGAGGAGCTCCATTTTCACATGCTCAGCTCCAGATGAAGGGTCATATCCCTGCTCCATTCGGAAAGGGTTCCCGGTTCTCCCCTCGCATCCCAAGAGGAGGCCCTCACACCAGGCGAGTCGAGAGGAGGCTCAGGCACCTGGTCACCTTTCCCCAAGACCCACAAATGCCTATTCCACTCCAGGTGAACCTGACTGCCCTGCACTGCCTCGACTGCCTACCAGAGGCTCGACGCTGGCACACTGGCACGTGTGATAGCCCTGGGGTACCTTCAGGGCAAGCCACAGATCCCTTTGTCCGGTCGACGGAGAGCCGGACATGGATCCTGCACCCTGGAGTAAAGCGGCCCTTCACGTCTATGGGCGAGATGTAGCCTCACTCCCCTGAGGGGGCTCCAGGGGAACCCCAAGACCTATGTAGGCACGAGTGAGGAAAGCTCAGGCTCTGGCCTCAGCACCAGAATGGGACTGAGGACTTGGCCCCACTGGGGAAGAATCGCCAGATGTGGCTCACCCCTCATATGGAGACTGGCCTCTCCTGGGACCAAAGGGTTGGGTCCCTGGGGCCCCATCATAACTTGAGAGGACCGCTCTATGACTCGAAAAAAAAAACAGACACTTCCCTGCAGGCGGGGAGAGGCCCTTGTCCAATGAGGTATCTCGGGGGAATTCACCCCTTCCTTCTTGGTCCTGAAAAGGCACCTTCACACATTTGCTGTGAACCAAGAAGTTCCATGCCCTACACGTCCCCACTCGAGAGGAACCCCGAGGGTCCCGCCAAGATTCAAGAGCAGCCCCGTTTTCTCCTGCTGAGCTCCAGATGAGGGGCTCTTTCCCTGTTCCGTCGGGAAAGGATTGGCGGTGTTCCCCTCCCATGTCAAAGGAGGTGCTCACACCTGGAGAGTCGGGAGGAGTCTCACAGTTTGGGCCATCATTCCCCAAGACCCCTAAATGCCTCGTCCACTCCAGATGAACCTGACTGCCCTGCACTGCCTCGACTGTCACCCCAAGACTCGAATCCGGCACACTGGCACGTTTTTACAGCACTGGGGCAAGCCACAGATCCCTGTGTCTGCTTNTCCCTGTGTCCACTCAACAGGGACCCGGACACTGTTGCTGCAGTTGGGGAAGAAAGCGGCCGTGCACGTCTCCAGTCGAGATGATGACTGACTCCAATCTGTGGGTTCCAGGGAAAGCCCAATACAAGTGTCAGCACGGGCAAGGCAATCACGGGCTGCAGCCTCAGCATGAGAAGGGGACTGAGGACTTGGCGAAACTGAGGAGGAATCCGCAGAGGTGCCTCGGCCCTCGCACCGAGACTGGCCTATCCTGGGGCCAAAGGGGTGGATCCCTGTGGTACCTGCCATAATTAGAGAGGAACCCACCGCAACTAGAGAAAAACTAGAAGCTTCACCCTTGCAGGTGGAGTGAGGCTCTTGTCCGCTGTGGAGTCCCGGAGTAAATCACCCGTTCCATCTTGGACCTTGAAATGCTCTTTCACACCCTTGCTGTGACCCAAGAAGTTCCCCGCCCCACACTTTGCTACTCAAGAGGACCACCGAGGGTCCCGCCGCGACAAGAGAGGAGCTCCATTTTCTCATGCTCAGCTCCTGATGAGGGGCCCTTTCCATGCAACATAGGGAAAGGTTTCACGGCTCTCCACTCTCATCCCAAGAGGAAGCACTCACAGCAGGAGAGTCCAGAAAAGCCTCAGGCATCAGTTCATATTTCCGCAAGTCCCCAAAATGCCTAGTCCACTCCAGATGAATCTGACTGTCCTGCACTGCCTCAACTGTCACCCCGAGGCTCGACTTCAGCACACTGGCACGTGTGATAGCCCTGGGGTACCTCGAGGTCAAGCCACTGATCCCTGTATCCGCTCGACAGGGGATCAGACACTGTTGCTGCAGTTGGGGAGGAAAGCGGCTGTGCACATTACCAGGCGAGACGATGCCTGACTCCCCTATGGGGGCTCCAGGGGAACCCCAAGACCTATGTCAGCATGGGCGAGGCAACCACAGTCACCACCTCAGCACCAGACGAGGACTGAGGACCCGGCGACGTCTCGGGAGGAATCCCACAGGTGCCTTGCAACTGGCATGGAGACTGGCCTCTCCTTAGGCCAAGCGGCCGTTCCCGGGGTCCCCGTCTTTACTGGAGAGGACCCCGCCACAACTCGAGAAAAACCAGAAGCTTCTCCCCTGCAAGGAGGTTGAGTCCCTTGTCCACTGCAGCATCTCGAGGGATATCACCCGTTCCCTCTTGGACCTTGATAGGCTCCTTCATAACCTTGTTGTGACCTACGAAGTTCCCCACCCCAACTGTCCCCACTCGAGAGGAACCCCGAGGGTCCCGCTGCAAATCAAGAGAAGCCCCGTTTTCCCCTGCTGAGCTCCAGATGAGGAGTCCTTTCCCTGTTCCATTGGGAAAGGTTTTCTGGCACTACCCTCCCATCCCAAGTGGTGGCCTCGCATCAGGAGTATCGGGAGGAGCCTCAGGTGTCCGACCACCACTCCCCAAGATCCCCAAATGCCTCGTCCACTCCAGATGAGCATGACTGCCCTGCACTGTCTCAAGTGTCACCCCGAGGCTCGACTCCCAACACACTGGCATGTGAGGCAGCCCTGGGGTAACTAGATGGCAAGCCACAGATCCCTGTGTCCGCTTGACTGGGAGCTGGTCACTGCCGCTGCAGGTGGGGAAGAAAGAGGCCGTGCAAGTCTCCAGGCGACATGAGGGCTGACTCCCCTGCGGGGGCTCGAGAGTAACCTCAAGACCTATGAAAGCATGAGCAAGGAAATCTAAGGCTCTGATCTCAGCATCAGACGAGGACTGAGGACCCGGCGTTGACTGGGGAGGAATCCCCAGATGCGCCTCACAACTCGCACTGAGAATGGCCTCTCCTGAGGATTCCAGGGCGGATCCCTGGGGTCCCCGTTGTAACTTGAGAGGACCCAGCTGCAATTCGAGAAAAACCGGAAGCTTCTCTCTTGCAGGCGTGTTGTGGCCCTTGTCCTTAACGGCATCCCACGGGAATTCATTCCGTTCCTCGCGGACCTTGAAAGACTCCTTCACACCCTTGTTGTTACCCAAGATCTTCCACGCCCCACCCGTCCCCACTTGAGACGAACCCCAATGGACCCGCCAAGACTCAAGAGGAGCCCCGCTTTCCCCTGCTGAGCTCCAGATGAGGGGCCCTTTCCCTGCTCCATCTGGAAAGGTTTCGTGGTGTTCCCCTAGCATCCCAGAAGGATATGCTCTCACCGGGAAAGTCAGGAAGAGTCCCACAGGTTGGGCCACCATTCCCCAAGACCCCCAAATGCCTCTTCCACTTCAGATGAACCTGACTGCCCTGCACTGCGTTGACTGTAACGCCAGGCTCGACTCCGGCACACTGGCACGTGTGACAGCCCTAAGGTACCTCGAGCTCAAGACATAGATCCCTGTACTTGCTCGACATGGACCCAGACACTCTTACTGCAGTTGGGAAGGAAAGCGGCCATGCACGTCTCCAGTAGAGACGAGGCCTGACTCCGTTCTATGGGCTCCAGGGGAAGCCCAATACAAGAGTCAGCACGGGCGAGGCAATCTCAGGCTGCAGCCTCAGCACCAGAAGGGGACTGAGGACTTGGCACCACTGGGGAGGAATCCCCAGATGTGCCTCGTAACTCGCACGGAGACTGACCTATCCTGGGGCCACAGGGGTGGATCCCTGTGGTCCTCGTCGTAATTCCAGAGAACCCTGCCACAACTCGAGAAAAACCAGAAGCTTCACCCTTGCAGGCGGAGTGAGGCCCTTGTCCACTGCAGCATCCGGGGGTAAATCACGCGTTCCCTCTTGGACCTCGAAATACTCTTTCACATCTTTGCTGTGACCTAAGAAGTTCCCTGCCCCACACGTCGCTACTCAAGAGGATCGCCGAGGGTCCTGCCATGACAAGAGAGGAGCTCCATTTCCTCATGCTTGGCTCCAGATGAGGGGCCTTTCCATTCTCCATCGGGAAAGGGTTCCCGGCTCTCCACTCGCATTCCAAGAGGAGGCAATCACACCAGGCGAGTACAGAAAAGCCTCAGGCATTGGGTCACATTTCCACAAGTCCCCCAAATGCCTATTCCACTCCAGATGAATCTTACTGTCCTGCATTGTCTCGACTGTCACCCCGAGGCTCGACTCAGGCACATTGGCAAGTTTGATAGCCCTGGGGTAGCTCGAGGTCAAGCCACTGATCCCTGTGTCCGCTCGACAGGGACCTGGACACTGTTGCTGCAGTTGGGTAGGAAAGCAGCTCTGCAGGTCCCCAGGCGAGTTGAGGCCTGACTCGTCTATGGGGGCTCCAGGGGAACCCCAAGGCCTATGTCAGCATGGGCAAGGCAAGCACAGGCTCCGGCCTCAGCACCAGACGAGGACTGAGGACCCGGTGACGTCTCGGGAGGAACCCTACATGTTTCTCGGAACTAGCATGGAGACTGGCTTCTCGTAAGGCCAAAGGGGCGGGTCCCTGGGGTCCTCGTCATAACTCAAGAGGACCACGCTGCAACTCGAGAAAAATCAGAAGCTTCTCCCCTGGAGGGAGGGTGTGTCCCTTGTCCATTGCAGCATCTCAGGGGAAATCACCCCTTCCCTCTAGGACCTTGAAAGTCTCCTTCATACCCTTGTTGTGACTAGGAAGTTTCCCGCCACAACCGTTCCCACTCGAAAGGAACCCCGAGGGTTCCACCGCAACTCAAGAGAAGCCCCGTTTTTCCATGCTGAGCTCCAGATGAGGGGCCCTATCCCTGCTCCATCGAGAAAGGTTTTACGGCGTTCCCCTCACATCCCAAGGGGTGTCCTCGCATCAGGAGTGTCAGGAGGAGCCTCAGGTATCCGACCACCACTCCCCAAGTTCCCCAAATGCCTCTTCCACTCCAGACGAACATGTCTGCCCTGCACTGTCTCGACTGTCACCCTGAGGCTCGACTCCCAACACAATGGCACGTGAGACAGCCCTAGATTTTCTCGATGCCAAGCCACAGATCCCTGTGTCCACGTTACGGGAAGCAGCAGTTGGGGAAGAAAGAGGCCATGTGAGACTCCAGGCGAGAAGAGGCCTGACTCCCCTGTGGGCGCTCCAGAGTAACCTCAAGACCTATGAAAGCATGACTGAGGAAATCTCAGGCTCCGACCTCAGCACCAGACGATTACTGAGGACCCAGCGCTGACTGGGGTGGAATCCCAAGAGGCGCATTGCAATTCGCACTGAGAATGGCCTCTCCTGAGGATACAGGGGCGGGTCACTTGAGTCCCTGTCGTAACTCGAGTTTACCCCGCCACAACTCGAGAAAAACCGGAAACTTCTCCCCTGCAGTGCATGGTGTGGCCCTAGTCCACAATGGCATCTCTGGAGAATTCATCCCTTCCATCCTGGACCTCGAAGGNACCCAGCGCTGACTGGGGTGGAATCCCAAGAGGCGCATTGCAATTCGCACTGAGAATGGCCTCTCCTGAGGATACAGGGGCCGGTCACTTGAGTCCCTGTCGTAACTCGAGTTTACCCTGCCACAACTCGAGAAAAACCGGAAACTTCTCCCCTGCAGTGCATGGTGTGGCCCTTGTCCACAATGGCATCTCTGGAGAATTCATCCCTTCCATCCTGGACCTCGAAGGGCCCTTCACACCCTTGCTGTGTCCCAAGAAGTTCCTCGCCCCACCCGTCCCGACTCGAGAGGAACCTAAAGGGTCCCGCCAAGACTCAAGAGGAGACCTGTTTTCCCCTGCTGAGCTCCAGATGAGGGGCCCTTTCCCTGCTTCATCAGCAAAGGTTTCCCAATGTGCCCCTCGCATCCCAAGAGGAGGTGTTCGCACCTGGAAAGTCGGGAAGAGTCTCACAGGTTGGGCCACCATTCCCCAAGACCCCCAAATGCCTCGTCCACTTTAGATGAACCTGACTGCCCTGCACTGCCTCGACTGCAACCCCGCAGCTCGACTCTGGCACACTGGCGCGTGTTTCAGCCCTATGGTTCCTCGAGCGCAAGACATAGAACCCTGTATCCGCTCGACAGGGACCTGGACACTGTTACTGCTGTTGGGAAGGAAAGCGGCACGTCTCCAGTCGAGACGAGACCTGACTCCCCTCTGTGGACTCCAGGGGAAGCCCAATACAAATGTCAGCATGGGCGAGGCAATCTCAGCCTGCAGCCTCAGCACCAGAAGGGGACTGAGGACTTGGCGCCACTGGGGAGGAATCCCCAGATGTGCCTCAGCCCTCGCATGGAGACTGGCCTATACTAGGGGCATAGGGGCAGATCCCTGTGGTCCCCATCATAATTCGAGAGGACCCCGGTGCAACTTGAGAAAAACGAGAAGCTTCACCCTTGCAGGCGTGCTGTGGCCCTTGTCCACGGCAGCATCTCTGGGGAATTCCCCCCGTCCCTAGTGCACCTCGAAAGGCTCATTCACACCCTTGCTGTGACCCAAGAAGTTCCCCGCCCCACCCGTCCCCACTCGAAAGGAAAACCGAGGGTCCCACCGCGACCTAAGAGGAGCCCCATTTTCCCCTGCTAAGCTCCAGATGAGGGGCTCTTTCCCTGCTCCATCGGGAAAGGTTTCACGGTGTTCCCCTCGCATCCCAAGAGGAACTGCTCACACCTGGAGAGTCGAGAGGAGTCTCACAGACTGGGCCAACATTCCCCAAGACCCCCAAATTCCTCGTCCACATCAGGTGAACCTGACTGCCCTGCAATGCCTCGACTGTCACCCCGAGGCTCGACTCCGACACACTGGCACGTGTGACAGCCCTGGGGTACCTCAGTGGCAAGCCACAGATCCCTGTATCCACTCAACAGGGACCCGGACACTGTTGCTGCAGTTGGGGTGGAAAGCGGCCGTGCACCTCTCCAGGAAGACGAGGCCTGACTCACCCGTGGGGGCTTCAGCACAAACCCAAGACTTATGTCGGCATGAGTGAGGCAAACTCAGGCTCCAGCTTCAGCAGCAGACCAGGACAGAGGACCCGGCGACGACTGAGGATGAATGCCCAGAGGCGCCTCGCAAATCGCTTGGAAACTATCCTCTCCTTTGGCCACAAGGGCGGGTTTCTGGGGTCCTGTCGTAACTCGAGAGGACCCCACCGGCACTTGAGAAAAACCAGAAACTTCTCCCATGAAGGTGGAGTGAGGCCCTTGTCCAGGGGGGCACTCGGGGTAAATGACCCCATCCCTCCTAGACCTCAAAAGGCTCATTCACACCTTTGTTGTGAACAGAGAAGTTCCGTGCCCCACCCGTCCCCACTCGAGAGGAACCCCGAAGGTCCCGCCAGGACTCAAGAGGAGCCCCGATTTCCCCTGCTGAGCTCCAGATGATGGGCCCTTTCCCTGCTCCGAAGGGAAAGGTTTCGCGGTGTTCCCCTCGCATCCCAAGAGGAGGTGCTCACACCTGGAGAGTTGGGAGGAGTCTCACAGATTGGGCCATGATTCCCCACGACCCCCAAATGCCTCGTCCACTTCAGATGAACCTGATTGCCCTGCACTTCCTCGACTGTCACCCCGAGGCTCGACTCTGACACACTGGCACGTGTAACACCCCTGGGGTACCTCAAAAGTAAGCCATAGATTCCAGAATCTGCTCGACAGTTGGGGAGGAAAGTGGTCGTGCACATCTCCAGGCGAGATGAGGCCAGACTACCCTGTAGGGGCTCCAGCAGAAACCCAAGACCTATGTCAGTATGGGTGAGGCAAGCTCAGGCTGTAACCTCAGCACCAGAAGAGGGCTGGGAACCCGGTGACGACTTTGGAGGAATACCCAGTGGCAACTCGCAAGGAGACTGGACTCTCCTGAGGTCACAGGGGCGTGTCCCTGGGGTCCCCGTCGTGACTCAAGAGTACCGCACCACATCTCGAGAAAAACAGGAAGCTTCTCCCTTTCAGGAGGAGTGAGGCCCTTGTCCACTAAGGTGTCCCGGTGGAAATCAACTGTTCCCTCTTGGACCTCGAAATGCTCCTTCACACCCTTGCTGTGACCCAAGATGTTCCCC
>SJYW01003238.1:0-16676 GCA_006410735.1 Raphicerus campestris | reverse complement strand
TGGAAAATGACAAAATAGTCTATGTGAAAGCTTGTTAGAATGAAGAGTCCCAGACCATGCCTGTAGAGATTCAGTAAGTCTGGGGTGGGGCCAGGAATCTGAATTTGTAACAAGTATCTAGAAAGGTTCTGATGCAGATGGTTAGGAAATCGCACTTTAAGAAATATTAATATAATGGGTGCAAATATTGTTGATACAGATAGCAGAACCGTGGTCTCTTAAGAAGTGAGTACAAGTGGGCTGGGCTTACTAGATTGTTTTGCCACTCACTTTTATTCTGTTCCCTATTTTCATATCTTCCTTCTCTTATTATTCTTCCTTCCCCTCAAAGAGCCCATTCCTCCTCCTCTTTCCCCTCCCACCTCTCAGCTGAATAGTCTTAAGACATAACAAAGCAAGGAAGATTTCTCCCTGGGCATCCACCAATACTTTCATCACCTCTACCTACCACACTGGACAGACTGTGGCTGGGTCTTAGGAGACATGGCTAATTAGGAGATGGCTATTTTTGCAGTGGTGTGCTTAATGTACACTAGACCCTTGAGCCCTCGAGATTAGCTGGAAGAGAGTAAGGATCACAGTAAAATATATCCCTTTCCAAGAGCCCCAGTTAATTCATTTTGATCACAGTGCATTAGGAAGCCAACCTAGTGGTTTCCTTGGCAACCTTCTTAAAGACTAGTCTGTTTTTGTCATGAAGGCAGAGTATACAGAACATCCAAAAACTTAACTTGGTGTGTATGGTTGACACAGTGTGTTAACGGCATTCCTAGGCTGTCTGGAAGAATATTCCAGTCAGATAACTGGGCCTGGTCTGTAGCCGTCAAAGATATCAAGGGAGGTGAGGGGAGCCCATCAAGATGGCGGTGCATCAGTCCCGGCTTTCACCCTCCACGCTCCTCTAAGCCCCTTCCAGGCGCTGGGCCCTAGCAAGCCAGTGCAGAGAGCCCTCAGTTTGGTGAGTGGTGATGTTTTTGTTGTTGAGTCTCTGTTTTGAAAGTGCCAGGCTGTCTTTCTTTTACAAAATTAAGTACATTTTTACATTATTTTGATTTTCTCTCTCAAGGTAAGTGGAGAAACCCTTTGTGTGTGTCACCAAACTGGTACTGATAGCAAGTGGACAGTCTGATGATGGGTGAGAGATGGTGTGAAAACTGTTCTGAGAGTCACTGTAAGAGGGAGTATGTGTGTTTGGAATTGTGTTAGTGATGGCAAGCCCCTCGTTTTATTAACCAGGGAAGACTCAGATTACGATAAAGCAGGCCCATGTAGAGATTCCTGGGAGAGAACGGAGGGTGGATGGCTTGCGTGACACTGGTGTAAGATTCATCTTGATCTGCTCTTTTACTGCATTTCTCTTGCCTTCCATATGGACTAATAAATTAGGACACCTGCGCTCGCTTCACTGAAGATGTTTGAAAGAATCTTGTAGTCTCTAGCACCCATAATGTAACTTCATTTCTCTTTTCATTTTTGAATGGCTTAGGGAAGACTTCAGATGTGGGTGGATGTTTTCCCCAAGAATTTGGGGCCACCAGGCCCTCCTTTCAACATCACACCCCGGAAAGCCAAGAAGTAAGTAAGCTTGAGACCCTGCTGTATCTCACCGGGGTCTTGGTTCAGGACCTGAGAGGATAAAGCACCTTCAAAATGTGCTTCTTGTAGATACTACCTGCGTGTGATTATCTGGAACACCAAGGATGTTGTCCTGGATGAGAAGAGCATCACAGGAGAGGAAATGAGCGACATCTATGTGAAAGGGTAAGGCTGGCATGCAAGAGCCTCTGACAGACTCAGAAAACAAAGCAGACTGTCCTTCACGAGTGTTCCATTATAGGATCTTGATTATTGAAGATATTATGTCTTACTGGACTTCCCAGGTGGTGCTAGTGGTAAAGAACCTGCCTGCCATTGCTTAGGAAGAAAGCTCCAGGGAGACAGAGAGAGAACAAAGAAAAGCCTGTATGGATGTTATTTATGAGCAGCGGCATCTGATACCTATAAGAAAAGAAAGGTTTTGTTTCATTTATTAAGCAGATTTTTTATTTATGAGACTTTTTAGTCATGCAGTTCATTTTTATTCCTTTTAGAGACTTTGAGTAACTAGACAGAAGTAAAGCTCCCAAGGTTTTGTTGTTGTTGTTTTACTATATTACCTGAAATTGTTAACATCCGTGGAAAAGAAGAAACGTTAGAGCTTTTTTTAAAAAATCATTTATTCCACCAACATTTACTGAGTGCCTACATCCAATGTGTAAAGTGTCATAGGTGTTCATTATTCTGTTACTTGCATAATTCAGTTCCAAATAATCCATGTTGATGTCAGTTTTGTGTTATACACTGATGCATACAGAACCCAAGGGTTAGGAAGTCAGACTCTGAAGTCAAATTAACTGGACTGAAATCTGGTGGTTTCCCTACTAGCTGGGCAAGTTAGCAAACTCACTATTCCTCATCTGTAAATTGGAGATAATGACAATATCCACCACTCTGGAATATTCAGAAGATTGCATTTAGGATAGCACCTGGCAGATAGTAAACACTATGTGCATTAACCAGGATTCGCCAGGAAAAAGGACAAGTAGGACGTGTGTGTGTGTGTGTGTGTGTGTGTGTGTGTGTGTGTGTAGAAAATGGGAAAGACAGAGAAACAAAGACGGGGAGAGAGAGAGTTGTTATGNGTGTGTGTGTGTGTGTGTGTGTGTGTGTGTGTGTGTGTGTGTGTGTGTGTGTGTGTGTGTGTGTGTGTGTGTGTGTGTGTGTGTGTGTGTGTGTGTGTGTGTGTGTGTGTGTGTGTGTGTGGAGAAAATGGGAAAGACAGAGAAACAAAGAGACGGGGAGAGAGAGAGTTGTTATGGAGGCTAAAAAGTCCCACGACTGGTCACCTGCAAGCTGGAGACCCAGGAAAGCTGGAGATATCATTCAGTCTGAGTTCAAAGCCTCAGAATCGGGGCAGCCCATGGTATATATCCCAGTCTAAGGCCAGGAGGAGATGACCTGAGATGTCTTGGTTCAATCAGTGAGACAGAAAAAGGAGGTAAGTGCCCCCTTCCTCTGTGTTTTTGTTCTGTTGCGGTCTCCAATCGACTGGATGACGCCACCTACGTTTGGGAGGGCCATCCAGTCCATTGATTCAAATTCTCGTCTCATCCAGAAGCATTCTCATAGACACACCCCAAAATAATGTTTAATCTGGGCACCCCACAGCCAGTCACATTGACACATAAAATTAACAGTCACACCATAAACTTACTATTCCACATGAATTGAGTTTGGTTCCTTGATATGTAAAAGATAAGACTTGTTGAAATTTAATATATTCATAAAGTGAGAATCAAGTTTTACTTATGATCCCAAGTGGCCTTCAATCAAACCTTTGTTAAAGACATAATTATTGTCATTTAGGTTCACTCTTACACAGGGAATGTTTCATCAAGTACTTCATTATTCTTTCTCATTTCAGGATATTACCATTCCCCAAGGAAAACTAATTCTGGCTAATTATATATATGCACATTTATTTGACTATCATAAGCATTTTTTTTTTCCAATCAGGGAAACAAACGCAAGTACTACTGGACTGAGAGATAACTCTGGTAATCACAGAATAAAACAACTTAAAATACCATGTCAGGACTTCCCTGGTGGTCCAGTGGTTGGGACTCCACGCTTCCAAAGCAGGGGGTTATGGGTTCAATCCCTGGTCAGCAAACTGGGATCCCACGAGCTGCATGGTGTGGCCAAAATATTAAAAAACTCAAAGTACCATGTCACATTTGGAATGAAAAGTCTAAATACTGTATGTGAAAGTATGAATAATGAATGCACAAATAACATGCCTAGCACTGTACACACATGGGTATTACATACAAGTACATACACCGAGAGTGGCCGTTTACCTTGTTTTCAAATTAAAATGTGAAAAGATTCGTAAGAAAGGAGAGGGAAGAGCTACAGGGGTGAGCCATCTGGGGAAGGATGATGGTGCCAATTAGGGCTGGCTTATAAGCTGAAGCCACCACGGTCATAGCCAAAAAGTGTGGTCTCTCTCTTCATTGAGCTAGTTCAAAAGCTTAAACGTTAATTGTCAAAAGGAATATTTCAACTCAATTATTTGGTTAGTCAATTGATGAGAAAAAGTAAAATTACAGTCGACTGCTATTAATACCCCTACTAATAATAGGACCCAGTATTAGCACAACTTTCTGGTCTCCGTGGTCCTTTGAGGCAGAGTAATAGTGCTGTACTTAGGAGTCAGATAGACCTGGGAGTTATACTTAATTCTGTCCCTTACTGGCTATATGAGATGTAGATCCTCTCTGAACCTCAGGTCCCTTACTGGATATACGAGATGTAGATCCTCTCTGAACCTCAGGTCCCTTACTGGATATATGAGATGTAGATCCTCTCTGAACCTCAGTTTCCTCATCTGTGAGATGGAGCTAGTTATCAGTTGAAAAGAATAAAAGAAGGCATGCTGTATACCTGGTTCATAGTAGCTGATCCTTATCATTTGTTAAGGAGCTCCCTCTTCCCACTCTGGCCTTTCTCATTTTGTCCCAGGCTGAACATGTGAAGGAAGCATATATCATTAAGCTTGTTTTACAGATGGGAAATGAAGCTCAGAGAGTCAATAGCAGAGCAGGTTCACAGCCAGGCCTGCCTCCTACTAACAGTCTCTATCTAGGGGGTCCAGGCAGCAGTATTTCTGAAAGCTGCTCCAGGTGATGCTAATGTGTAGTCAGTACTGAGATCCACGCATTCCACCACTTTTGCCATCTCAAATCTTGTGTGCCTGTGGTTTCAAACCAGAAGTCTTCCCCATAGTTGGCAGATGTGGTAACACTTTCTCCCAGACATGCTCATTCATTCCTTTAACCCATCTGCCAGGCACAGGCCAAAAAGAACTTTCCAAATGTCAAAAGTTAAGATGTTCACTTGTTGGTAGAAATGAACTTTCATAGATAGGAGTATGGATGCAGCAGCTTACATCTCCTTTGCTCGTCTCAATTAATGTGATCATAGTACATTTAAAAAGAATTTTAAAAAGGAAGCTGTAAGATTACTTGAGTCGTGCCTGTTTTGTTGGCTTAAGTAAAATATGGAAAAGGAAATGCTGAAATTTTGAACTAACCCACATTCATTGAGCCTATCAGCGGTGATGACAGACAGCAATGAGTTATAGTCAGGGAGACTAAAATCATAACCGGCCGGCAAGCTTCACCATTCCCAAAATAGCAGCTAAGTTGTTGATATTTTCCAGAAAATTTCACCTTATCCCTGTTAACTGAAGTCTAAAGGATTTCCTGCTCTGGTTTTAGAGGAATTCTATTTTATTTGGCTACAACCTGTGTTGGATGCACCAGAGTGCCTCCCCTTCATAAATCACCACCCCCGGCCTCCCCAGCTCCATAGATAACTGGAACCTGCCCAAGAAAAGTGCATTAATTCTCCTGCCCTTCACTCTCCTAATCACTGAATGATTTTGTGGCTAGATTACTTGTCAGTCACATGAAGCTAAGTCTGTTTGCTTCTGCTTTTCAGCTGGATTCCTGGCAATGAAGAAAACAAACAGAAAACAGATGTCCATTATAGGTCCTTGGATGGCGAAGGGAACTTTAACTGGAGATTTGTCTTCCCTTTTGACTACCTCCCAGCTGAACAGCTCTGTCTCGTTGCTAAAAAAGTGAGTTCTGAAATGTGCCAGTGGGGCAGGGACGTCATGGATCTTTCTTAATGTGGACACTGAGAAAAGGTCAGAGGTGCTCAGCACCTTGGAGGTCCTAGGTGCAGCTCCCTCTTGGTAAGGTGGGGGGGATTCAGAGACCCCATTGGTGTAGATACTTGCCTAGGGTCACACAACTCTAGTAGGTATGTGTGCAGTTAGGAGTAAAAGGAACACAGCTTTTCTTCCCTGACATGTTGGCAGCTGGGGGAAGGATCTGGTAAAAGACCCCCTGTGTCCATACATACCCCAAGCTAAGTTTGTATTTATGTCACGGGAGACCGATTTCTTCCCCTGATAAAGAGAACTGCTGGACTAGCTAGCCAGAAACAAAATATTAATGTCGGTGCAATTTCCCACTTACCTTCCTTATTAAACTGAAGCATCTGCCTTCCTTCGGGAGCACTTCCATGAGGGCTCAGGGCCCTCCTGGTCTTCATTCATAAGACTCTGGGTTACAGAACTCAACTCAAACTGGCTTGTACCAAAAATGTGATTTATTGGTTCATATTACTAAAAAGGCCAGGGTTGACTGGCTTAAGGAATGCCTGGAGCCTAGGTTGAACTGATGTCTTTAGAAACTGCGGTCACCTCCTCCACCCCTCTGCTCTGCCTTCACCCATGGGCCTCACTCCCTGGTGGAGGTAGGGTGGCTACCAGCAGGTCTCAGTAGAGAGAGATCAAGTCCCCAAAGGCGCCAACCAGGGTTCTGAGATTGGACCCCAGAGTTGGCCTGTCTGAGGCCAAGTGCCCGTCTCTGAGCCAGCCAGTGGTGCCCAGGGAGGCAGTGCCCTGATTGGTGCAGCTCTAGAGTTAAGGATAAAGTCAGTCCTCCACAAACTGCATGGACTGGAGGAATAGAATCTCTAGGAAAAATCTGTGGGGCAGGTATTAATAACAGCTGTCTTTTATAGGCCCTTGTCCTATTTCCCCTCCCAACCATATTCCATAAACTTTTCCTAGCTCTGCCCCAGTCACCTCTTCCCCNCCATACATACAGCCATCACACGGGAGCCATCTTTCTCTGTGTAGCAAGGCCACCATCCTTTCATGGACTTCTGCTCAAAGAGAGAGGCAGTTTTCACTTTCAGGGGGTTCATGGCTTTGAGGTCTGGAATCATGTTCAAATTGCATTTCTCTGGTGATTTTGCTGGAATGATGGTATGATGCAAATCAAGTTCCAGGAAACCTAGCCAAGGAAACATTAAACCCAAATAAATTTCAAGTGGATCAGGCGATGTTCACAAGTAAACAGAATGTACTTGTCAGAAGAGAGGTCTAGACTATGACTTTGAACAGGTGATAGGTGAGTTAGAGAAATGGAGCCTGCTAGATAGTTAAAATTCTTTCCAGATAGGATGGAAAGTGGCAAAAGTATCTGCCCACTGCTCTGCATCTCACAGAGGACTTCCCGCTTTATTTCTCAGAGACGGGAGCATAAATAGAGTTCTTCTGCAAGCTCAAAATAATTAAACACCTAAGAACACAATTTCCACTGAACTTGGAATTTGCTCGTGTTGGTTCTAAACTTCCCCAAACACAGTCATTTGGCTTTGGGTAAAGACAACTGGTACTTGGAACATGGGAAGCGCCATCGAACAATCAAGTTCAAGTCTCTCCTAGTGAAACCTCAGGAACAAGAATTTGGGAAGGAACATTGAATTCTCATCAGAAAATTCTTCCCAGGAACTAGGAAGCCCAGCTCAGGGTGCCCAGAGAAGCACAGGTTTTCTTCCATGATCTGAGGTATGAACTCTCTTGTAGTTAATGACCATCTGTGATTGTCTTTGGGGCTTGGGAACTCCCGGGACCCCTCTCCTTCAGATAATCGTCTGGGTATGTTGGGTCAAGTCTTATGAATTACTTACTGGGACAAAAGGTGGTCTTCAACAGGGATAGCAAAGAGCACCAGGGAGGTGGTGGCAGATTCTCTATAAACTTTTGGACTCAGAAACTGTCCTTCATCTTAATGCATCCATAGCCCACAAGCCTTTCTGGAGTTTATGCCTGTTTTTATTTTGCCTCTCTCCTTTTGGTAATAGCTGCAACCATTTACCCACTAGTTATCAGAGATATAGTCATCCTCCTTATTTGCTGTCAGACTGTTTTATTTCAGTTCCAAGGGAAAACTCTCTACTGCTCTTCATGCTAAATGAGCATACTCCTGTGAAGAGGGAACATTGCCTGGCATTCCAGTAAACAAAGTGTTACCCATTATCCCAGTTCTACAAGGATCAGGACCTTAGTCGCTGCAGCCCCCACCTGAGTCTGTGACCCAAGGGGGATTCAAGATGGAGGGGGAAGCATTCTGACCTTTGGGTTTGGCTCTGGCTAGCTAAGATGCATATCTAAGGCACAATTTCAACAAGTCCAGGATCTTGTATCTCTCCAAATATAGCAAAGCAGTAAAATCTTAACTTGAGATATCTGTTCTTTGTGATTAGGTGTAATCTTTTGATGTTTAACTACCTTTTTT
This sequence comes from Raphicerus campestris, assembly GCA_006410735.1. Classification (NCBI taxonomy): domain Eukaryota; kingdom Metazoa; phylum Chordata; class Mammalia; order Artiodactyla; family Bovidae; genus Raphicerus; species Raphicerus campestris. The sequence continues at coordinate 8,475 of SJYW01003238.1, read as the reverse complement.
TCTCCCCACCCCAGCAAAAACCTCTTCTATCCTGGCTCCTCAGAGCTCTCCGAGAGGTGGTGTCCTAGGTTGCAGTCCTTGGTAAGATGCCTGGACTCACAACTTTTAAGACTGTACATTTTTCTTCAGTTCAACACTTTTATACTCACTTGTCTGTTCAATTCTTATTAAGAACCAACTAAGCCAAAGCCAACTCTGTGTTATGAAGAGCAGAGGGATGAACAAGATGTAGCCACCGACCACTGTGGGCTTCTCCTCTGCAGGAGAGATGCTCTAGAGGCAGGAAGAGGAGCTCGGGGCTTCTGTGATGCTGGCTTCGAGAAAGTTATGTCTGAACTGGCAAGTGGCAGAGATCATAGAAATAAGAAACGTGCATGATACAGCAGGTTACACTGTTTAGGAAAGTGGGAGGAAAGGAGAGGAGGGAATCAGAGGACTCTGGGTGTTTTGGCCTGAGCTACTGGGAGAGGCTGCAAGCAGGTATGAGGTCAGGGCAGAAAGGCTGAGTTTGATCTTAGTCACAATAAATTTGAGGTGCCAGCTGAACGTACAGGTAAACGGTTCCGGTGGGGAGTGGGGAATATTATCATAAGTGTCTCTTTTTTTCAAACTGAGATGTAACTGACACGGGGCACTGTGTAAGCCTAAGGTGTCTAGTGTGTTGATGTGAAACGCTGCCTAGAGCAGTCAGTATGAGTCATCCCAGTATTTCTTGTTACTGTGTGGCAGGCACCGTGGGCGGCCAGGCTGCACCTCCAGGTCTAGGACTCATACCTTGCACAGAGCGAGAATGGAAGCTTTGCCTTCAACAGAGGAGAGGGTTGGTAAGTCACTGAAAGAGCCTGGGGAGGATCCACAAAACCCTAGGGAGAACAAAGGCCTGTGTTTAAAGAGTGAGAGGAAGAAACAGAGCGGGCCAGTGAGACACCCAAGGCCTGGGCGGGGCCGGGGTGGGGGGACGGAAATCTGGACACTGTGCTTTGCAGGGATTGGGGAGAGGGCCAGGAAATGGAGGGGCCCGCAGTGGGGCTTAACAAGGGCCTTTTACCACAGAGAAGGGTGGGGAGGAACAACGGCTGGGATATTAGAGGACTGCAGTGACTTCTGAGAGGCGGAGGAAGCCAATTCTGAGGTGTTGATGGGAGGGAGAAGAAGGAGGGAGAAAAGAGGTTTGGAAATGGAGGCAAGGCTAAGGCATATCTGAAAACAAAATTTGTGTCTTCATAACATGTCAGAAGCTGGTGCAAGAGCCTACACCAGGACCCTGAGGGTGGACGGGCCCATACAAGAGGTGCCATTCACTGTGCCTACTTCTCAGAGAACCTGGGATAGCGCCCGGCAGGCCACAGTGCCCAGAGGCCATCCAGGCAGTGAATGTGACCCCAGCCCCACAGGACTGGAGATTTAAATAATTGATTCCAAGTTCTAGTTGATTTAACTAATTTCAAGTAGAGAAAAGTATCCACATGTCAGCCTTACCCAAGTAGTCATCCAGAGAAAACTTGTCATTGTCCCATATCTGAATGACCAGTCTGGGCGGGACCCGAAATTCAGTTTGGTCAATACTCCAGAAATGCTCCTAAAATGCCAAGAGGAACAGACAGGCCAAAATGATACAGATTACTGGGCTGTTAAAACCCTCCCCTGGGGCCTCTTGAAAATGCAGCATCAAGGCATGGGGCCTCTTGTCTCCTTTGCATCCCCACCCCAAACCCCATCTTCTAGCCTGCTGCCCCCGCCCCATGTGTATGTAAGGCAGGCAGGCACCCCAGGAAATCTCAAGACCACCAGCTGGGAGACAAAAAGGTTGTCCAAGGCAGTTGCCAAACAGAAGGTTCCCCGCCGTGTTTCTATCAATCAGTATGACTTCCTGCTGCCACTCCTGGGGTTTGGGGGCAGTGGGGAGGGTAATTCTGTCTCCTAAAACCATGGCCTGGTTAGATTATCCTCCCAAAGCCAAGCTGTTCTAGGGCAGACCAAAATATCCCCTGCTGGGGTGTTACTTCTGCCCAGCAATTTCCCCGCCCCACTCCTAACCATCCCAAGGATGTCTGAGCACACTCACTCCACATGGGGGTGAGAAATGGCGGCCCACATTTCACTCTTATCAGTGCAGATTTAAAATTGCTGGCAGTTTTGGTTTTTGAAAAATACTGCTAGTTTTACATACTGTAAAACTAAGACCCTCTGATCCTTCAGACTCGAGTTAGGTGCAGAGAAGATGGGGTGAGGTTCCTCCAGGTTCTCACCTCTGGTCCCTGCCTCTGCTCAGACAATATCAGCCAAGGATCATGACATCTCCAAGGCCTGATTACACCTGATTACAGGAGAGAAAGGGAATTCCCCCAATACTTCATGAATTTGAAGAAAGATTATTGGGTTGTTGGTTTTTCAGATGACAGTCTGAGATGTTTCCCTTTGCAGGACTTAGAGGGCCTGGCTCTGAGGGNTTTTTTTTTTTTTTCCTGCCTTAAGCTAAACTGATATGAGTTTTTAAAGGAGGTAGTAAGAGTTTTTAAAGGAAGATAATTTTCATATGAATGCATATGAAATTAGTGCATTTCCAGATTATAAACATAAATACACACACACAATCAGAGAGAGAGTCTATCTTTTCATGATCCAGAAAATAGTCTTTATTTGAACTCTTTATACCTGGAAATGTTCATGTCCACTAAATTTTTTTACTTTCAGTTTAGTTCAGTCACTCAGTCGTGTCTGACTTTTTGCAGCCCTGTAGACTGCAGCACACCAGGCTTCCCTGTCCATCACCAACTCCTGGAGCTTGCTCAAACTCATGTCCACTGAGTCGGTAATGCCATCCAACCACCTCATCCTCTGTCATCCCCTTCTCCTCCCACCTTCAATATTTCCCAGGATCAGGGTTTTTCCAATGAGTCAGTCTTCATACCAGGTGGCCAAACTACTGGAGCTTCAGCTTCAGCATCATTCCTTCCAAAGAACACCCAGAACTGATCTCCTTTAGGATGGACTGATTGGATCTCCTTGCAGTCCAAGGGACTCTCAAGAGTCTTCTCCAGCTCCACAGTTCAAAAGCATCAATTCTTCAGCACTCAGCTTTCTTTATAGTCCAACTCTCATATCCATACATGACTACTGGAAAAACCCTAACTTTGACTAGACAGATCTTTGTTAGCAAAGTAATGTCTCTCTTTTTTTTATATGCTGTCTAGTTTGATCATAGATTTTCTTTCAAGGAGCAAGTGTCTTGTAATTTCATGGCTGCAGTCACCATCTGCAGTTTTGGAACTCCCAAAATAAAGTCTCTCACTGTTTCCATTGTTTCCCCATCTATTTGACATGAAGTAATTGAACCGAATTCCATGATCTTAGTTTTCTTTTTCACTCTCCTGTTTCACTTTCATCAAGAGGCTCTTTAGTTCCTCTCTGCTTTCTGCCATTAGGGTGGTCTCATCCACATATCTGAGGTTGATATTTTTCCTGGCTATCTTGATTCCAGCTTGTGCTTCATCCAGGCTGGCATTTTGCATGATGTACTCTGCATATAAGTTAAATAAGCAGGGTGACAATATACAATCTTGACGTACTCCTTTCCAGATTTGGAACCAGTCTGTTGTTCCATGTCCAGTTCTAACCATTGTTTCTTGACCTGCATACAGATTTCTCAAAAGGCAGGTCAGGTGGTCTGGTATTCCCATCTCTTTAAGAATTTTCCACAGTTTATTGTGATCTACACAGTAAAAGGCTTTGGCATAGCCAATAAAGCAAACATAGATATTTTTTTCTGGAACTCTCTTGCTTTTTAAGTGATCCAGTGGAAGTTACAAATTTGATCTCTGGTTCCTCTGCCTTTTCCAAACCCAGCTTGAACATCTGGAAGTTCACAGTTCATGTACTGTTGAAGCCTGGCTTGGAAAATATTAAGAATTACTTTGCTAGCGTGTGAGATGAGCTCAATTGTGCAGTAGTTTCAACACTCTTTAGTATTGCCTTTCTTTGGGACTGGAATGAAAACTGATCTTTTCCAGTCCTGTGGCCACTGCTGAGTTTTCCAAATGTGCTGGCACATTGAGTGCAACACTTTAACAGCATCATCTTTTAGGATTCGAAATAGCTCAACTGGAATTCCATCACTTCCACTAGCTTTGTTCATAGTGATGTTTCCTAAGGTCCCCTTGATATTTTTACCTTTTTTTCTGCTTCAGTTTGGAGATGGTAGTTGTAAAAATGAGCAAGGATATTTGACTTAATAAAAAAGTGAAAGTCTCTCAGTCGTGTCTGACTCTTTGTAATTCCATGGACTATACAGTCCATGGGATTCTCCAGGCCAGAATCCTGGAGTGGGTAGCCTTTCCCTTCTCCAGGGGATCTTCCCAACCCTGGGATCAAACCCAGGTTTCCCACATTGTAGGTGGTTCAATGAAAAATGTAGCATTTTAATGTCCAGACCTTCAAAGTGTCAAATTTTATAGTAAAATAAAAAGAAAGACACAGGTAGTTACGGGAGTAGGGTGGGAGATTTGTGGTCTGGTATCAATTTTATATTTGTTCTATTTCATCCTTTTGCAGGATAAAATAAAGTCCCAAGGGGGTAGGAAAGGTAATTAACAAACTTCTTCCATTATTCCCATTTTTTATCCCTCCCTACTATTTAAAAACTGAAAAGTTATGAAATTCCATCTTCATCAGATCGTGCTTGCATTCTAAGTCACTTCAGTCCTGTCTGACCCTTTCCAACCCCATGGACTGTAACCCACCAGACTCCACTGTCCATGAGATTCTCTCAGCGAAAATACTAGAATGGGTTGCCATGCCCTTCTCCAGGAATCTTCCCGAGCCAGGGATGAAACTTGCATCTCTTATGTCTCCTTCATTGACAAGCTGGTTCTTTACCACTAGTGCCACCTGGGAGACCCTTCCATCAGATCCTGTATATCCAAATAACTTCCTTGAAGGAGAATTTTGTGTTAGTCTTTTCACTTTTAATATCTAGTCTTGGTGCTTATTTGCTAAGTCCCCTGGGTAGACTTCTGGGTCCATGTCAGCTCAGGAAACCTGGTGCTGAGCCCTCCAAATGTCTACTTTGGTCAAACTCCATATTCACGCAGTCATATTTACTTACACGCTGCTCACATCATACAGCTCTACAGCTTTGTCACCTGATTCAAATCCGCTGAGCATTATTCAGCCTGAAAATTTACTTTTATACCAAGCACATAAACAAAGTGAAATACAGTTTAAGAAATCAGCTCATAACATTTACAATTAAATTCATTAATCAAGGCAGTTTATGGAAATGCCATGTGGAAACTGTAAACTTCATAAATATTCAACTGCTGAACAACTAGACAGTCACATTTCTTAGTAATAGATGCTCCATCTTGGTGGCTTTATTTCAGTGTTAAAGATGTGGAACATTCTCATCCACCAGCTTGCATTCTTATTTTGAAACATTTTAAACCATGCATATCATCATGAAAAAAAAAAAGCTCTTTGTTTTGGTGACATTCCTATCCCCATATGTTCTCCATTTATCTTCCTCTCTAGATTTACATGCTTTGAGACTCATTAGCACCTGCACCTGATTTCAGGAAGCAGCCCTTGAATCCAACCAAGTATCTGTGAAGGGAAAAAAAACAATACTGAGTTCCAAGATTTCTAGGTAATAAATATGAACAATATACTTTGTTGATATTCTCACTCATATGTGTCTTCTTAAAGTATGAGAATTTATGTGTATTTTCTTTTGGTATTTACAAATCTAACCACTCTGCTGGCTTCATATTATATGCTACAATGTACTTTGGTTGCCAGTTTACATGCTATTGGGGCTTCCCAGGTGGTGCTTATGGTAAAGAACCTGCCCGCTGATGCAGAAGACATAAGAGATGTGGGTTCCATCCCTGGATTGGGAAGATCCCCTGGAGAAAGAAAGGGTGACCCACTCCAGTATTCTTGCCTAGAAAATTCCTTGGACAGAGGAGCCCAGCAGACTATAGTCCATGGTGTTGCAGAGAGTTGGACACAACTACACACACATCTCATTACATTCTATTACAAGAATTTCATTGGCCAAATGCAATATGGTATTTACCACATTCGGATTGTATATTGATGAATTAGTTTCACCTTCTAGGTTTGGGAATGGAGAGAAGAGAAGCTCAAGGAGGTCCAGGTAGTCATGAGAAGTTTTGCATCTGAGGAAACATTTAAGCTAGATCTTGNGGGGGGACGGAAATCTGGACACTGTGCTTTGCAGGGATTGGGGAGAGGGCCAGGAAATGGAGGGGCCCGCAGTGGGGCTTAACAAGGGCCTTTTACCACAGAGAAGGGTGGGGAGGAACAACGGCTGGGATATTAGAGGACTGCAGTGACTTCTGAGAGGCGGAGGAAGCCAATTCTGAGGTGTTGATGGGAGGGAGAAGAAGGAGGGAGAAAAGAGGTTTGGAAATGGAGGCAAGGCTAAGGCATATCTGAAAACAAAATTTGTGTCTTCATAACATGTCAGAAGCTGGTGCAAGAGCCTACACCAGGACCCTGAGGGTGGACGGGCCCATACAAGAGGTGCCATTCACTGTGCCTACTTCTCAGAGAACCTGGGATAGCGCCCGGCAGGCCACAGTGCCCAGAGGCCATCCAGGCAGTGAATGTGACCCCAGCCCCACAGGACTGGAGATTTAAATAATTGATTCCAAGTTCTAGTTGATTTAACTAATTTCAAGTAGAGAAAAGTATCCACATGTCAGCCTTACCCAAGTAGTCATCCAGAGAAAACTTGTCATTGTCCCATATCTGAATGACCAGTCTGGGCGGGACCCGAAATTCAGTTTGGTCAATACTCCAGAAATGCTCCTAAAATGCCAAGAGGAACAGACAGGCCAAAATGATACAGATTACTGGGCTGTTAAAACCCTCCCCTGGGGCCTCTTGAAAATGCAGCATCAAGGCATGGGGCCTCTTGTCTCCTTTGCATCCCCACCCCAAACCCCATCTTCTAGCCTGCTGCCCCCGCCCCATGTGTATGTAAGGCAGGCAGGCACCCCAGGAAATCTCAAGACCACCAGCTGGGAGACAAAAAGGTTGTCCAAGGCAGTTGCCAAACAGAAGGTTCCCCGCCGTGTTTCTATCAATCAGTATGACTTCCTGCTGCCACTCCTGGGGTTTGGGGGCAGTGGGGAGGGTAATTCTGTCTCCTAAAACCATGGCCTGGTTAGATTATCCTCCCAAAGCCAAGCTGTTCTAGGGCAGACCAAAATATCCCCTGCTGGGGTGTTACTTCTGCCCAGCAATTTCCCCGCCCCACTCCTAACCGTCCCAAGGATGTTTGAGCACACTCACTCCACATGGGGGTGAGAAATGGCGGCCCACATTTCACTCTTATCATTGCAGATTTAAAATTGCTGGCAGTTTTGGTTTTTGAAAAATACTGCTAGTTTTACATACTGTAAAACTAAGACCCTCTGATCCTTCAGACTCGAGTTAGGTGCAGAGAAGATGGGGTGAGGTTCCTCCAGGTTCTCACCTCTGGTCCCTGCCTCTGCTCAGACAATATCAGCCAAGGATCATGACATCTCCAAGGCCTGATTACACCTGATTACAGGAGAGAAAGGGAATTCCCCCAATACTTCATGAATTTGAAGAAAGATTATTGGGTTGTTGGTTTTTCAGATGACAGTCTGAGATGTTTCCCTTTGCAGGACTTAGAGGGCCTGGCTCTGAGGGACCGAGAAGCCCACTCTACCATTGTCTGGCCTCACCCGACTGTCCTGTGTAGGATTACTCAGGATGCTGAGAGGTCCAGCTTAGATGTGTGTAAATAGGAAAGGAAACTTTACCTAAAGGCCTACCTGACCCCAAACCCCTCACCTTCTCCCCGGTCTGTCTCAACATTTGAAAGTATGTATAAGCAACCAGGATGAGCCTCTGCATCTTTAAAAAGTGCCCTTAGAAGGCCTTCCTCTCACCTAAATGGAAAAAGTGCTCATTAGAGCATCAGCAGCAGGTAGGGCCTGGCCTGCTGGGACAGGAGGGGGCTGTATCCTGATCCAGGTGTAGGGGGAAGAGGTGACTGGGGCAGAGCTAGGAAAAGTTTATGGAATATGGTTGGGAGGGGAAATAGGACAAGGGCCTATAAAAGACAGCTGTTATTAATACCTGCCCCACAGATTTTTCCTAGAGATTCTATTCCTCCAGTCCATGCAGTTTGTGGAGGACTGACTTTATCCTTAACTCTAGAGCTGCACCAATCAGGGCACTGCCTCCCTGGGCACCACTGGCTGGCTCAGAGACGGGCACTTGGCCTCAGACAGGCCAACTCTGGGGTCCAATCTCAGAACCCTGGTTGGCGCCTTTGGGGACTTGATCTCTCTCTACTGAGACCTGCTGGTAGCCACCCTACCTCCACCAGGGAGTGAGGCCCATGGGTGAAGGCAGAGCAGAGGGGTGGAGGAGGTGACCGCAGTTTCTAAAGACATCAGTTCAACCTAGGCTCCA
>SJYW01003235.1:750488-763907 GCA_006410735.1 Raphicerus campestris | reverse complement strand
ACACACACACGTTTGAAACAGCTTTATTGAGATATAGTTCACATACCATATAATTCACCCATTTAAACCTGGCATTGACTTTTACTACAGTCGCGATCGATCGTGTGACATTTCATCACCCCAAAAAGAAACCCACACCCCTTAGCTGTCATCCTCCGGGTCCCCTGCCGTAGATAACCACTAATCTACTGTCTCTATAGTTTGCCTACATGCCTACTTTTCATTCAAAATTAAAAGGGAACTGCAGACAGAGGAATGATTTCCATTGGTGAATGGCAGAATTATGGGGTTAATTTTCCTCTTTATTTTTTAATATATTTCTAATTATACAATGAATATGAACTGCTAAGAATCAGACCGGGGGAAGGATTTTATTTTAAAAATAAAGAGAGGACTACCTTGACATTTTTAAGTAGTCCTTGTGGATTATTTGGAAAACATGCCCAAATCACCACCTTGTTTTATCAGGGGAGAAAGTGGGTCTGAGTCCTCAACGGCTGCCTTCATATAGGCATTTTGCAGCATGACTTGGTAGAAGCTGGAAGTGCATGCACTGTGCTTTTTTCCTGCTGCCTTGGATTCCCCGAGACCTGCCCTGCTCCCTCTCCCACAAACCTTGAGTCCCCCTCCCCAGGGTCTTCCCCAGGGTCTTTAATCAGGTGACCTCTGTCAGCCCTTAACAAATTGTTGGTTGGCTCAGGTGAGAGGCCCTGTAATTACGCCACATCCTTTTGCCTCTTTAATAATGTTGGAGACAGAGTATAATTCTGTGAGGGGACAGAGGAATATATAATTTAGTGTCCTTTTCCTGAGCCAGCATGAACTCCATGCGTGTAGCATCTTGCATGCTTCAGGGGTAAAAAGTGATCTGTTGTCTGAGCGAACGTGTTTGGGGAGCAAAATATGTACTGAGTCCAGCTAGCCGCTGGAGCCTCTGTGGATGTGTATCTGGCATGCTGGGGACGCACCACCATTCTCTGATGAATAGACTTTTCACCGGAGGGAAACCAGCCCAGCTGGGTTGGTTCATGAGACACACTGATCCTGGCCACTGAGGCAGGAACTCACTGTTGCCTAAGCTTGAAACCCAGACACTGTCCTTAACACTCCTGGATCCTCTGAGTCTCACATCAGCTCAGCTGGACCTGGGCTCTCTGCTTGGCCTCCCCGCAGTCCCCACTGCCACTGCCCTGCACATTATCACTGGGGCAGAGGCAGCAACCTGGTGGGAAAGGTCTCCTCCTTCCTGCCCCTCCTGGCCTCCTTCCACTCTGACTCAGGTCCAGGTAGTGCACCAACCCCCTCACCTGGCCAGTCTCGCACCCATGTATCCGTGCACTCCACCCCCAGCAGCCCCACATTCCCTGGGGTGTTATAGCCCCATCCGAGTTTCTTCATCTGGATTCTGTGGACAGAATGTAGGTGGACACATGAGTGTCCTACAAGTAAAGTGTGTAACCGTGTGTGTGTGTTTCTAGGAGGAGGGTCTTTGGTTTTCAGAAAATTCTTCGAGAGGACCTAAGGGCCCGCACGTTTCAGAACCTGCATGTGTTCGAATGTGTTCCTCCCCTTTCGTGTCACCTCTCCACCTGGTGAGCTGCTCTTGAGAACTCTGCTCAGATGTCACGCACTCACTCAATCGTGTCCGACTCTTTGCAACCCCATGAGCTGTAGCCTACCAGGTTCCTCCGTCCGTGGGATTTTCCAAGCAAGAATACTGGAGTGGGTTGCCATTCCCTCCTCCAGGAGATCTTACCAACCCAGGGATTGAACCCAGGTCTCCCGCATTGTAGGCAGACGCTTTACCATTGGAGCCACCGGGGAAGTCGATTATTAAATCACCTCTTGACAAATTTTGAGTTCTTTGTTCTTGTCTCCCTCCCATTTCCTTTCAGATTGATGCACTGAGTAAAAGAAGCAAAGAAGCTGAGGCAGCCTTCTTGAATGTCTACAAGAGATTGATTGATGTTCCAGGTAAGGCCAGCACTTGCAGCCCATCCATGGGCATTGTGTCTGGTGAGTCGGTGGGGTTCTGATGGAGCTGCCACGTTTAGCTTTGGTTTAAAATGCTGCACATTTCACAGAGAAGAAATAGAACCTGTGTGTGCACTATGCAGACGCCCTGGGTGTTCACAGTTCTGGGCTGACCAATTCGGTGTTCAGGAATGGCTTCGACAGGGCACCTCGCATGCCTCGCTCCTCCCCAGGTCATCCAGGGAATCACTGACCTCTGGCCAAGTCTTTCACTTCATATCAAAGGGCAGGTGGTAACCCGTCTAACTACAATGTGTAGGAGATGTTTCTTCTTTTGAAGGCAATAAAGAGCTACAATTTTAATAATGCTTGCTACAGCATTCAGAGAAATAATGGCTCCTCATTCCTTATTTTAGAAAAGCAAGATGGAATTTAGAGCCCCTACTGGTCCCAGGTGGTCCACTCAATCCATGGGGAGGTGACAGACACAATCACGGGTCCCAACCCAGTCCTGAAAAGACTCAGATCAGAAAATGAGCCCCTTGAATGCCATCCTCTCCTGACCAAGAAAACCAGATTAGCACCACTCTCCCCACCACGACCACTAGAGCTGCAAGCTTGCCCTCATTAGGAATCCTGTGTGCGTCACCAACACAGCTAGAACTGCCTTAACAAAGCAAAGCAGAAACAAGTCTCCTTTGTACCTGTATTGTATTCTAATTCAAGGCCACTGAGGGTTCTGTGTCCCCTCTGGGAGCCAGAGGCCACACCAAACTAGGAGCAGGAGAACACACTTAGACACTTGGGACGAGGAGCAGGGAGATCCAGATGCCAGGGTCTCATTATGAGTTCTTGACCACATCCCTTGTTCCTCTGTGAACCTCAGTTTTCCTATCTGTAAAATGGAATAAGGTGGGGAGACAGCCTAGTGATGGAGATTGTCTTTGTTCTAACCCTTTTGCTATCTCAGGAGTTTATCCAGCTCTTAGTTTCAAATTCTAGCCTTTCAATTGTACCCACCTAGGGTTTCCTGAACACTCTGACGGAGGCTCATGTGAAGCCTCTTCCACGGTAAATGAGTCATTTGTGCGTCCTCCTCAGGCATCAGCAGCTTGGTGGACCTGCTTGCATTTTCTTGTGCCAGTGCTAGTTCCGTGTTAGTGACTTAGTTGAAAAGGGGCCAGCTTATTTTGCCTTTTGCCAGAGACCCAGAGAACCTGCAGCTCTTGTTTTCTAAATAACCTACGCTCTTTTTTTTAAAAAAGTCCAGCTCGTCCCCGGGTCCTCCCTTAGTGAGGTTTCTCCACTGGGAAGCCACTTGAACAAGTCGTTGGGTTTCTTTGTCTGCAGTTACTTTCCATCTTCACTGCCTATCGATAGAAAAGAGGCCAGTTTTCTCATCAGCACGCCTCTTTACCTGAACAGTCCTTATTCGTATACATATATAATTTTTATGGAACTTTGATCATGAGTATATATATTCTGCTTTTTCCACTTAATGTTATTCCATCATCATTTTCCTTGTATTGGTGATATTCTTTATAATTATCCTTTTTTGGCTGGCAGTTTTAATTTCAGGTGGTGTGAGCAAATAACATTTGATGTTTTCTATAATAATAAGAGTATATTTGCATGCCACGTAGATCACGTTTACCTGCCTCCCAGGTACTTCTTTCTTATAAATGCTGTGATCTGACACATCTAACAAGTACTTGAAAAGCAGGAATGGAGCTTGGCACTCCCAGCCTGTGTTTTGAAGTCTGCTTATCGCTCAGATGAAGTAATAGTGTGGCTGAGGCTTACAGGAAGGGCCTGGTCAATAGCAATGCATTTATTGACAGTCAGTCACATAAATGGGGAGAGTCAGAGGGCCTTAACTGTCTGTGGCCTCCAGGCTTCAGTCCAGCCAAATCCAGAAACATAGGTGGGGTGTGTTAAGTTCTGGTTTCAAGAAACAACTTGGACTTTCCTGGTGGTCCAGTGGCTAAGAATCTGCTTGCCAATGCAAGGGGACATGGGTTTGATCCCTCTTCCCAGGTTGCGCTAGTTTTAAAGAACCTGCCTGCCAGTGTAGAACCTGTAAGAGATATGGGTTCAACCCCTGGGTCAGGAAGATCCCCTGGAGCAGGGAATGGCAACCCACTGGTATCTTTGCCTGTGAAAATCCCACGGACAGAGGAGACTGGCGGGCTATAGTTCATGGGGCCACAAAGAGTAAGACATGACTGAAGTGACTTAGTACAAGGAAGATCCCCCATGCCTCAGGGCAACTGAGCCATGCATCACAACTACTGAGCCTGTGCTCCAGATGACTGCTAAGCATCAGATGATACTTAGCACTCAGGGTTCATCAAACCAGCACATGCACTTCAGAGGCCTTGGGTTTTTGTGGCTGGTACTAACGTCCAGAATGTGTTGGGTTAAGTAGCTATCCGGCCAGCATCCCAGGCTCAACACACCCAGCCTCACGCATGGAGCAGAGGACCCCCTCTGCCGCAGCCCTTTCCCTCCCCCAATGGTGCAGCTCTGTTGTTCAAAAGAAGCATTGGGGTCACCAAGGTCCTCCCTCTTCTCAGCTTCCACATCTGAAATCCCAAGNTCTAGCCTTTCAATTGTACCCACCTAGGGTTTCCTGAACACTCTGACGGAGGCTCATGTGAAGCCTCTTCCACGGTAAATGAGTCATTTGTGCGTCCTCCTCAGGCATCAGCAGCTTGGTGGACCTGCTTGCATTTTCTTGTGCCAGTGCTAGTTCCGTGTTAGTGACTTAGTTGAAAAGGGGCCAGCTTATTTTGCCTTTTGCCAGAGACCCAGAGAACCTGCAGCTCTTGTTTTCTAAATAACCTACGCTCTTTTTTTTAAAAAAGTCCAGCTCGTCCCCGGGTCCTCCCTTAGTGAGGTTTCTCCACTGGGAAGCCACTTGAACAAGTCGTTGGGTTTCTTTGTCTGCAGTTACTTTCCATCTTCACTGCCTATCGATAGAAAAGAGGCCAGTTTTCTCATCAGCACGCCTCTTTACCTGAACAGTCCTTATTCGTATACATATATAATTTTTATGGAACTTTGATCATGAGTATATATATTCTGCTTTTTCCACTTAATGTTATTCCATCATCATTTTCCTTGTATTGGTGATATTCTTTATAATTATCCTTTTTTGGCTGGCAGTTTTAATTTCAGGTGGTGTGAGCAAATAACATTTGATGTTTTCTATAATAATAAGAGTATATTTGCATGCCACGTAGATCACGTTTACCTGCCTCCCAGGTACTTCTTTCTTATAAATGCTGTGATCTGACACATCTAACAAGTACTTGAAAAGCAGGAATGGAGCTTGGCACTCCCAGCCTGTGTTTTGAAGTCTGCTTATCGCTCAGATGAAGTAATAGTGTGGCTGAGGCTTACAGGAAGGGCCTGGTCAATAGCAATGCATTTATTGACAGTCAGTCACATAAATGGGGAGAGTCAGAGGGCCTTAACTGTCTGTGGCCTCCAGGCTTCAGTCCAGCCAAATCCAGAAACATAGGTGGGGTGTGTTAAGTTCTGGTTTCAAGAAACAACTTGGACTTTCCTGGTGGTCCAGTGGCTAAGAATCTGCTTGCCAATGCAAGGGGACATGGGTTTGATCCCTCTTCCCAGGTTGCGCTAGTTTTAAAGAACCTGCCTGCCAGTGTAGAACCTGTAAGAGATATGGGTTCAACCCCTGGGTCAGGAAGATCCCCTGGAGCAGGGAATGGCAACCCACTGGTATCTTTGCCTGTGAAAATCCCACGGACAGAGGAGACTGGCGGGCTATAGTTCATGGGGCCACAAAGAGTAAGACATGACTGAAGTGACTTAGTACAAGGAAGATCCCCCATGCCTCAGGGCAACTGAGCCATGCATCACAACTACTGAGCCTGTGCTCCAGATGACTGCTAAGCATCAGATGATACTTAGCACTCAGGGTTCATCAAACCAGCACATGCACTTCAGAGGCCTTGGGTTTTTGTGGCTGGTACTAACGTCCAGAATGTGTTGGGTTAAGTAGCTATCCGGCCAGCATCCCAGGCTCAACACACCCAGCCTCACGCATGGAGCAGAGGACCCCCTCTGCCGCAGCCCTTTCCCTCCCCCAATGGTGCAGCTCTGTTGTTCAAAAGAAGCATTGGGGTCACCAAGGTCCTCCCTCTTCTCAGCTTCCACATCCGAAATCCCAAGTAGTGCTATTTCTCCTTCCAAAAACCTCCTTTAGATCAAAGACACTGAGTAAACATTTAAATCCATGATTGTCCTGGTGTGTCCCCTGAACAGTTGCCACCATTAAGAGCTCATGTTTACCTCCCTTCTCACTTGTCACCAGATGTACCTCATTCCTTCGTCAGCTTTGAGGTTATTATCAGAAACATCCTGCTACTGTGGCCAGCGTATGCTATCTTTCCCCCCTGCTGTGCCCCTTGGCTCCATGGAGCAGCCCCACAGCCCCGTCAGCACTGAGGGTGCTGTCCCCTGGCAGGGTGCTGAGTACCAGGGATGGAGCCGGGAGCAGGTGGGACAAACAGCTTCCTGTTCTCGTGGACTCAAGAGTCTGGTGGGAATGTGGGCATCCAAAAGTCATCACACAGATCATTAGTGAATTTTAGGTGTGAGCATGCTCTGAAGGCAGAGCCCCCTGGGCAAGAGAGTGTAGATGGGGAAGGACAGGGCAGGGTCAGAGGAGGCAATGAGCCCCAGGGAGCAGGAGGAGGAGAGGGAGGTGATGAGAGTGGCCACGTACCATATCATCCACACTGGGACACCATCAGTAGTCCAGGAGCCCTGCTCATCATCCAGCTGAGTCAGGGAATGCAGTGACTCAGGAGGGAGGGGCCCAGGCCGCTGGAGTAGACAAAGGGTTCTGGACTTTGTCTCACAGACAGACCATTGATGGATTTTAAACAGGGAAATGACG
The DNA here is from genome assembly GCA_006410735.1 of Raphicerus campestris. NCBI lineage: Eukaryota > Metazoa > Chordata > Mammalia > Artiodactyla > Bovidae > Raphicerus > Raphicerus campestris. Next base: position 757,003 of record SJYW01003235.1, on the reverse strand, counting down.
TGATCAGATTTGCACAACGAAAAAGTCAACCTGACTGCAGTGTGGAAGCAGATCAGAAAGGGATTCCAGGTGGTATGGGAAGGGAGAGGCGAGGTCACTGGGTTTCTACTGGCAGGGGTGGACTCGGAGAGGAATGGACAGCGGAGGAAAGCTACTCAGATGGCTCTCGCCCAGGACCCAGTTCATTCAGTGTTACTTCATCCATCTCTAAATGACAATACTGTTTATGTGGTTCTATCTGGTTTACAAAATTAAAAGAAGAGCAGTGAAAAGTGTGCCAAGTTAGCCTCCAGTCACCAGTTCTATTATTGTTCCTCATTATTATTCTAGTTGAATGTGGCCTTTGCCTTTCTTGTCAACGTCATGGCAGTAGTAAAGTAGTTTTGTATTTAGATTCATAAAGTCATAGTTTTACATCATCAGCCTAAATGGCTTCATCTGTGACTCTTATCACAGACTTTATATCATCGTTTATATGATCAACGTACAAATAGCTTACACTTGCAAATATTTAAAATTTTTTATTTTAATAACCTCTGATAGGGATTTATATTAACTTGCTAATGGCCACTCACATGAGGAAAAAGAATCATAGCCTCTGCCAGCAGCGTGACTTGAGAGGACACCCGGCAAGGCCCCAGGTCGGGGAGTCCTCAGCAGTGGACACCCTGCCCGGGAGGCTAGCGCCCTTGTGCACTGGAATCTAGGTTTGTGGGTGAGAGCAGAGGTCAGCGACTGTCAACCACACTGGCCCCAGCAGTGCAAGAAAAAGTTCAAGGTGTGCTGTTCCGAAGTCATACTTACACACTCTGCCTACATTTCTGGCAGCCACATGCCAGGCCTGGCACCACCCACCCNGGGAGAGGCGAGGTCACTGGGTTTCTACTGGCAGGGGTGGACTCGGAGAGGAATGGACAGCGGAGGAAAGCTACTCAGATGGCTCTCGCCCAGGACCCAGTTCATTCAGTGTTACTTCATCCATCTCTAAATGACAATACTGTTTATGTGGTTCTATCTGGTTTACAAAATTAAAAGAAGAGCAGTGAAAAGTGTGCCAAGTTAGCCTCCAGTCACCAGTTCTATTATTGTTCCTCATTATTATTCTAGTTGAATGTGGCCTTTGCCTTTCTTGTCAACGTCATGGCAGTAGTAAAGTAGTTTTGTATTTAGATTCATAAAGTCATAGTTTTACATCATCAGCCTAAATGGCTTCATCTGTGACTCTTATCACAGACTTTATATCATCGTTTATATGATCAACGTACAAATAGCTTACACTTGCAAATATTTAAAATTTTTTATTTTAATAACCTCTGATAGGGATTTATATTAACTTGCTAATGGCCACTCACATGAGGAAAAAGAATCATAGCCTCTGCCAGCAGCGTGACTTGAGAGGACACCCGGCAAGGCCCCAGGTCGGGGAGTCCTCAGCAGTGGACACCCTGCCCGGGAGGCTAGCGCCCTTGTGCACTGGAATCTAGGTTTGTGGGTGAGAGCAGAGGTCAGCGACTGTCAACCACACTGGCCCCAGCAGTGCAAGAAAAAGTTCAAGGTGTGCTGTTCCGAAGTCATACTTACACACTCTGCCTACATTTCTGGCAGCCACATGCCAGGCCTGGCACCACCCACCCGAGATGAAAATGAGGCTGAGACTCGACCCCTGCCCTCCCTCTGGTGGTGCGAAACTTCGGGGCGTCTTTGAGAGAATATCCTACAGTTAAAGCCGGTGAAGTAGGCAGCCTCCTTCCCTCACTGTAGTGGAAGAAGAAGTAAACGTCTCCACTCTTATAGTGTGACCCTCTCAGATAGCTGGGACAATTCTGGAATGACCTCCTCTTAAAGGCCCTTGCATAACTGGAATTTTTACTGTGTTCTAAGCAGAGTTACCATGGTATGCATAATCTGCCAGGAATTAACCTCGCGCGGGTGACTTTGCTCTTGCTTCTTGATACTTTTTAGATTCTTCACGATGAGCTCGTCTCTATCTCCATAATCAGGGTAGAGGGTAGGGGACGGGGTGGGAGCATACATTTGTAAAATATTCAACTCTCAATCTCAGTTGCTGAATAGCTCTTAGTAGCGGGTTAACCAGATAAGAACATAAGCAGTAATGGGTGGAGTATTTGTCCACACTTAATAATTGATACGGAGAAGGCAATGNCGCACTGGGCAACTGGCCCCTGGGGTGGGGTGGGGTGGGTGATGAGGCAGGTGGAGAGGGAGCGCATGCCTTCCACCAGAACCAAATCATACTGAAGGAAACCCAAGTGGTGGATCTGTCCAAATAAGATGGCAGGGGTCGCTGGAAGGAAACAATAAGCACCCCCCCCTGCCTTCGGGTTGGTGCTGCAGAAACATCAGAACCAGAATTTCTGGGTTCTTTTTCCCCTGAACTTGGGTGATTCTGACCAGAGCGGGGAGGGAGTACTTCTCTCACTGGACGGCCCCCACCTCCTAAGTCCACACCTTGCTCCCCAGCAGGACTGAGCTGTCCCTCCAGTCCACAGCCTCTCCACTCCCTGTGGGGCCAGAACGAGGGGTTATCCCCCAGGAAGGGGCCTTCAGGCTTGTTGCCTCACTGTCCAGGACCTTCCTGACTCTTCCTGGGTCCTTTCCGTGGATGATCCCTCCTCACCAGCCAGGGCCAAAGGTCTCAGAACCCAAGGATGCTTTTAATTTTTAAATTTTTCTTAAAAAAGCCTTTCTTTCTTTTTTAAAAAAGATTTCTCTTGATGTGGACCATTTTTAAAGTCTTTATTGAATTCGCTACAGTATCATTTCTGTTTGATGTTTTGGCCATGAGGCAGGTAAGATCTTGGCTCTCCTACCAGGGAGCGGATGCACATCCTTCGTGTTGGGAGGCGAAGTCTCAACCACTGGGACTGCCAAGGGAAGTCCTCCAAGGATGCTTTTTAAAACTGTCATCAAGTAATTCCTTCTGCAGCCCTCAGGGGAAGTCCCTCAAGCAGGTTGCTCTCTTTTCTGTCACCTTCCTCACCCATACCCCAAACAAAACCAAAGAAGCCCATTTCCACCTGATCTTGGCTCAGACCTGCTGCGGCTGTCAGACGGGGCAGCGGCTTTTCTCTAAGACAAGGAAGCCTGACTGGGACACGTCTGCATCTTAGGTGTAGGAGAGAGTTCTCCGGTCTTCCTTGGCAGGAAAAGCCAGGCAACCTTTGCGCTCTCTCCTTGTTGACAGCTGGACAACCACACCAAGAGCTTGTTTTGTTTTCTGCCTTTAGATTCGTCATGAACAGGTGATGATGATGAGGACATGGGGGTTCTTAAGTGTGGGGACGTGGAGCCTTCGTCTAAAGCCTTAATGTATTGGCAGCAATTATTAAACCACTTACTGGATGTGGCCCTTTGATCATAAGCTGGCTCTCTGACAGGTGCCACCCACGGGCAACACATCTGTCTTTTAAAGGCAGACCCTATCACACGATGATTCAAGAAGAATTTTTAAAGACTCCTGATTGGTCCTATCAGGGAGGCAATAAAATCACATGTGGTCATAGTGTGGAGGAAAAGTTTTCCTTCTCAATAGCTGAGTGTTGTTATTATCTCTCTGTAAGGACTCAGATTCTTACCCCACCTGGACTCTATATGACATAGGTGACAGTCAGAGCTAGTCCCAAGAGTATGGGTAAAGCAATTAAAAGAAAAAAAAGAAAAGAAAGAAAGAAAAGAAAAAAAGGAACATGAGAAAAGAGAAAGAAGAAAAGAAAAAGTAAGGAACAAATACATCTTCCACCAACCTTGATTTTTTACTTCAGCGAATTCCTTGTTGTACTCTTCGAGAGTTTCCCTAAGTTTTTGGTTCTCCGTCTCAATGTCGTGCAGGCGCTGCACTTTGAGCTGGAGCTGCTGCCCAAGGTCCAGTGCAGGAACAGGATCTGCAAGAGAGGGACACGCGGGTCACCCTCTTCTGGACAGGCTTGAGCCACCCTTGCAGAGGCTTGGAGCAGGTCACCTGGCTCCCAGGCCGTCAGCTTCCCAGGGCCCTGTTGGGTGGACAGGGTTCATCTCTGCAGCCACTAAGGGACATCCAGGTAGAATCCAGTGCATGAAAATGGGGTGAGATTGACCATGGACTCCCTGGGATCTGCTCACTGCCCTGGCCTGAAGGATTTTCATTCTCTGATCTGCTAGGAAGAGACAGAGATATGCATGGTGGCTGGAGGGGCAGGCAGGGGCAGTGGGGGAGCCTGGAAAAATCTCCCAGCACCTGTTCAGAGAAGGCACCAAAAGCCTCAGGTTTCTAATAATTCTTGTGAAGCTGGAAATGAGAGCTGCTGCCTGGAGAGCGTCTGCTCATCACAGAACACTTTTTATGGACATTTTCTCATTTGAGCCCTAGGACAATCCTGGGAGAAAGATGTGTGACATGTATCTCGTGCTTATCGCAGAAGTCGGAACTAAAGCTCAGGGAGGCAGGGTGATACGTCCAGGTTTCCACTTGGTTAGTGGGCAGAGGGCTTTCCCTGGTGGCTCAGTGGTAAAGAATCTGCCTGCCAATAAAGGAGATGTGGGTCTGATCCCTGGGTCAGGAAGATCCTCTGGAGAAGGAAATGGCAACCCATTCTGGAATTCTTGTCTAGGAAATGCCATGGACAGAGGAGCCTGGTGGGTTGTAGTCCATGGGGTTGCAAAGAGTCAGAATGACTTAGCAATAACAACAACAAGGGGCAGAAAGAACTCAGACCTAGATCTGTGAGATCAGTGATCATCCTTCCAATAAGGAAGATCCTCTGAGGGGGGCTCTTGTAAGATGATCCCCTCTTCAGGACAGGACCACTTTCTGTCATGGCCATCCTTTAACTGATGAAGCATGCTCAGGAGACAGTTAGGATTTACTAGCTGGTGATCTGAAGACAGGAGAGCCCCGAGTTTCTGCTCATGGTGGTTGTGCCTTTTGCAAGAGGCATGCCTGGTGGCCAAGCCATGGTGGCCTACACTGGGCCACTGAGCCAGCCAGCCAGGAGGCCGCCACACTGCTAGTCATAGTATAGACAGTAGGAGAATGGAGAGCCAGGCCAGTTATGAGAGGCCTTGTATACAATCCAATGTGCCATCCACCATCATATTCCTTACAAAAAAACCGGATTAATTAGGTGAACCATTGACTGAAACCACCCATCCGGGCCCAGGCATGATAGTAACCATTTGACACAAATAATCTTACAATAGGAGGTCCTGATAAGAAACTAACAAGCTACCAACAACTGGAAGAATTCAGGAAGGGTCAGAAGGAGAGGGGAGACCCCAGTCCATACGTCCTACCAACCTTCCAGAATCCTCGTAGGAATCCATCTTGGCAGAGCGAAGTGTGCACCACCAAGAAGGATGCTGAGTTGGAATGATTGGCCAGAAACCTGGGAACGAACCCCCTCACCATAAAATCTGAGACTGCGAGCCATGTGGCAGAGCAGTTCTCCTCGGCTCCCTACCCTGACGCTGTCTTCCTGGGTGTCCCTTCCCAATGAAGCCTCTTGCTTTGTCAGCCTGTGTGTCTCCTAGGAAAATTCATTTCTGGGTGTTAGACAAGAGCCCACTCTTGGGCCCTGGAAGGGGTTCCAGTTCCTGCAACAGATTTGGACCTAAAATTGGACACAGTGGACATGGAAATTTATGGTACTGGTGAGGTCTTTGCCTTTACCATTAATTTAGCACAAAATGGAGAGATATTAAATGTTCTTCTGGCATCAACTGGGACTTTATTTTTATTTCTGCTGCACTTATAATCCACCTGCTGGGCCCCAGTGGGGCACTTCCTCTAGGCCCCATCAGAGCAGAAACATACCCGAGTCTGCTGGACTTAGAGAGATTATGGAAGATATTTCTGGTATGGACGCCAGCATCACTTGTGAGATGGCTACAAAGATTTAGTCTCTGGGTGAGGAATGCTAAACACCGAGCCCAGTGGATCAACAAGGGTATATATTCAAGCGCTCACTTAATTTTCAAATACCAGTGCCGTTAATTTTTCAGACCACCCCTGGTTCCTGGAAGGGAGGGCTCGGCCTACCACGCCTCAGTTGGCACAGCCACCAGGAGCCAGGAGCGCTCTGAGATGCCAGTGTCTTCGTGGGGTTTACAAAACTCAGGCCCCAGGGCTCGTTCAGTACAGCGTCCAACACTGTCCATCATGTGAAACCCCAGTGGCTGGGCACTGATTCTGTGCGTATATACAGCTTATGACTACATCACTGCTTTCTCATTTGTGGCCTCTCATGATTATTTTTATCAGCATTAAAATATTTATATTAACTTAGATCTCAAAAGCTATTTCAGGGATATGGTTCCTTGTAAGTAGCAGTGGTAATAATACTACAGAATGAACATCCTCAGAGCATTTCAGGTGCAGTTTTTTGTTTTAAAATTTCAGTATCTTTCCTGGACGCCTTCCCACACTTTTCTCCTCTCCCACCATGGTCTCATGCCGGGCAAACGGCCTGAAGGAGACAAAGCAGCATGCGCTTGGCTCCCTCTACGTACGATGACAACTT
>SJYW01003235.1:697230-731727 GCA_006410735.1 Raphicerus campestris | reverse complement strand
ACGGGGGAGCCTGGTGGGCTGCCGTCTATGGGGTCGCACAGAGTCGGACACGACTGGAGCAATTTAGCAGCAGCAGCAGCAGCAGCAATAATTGGTATAAAACACAACTGTGCCTTTTCAGTCCCACAAACATCTCTGCAAAGGGTATTTGGTGTTTTTTTTTTAAAGTTCCTAGAAAGAAAAGTGTTGGAGAGCTGGGCAGCAGAGCTGCAGAGCATGTCTGCCCTGGGTGTAGAGTCCACTGGCAGAGTCTTCGCTGGTTCTCATCATCTTCTGGGTTCTCTCTGGGCCCCTCCCACCCCAACACCAACAGAGAGTCATCTCTCACTCCTTGCTAAGACACGGTTTAGGCCCTATAGACCCAAACCCTTCAAACACAAAGGCAGTGCCCAGAGGGGTTGGTTTTAAGATTTAAATCTTAGGGAGCCCACGATGAGACGCTTGTGTTCAGGCGTGTCCGACTCTGTGCAACCCCATGGACTGTAGCCCACCAGGCTTCTCTGTCCGTGGGATTCTCCAGGCGAGAGTACTGGAGTGGGTGGCCATTTCCTATCATTACCAGTGATATAAAACACTTACAGACTCGGGAAACTGCTGGCACACAGTGTTTCCTGACTGGTCCAGCTCACTCCATTCCCCTCAGATGACTGGCCTGCAATCAGAAGTAGAAAGTGTTCATTTTCAGCAGTCTTGAAAGGGAACCAGCAGAAGGGAGCCCGTTTTGGAGGCTGCTCTGTTTGCAGCACCCACACCAAGATGCCCCTGCTCCTGGGTGCTGCTGCTTCAGGGCGCCGGGAAGTTTCCATCAGGATTTAAGAAAACCGTCTCTGCTGGAGAAGGTCCCCATCGGCCTCACATCTGAGCATCCAGAAGTAAAAGAGGACCATCATCCGTACTGACAGCTGCATTTTAATTCTTTTCTGTAAGAATAACAGGGTTTCCCCAACGGCTTAGTGGATAAAGAATCTGCTTGCAATGCAGGAGACACTGGACACACAGATTCAATCCTTGGGTCATGAAGATCCCCTGGAGAAGGAAATGGCAACCCACTCCCATATTCTTGCCTGGAAAATCCCATGGACAGAGGAGCCTGGCGGACTACAGTCCCTAGTGTAGCAAAGAGTCAGACACGAGCGAGCAAGGAAACAAGCACATAAGAATAACAGAGTAAGCTGGTCCTTTGTGCCCAACAGACTGTTTTAAGTGAAGACATGCTATCACTTAAAACCAGGAAGCACTGTTCAGTCTTTTTTCCTTCTGTCTGTCTTTTTCCTTCTGTCTGTCCCCTGATGAAGGATGCATAGTAAGACTCCTGGCCAAAAAAAAAAAAAAAACAGTGAAGTCTTAAGATATGTTAGAACTACCCCCTTGCTTCTCATACCAGGCTTTTCACTGACATGCATCTTGGTGGCATTTTTGAAGGCCATGTGATGTGGCCACCTCAGCCTGCTCCTGGGAGGCTGCTTCAGTCTGGGTCTTCTAGGCTCCCGGGGTTGGCAAGCAGCCCACGGGTGCCCAGGTCCCTCCAGAGAGAACTCTAACCTCGGAGCCTGATAGGAGGAGCCCCTTTGCACGTTTTCAGGTTACCTTCCTGAAACGTCTCCATTTACACGTGAAAATCAACCACCGGCTCCAGGACAGGACAGGAGACGGATGGGGCCTCGACCATGAAGTGAAGCTGTGGGTTGCAGGTGCCCCTATTCCCCCTGCTGGGCTGCAGGACCAGAGTTGGTCCGAAGGGGCCAGGGAGTGGTTAGGCTCTGACCAGTGCTGGAGTGACTGCAGCCAGAAGAGGAGGCCACCTCTCCACCCTCCTCAACCAACCTGAAACAAACTCAGGACCCGAGGAGTGGAGCGTTTGCAAGCCAAGCGAGCAGCTGCACATGCACGGAATAAAGGCCAGCCTGACAAGATGGGCATCTGACGCACTTGCCGCCCCCCTTCAGGCCTCTTCCTCTGGACTCCTGTCCCTGGCCGCTGGCCCAGCGGGAGAACTCACTGCTGGTGACTTGGTGACTTGGCTTGCAGTGGGGGCGGGGAGCGGGGGTGGCATCTTCCCCCCTCTGCCGTGACTAGGGTGGTCCTGGCACACACACTATCTAGACAGCTTCTCATCAGTTGCTCATCAGCATGCTAATTGCTGTATGACTAATTATGCCCTGAATTCCAGTTGATTTTCTTAATGAGACAGCTGGGTTAATTATGTAATCGTATGATTACATTAGCCCAGAGTGCCCTGGTGGAGGGGAGCGTCTGCTGCGTTCTGATGTCGTCACGGGGTTGGCGCTCACGGGCCACATCCCCTCTTCTGCACACAGGTGGACTGGGGTCCAGGGGGTCAGTCTTTGTGGGTCTTTGCAGTCCCTCACAGCAGAAGCAGCCAGCATTCTGCTGCCCTCCTGCACACACACCCCAGCACTCCGCCGCCCAATGGAATCAGAGCCCTGATTCCCAGCCCCACAGCTCCCCTCCCGACATGTGGTTGCAGCGCCCTCTTCCTCCTCCCAGGACATACCTGTCTGAGGGCTGTTGGTGTGACAGTGATCAGGACATCCACACCAGTGTCCCAAAGTCCCTGCAGAACCACCCTGGTCATTCTACATAAGGTCAGAGCAGCCCAGACAGGCCCCACCCTTATTCCCAGCGTCCCCCTTACAGGTGCTATTTCACACCTTTCTTCAGCCCTGATCTCCACACAACTCGTATTTCACTGAGAAGACACATGTGCTCAGAGGAGGGTAGCATCTCCCTCCACTGGCCAGCTCTCTCATCTGAGAGTCCACTGTACCCACAGAACCCACCTCCGCCATTATGCTCCTCTTCAGACCCTCTCTTCCTCTGCAGGAGTGTGGGTTCCCCAGACTCTCCTTGGGTGACTCTGACTCTGTTAGTCTTGCAGACACCATGTGGCCACAGGAGAGCAGCTGGTCTCCCCCAGCACTACCTCCCACCAGAAATTAGATGACATCTCCCCCTGCCCCCCACTCCCCGCCACCAGAAAGTAGATGACACCACCATGCACACAGTGGCTTTGGCCACAAAGGCAGGGTCACCCTGTTCTCCTTTCCCTCTCTCACACCTTAAAGCTGATCTATCAGTGAGTCCTGCTGACCTGGCCTCCAGGATGCACCCCAAATCTGACCACTCACCCTGTCGGCCACCCCTAATCCAAGCCTCCGTTACTTCTCACCACCTTGACTCCACCTTCTCTGTCCATCTTTTCTACAAAGTCCATGGTCTGAGTGGACTTTCTGAGCTACTTTTGTTCATGTCCCCCAACAGTAAAAAAAAAATTCAAATNAGACACTGGACACACAGATTCAATCCTTGGGTCATGAAGATCCCCTGGAGAAGGAAATGGCAACCCACTCCCATATTCTTGCCTGGAAAATCCCATGGACAGAGGAGCCTGGCGGACTACAGTCCCTAGTGTAGCAAAGAGTCAGACACGAGCGAGCAAGGAAACAAGCACATAAGAATAACAGAGTAAGCTGGTCCTTTGTGCCCAACAGACTGTTTTAAGTGAAGACATGCTATCACTTAAAACCAGGAAGCACTGTTCAGTCTTTTTTCCTTCTGTCTGTCTTTTTCCTTCTGTCTGTCCCCTGATGAAGGATGCATAGTAAGACTCCTGGCCAAAAAAAAAAAAACAAAAAACAGTGAAGTCTTAAGATATGTTAGAACTACCCCCTTGCTTCTCATACCAGGCTTTTCACTGACATGCATCTTGGTGGCATTTTTGAAGGCCATGTGATGTGGCCACCTCAGCCTGCTCCTGGGAGGCTGCTTCAGTCTGGGTCTTCTAGGCTCCCGGGGTTGGCAAGCAGCCCACGGGTGCCCAGGTCCCTCCAGAGAGAACTCTAACCTCGGAGCCTGATAGGAGGAGCCCCTTTGCACGTTTTCAGGTTACCTTCCTGAAACGTCTCCATTTACACGTGAAAATCAACCACCGGCTCCAGGACAGGACAGGAGACGGATGGGGCCTCGACCATGAAGTGAAGCTGTGGGTTGCAGGTGCCCCTATTCCCCCTGCTGGGCTGCAGGACCAGAGTTGGTCCGAAGGGGCCAGGGAGTGGTTAGGCTCTGACCAGTGCTGGAGTGACTGCAGCCAGAAGAGGAGGCCACCTCTCCACCCTCCTCAACCAACCTGAAACAAACTCAGGACCCGAGGAGTGGAGCGTTTGCAAGCCAAGCGAGCAGCTGCACATGCACGGAATAAAGGCCAGCCTGACAAGATGGGCATCTGACGCACTTGCCGCCCCCCTTCAGGCCTCTTCCTCTGGACTCCTGTCCCTGGCCGCTGGCCCAGCGGGAGAACTCACTGCTGGTGACTTGGTGACTTGGCTTGCAGTGGGGGCGGGGAGCGGGGGTGGCATCTTCCCCCCTCTGCCGTGACTAGGGTGGTCCTGGCACACACACTATCTAGACAGCTTCTCATCAGTTGCTCATCAGCATGCTAATTGCTGTATGACTAATTATGCCCTGAATTCCAGTTGATTTTCTTAATGAGACAGCTGGGTTAATTATGTAATCGTATGATTACATTAGCCCAGAGTGCCCTGGTGGAGGGGAGCGTCTGCTGCGTTCTGATGTCGTCACGGGGTTGGCGCTCACGGGCCACATCCCCTCTTCTGCACACAGGTGGACTGGGGTCCAGGGGGTCAGTCTTTGTGGGTCTTTGCAGTCCCTCACAGCAGAAGCAGCCAGCATTCTGCTGCCCTCCTGCACACACACCCCAGCACTCCGCCGCCCAATGGAATCAGAGCCCTGATTCCCAGCCCCACAGCTCCCCTCCCGACATGTGGTTGCAGCGCCCTCTTCCTCCTCCCAGGACATACCTGCCTGAGGGCTGTTGGTGTGACAGTGATCAGGACATCCACACCAGTGTCCCAAAGTCCCTGCAGAACCACCCTGGTCATTCTACATAAGGTCAGAGCAGCCCAGACAGGCCCCACCCTTATTCCCAGCGTCCCCCTTACAGGTGCTATTTCACACCTTTCTTCAGCCCTGATCTCCACACAACTCGTATTTCACTGAGAAGACACATGTGCTCAGAGGAGGGTAGCATCTCCCTCCACTGGCCAGCTCTCTCATCTGAGAGTCCACTGTACCCACAGAACCCACCTCCGCCATTATGCTCCTCTTCAGACCCTCTCTTCCTCTGCAGGAGTGTGGGTTCCCCAGACTCTCCTTGGGTGACTCTGACTCTGTTAGTCTTGCAGACACCATGTGGCCACAGGAGAGCAGCTGGTCTCCCCCAGCACTACCTCCCACCAGAAATTAGATGACATCTCCCCCTGCCCCCCACTCCCCGCCACCAGAAAGTAGATGACACCACCATGTACACAGTGGCTTTGGCCACAAAGGCAGGGTCACCCTGTTCTCCTTTCCCTCTCTCACACCTTAAAGCTGATCTATCAGTGAGTCCTGCTGACCTGGCCTCCAGGATGCACCCCAAATCTGACCACTCACCCTGTCGGCCACCCCTAATCCAAGCCTCCGTTACTTCTCACCACCTTGACTCCACCTTCTCTGTCCATCTTTTCTACAAAGTCCATGGTCTGAGTGGACTTTCTGAGCTACTTTTGTTCATGTCCCCCAACAGTAAAAAAAAAATTCAAATTTGTACCCCCCAATACATACTATTTATTTATTTAAATGATGTACATGTGTCATTACAGCAGTGTATGAAATACATTGCCAGTCATGTACTAAAAACAGAATTTAAAGGATGTGATGAAGACTCAAAAGGACTTAAAATTTACATTTTATTAGCAGTACAAAGAAACATTTTGCTCTCAGTAAAATATATATTTTAAAATCAGCCTCAGTGAGGCATAGTCTATACACAATAAAACACCTGTTTTGTGTACAGTTTGATACAATGGCCAGTCAGATAGTCAAGATACAGAACATCCATAACCCCTCAAAAGTTCCCTCCGATCTCAAATGCCAGCAGCCTCTGATGTGCTTTCTGTCAACCCAGGTTAGGTTCATCATTTCTGAAGTTTCACATAAACGGGGTCCTTGGGTAGGTACTCTGATGCATCTGACTTCCTCCACTCAGTGTGGTGTGTTGGGGGTTATTCATCCACATTTACTGGGGGGTGGTGTTTCACTGTGTGGATGTATAACAAGTTGCCTTCACATCCACCTGTTCATGGACTTTTGAACTGTTTGTGGCTCTCATGAATAAGCCCGCTGTAAGTGTTCATAGACAGCTGTATGTGGAAGTCTGTTTTCATTTCTCCTAGATAAATAGCTAGGACTAGAATTCCTGGGGCCTAGGGTGGGTGCATGGTTTTTCCACGTAGTTGTGTCATTTGGCCCCTCCCCAGTGGGTGTGGGGGCTCCAGTTGCCCCCTGTCCTCTACACCATTTGTTGTTGTCAGTGCTTGAGGCGTTAGACATTCTATTCTAGTGAGTGTAGAGCATATTTCATTGTGATTTTAACCTGTGTTTTTCTCAGTGACTAATGATGCTAAGTTTTTATTCACATGCTTTTGGACCTTCATAGAACTTCACTTCTAAGGCATCTGTTTAAATCTTCTGCCCATTTTTAAAATTGGTTTGGCCTACTGCTGAATTCTGACTTTTGTATAGTCTAGATACAAAAGTCCTCTGTCAAATATATTCACTGCAAATATTTTTTCCCAGTTTCTTGTCATATAAAGAGCAGAAGTTTTTATTTTACTGAAGTCCAGCTTATTATTTCATTGATCTGAATGTCTGTCCTTATGTTCATAATATCATAATATCTTGACTCTTGTGCCTTTTTAGTCAATTTTGAAATCAGATTATATAAGTCCTTACCTTTGTTGGTCTGTTTTTTTCAAAATTGTTTTGGTTCATTGAGTTTCTATGTAAATTTTAGACTTGACTTGTCAATTTGTACAAACAAGCCTGCCAGGATTTTGATCTGGATTCCACTGTATCTATAGGTCAATTTGAGGGAAATTGACAACACTACTGAGTCTTCCCAGGAGTCTTCTTTTATGTGGCTTTTAAGATTTTCCTTTTATTCTTCTTGTTAGTAATTTGACTGCTTATTGGTGTTCTTTGCATTTATTCTGCCTGGCTCTTGTTGAGTGTCTTGGATTTGGGGTTTACAGCTTTCTTTGGAAATTTTGCCACTTTCAAATACATCCCTCACCCCTTTGGGGGACATGTATGTCACATTGTTATTGTTTCACAAGTTGCTGAGGTTTTAGTAACTTTTTTTTTCCAATCTCTTCTCTGTGCTTCTATTTAGATAGTTTCTGTGACTATATCTTTGGATTAGTTGTATGATCTTTTTTATTTTGCAGTGTCTAATGTGCTTAAGCCATTATAGGGAGTTTTTTGTGTGTTTGTTTTTGTTTTCATTTCAGATGTTGTATTTTAAGTTCTAGAATTCCATCTGGTTCTTCATAGCTTCTGTTCCTCTCCTTGTTCTGTTCATGTTTTTCTTTAATCCTTGAGCATGCTTATAATAATTGTTTAAGTCTTTGTCAGCTACTTCCATTATCTCTTATATTTCTGGTTCTGTTTTTATTAACTGATTTTTTCCCCCTTATCCTGCTTCTTTGCATGTCTAGTAATTTTTGATTGGATGTTGGACATTTTAATTATTAACTGGATTTTGTTGTCTTTCTTAAGAGTGTTGAAATATTTGGGGCAGGCAGTTATATTACTTGCAGATCAACTCAATTATTCAGAGACATGCTGTATGCCTTTGGGGACAGGTCCAAACTAGCCTTTACTTTAGGATTAGCTTAGCCCTCCATTCTGGTGTGGCCCTTTGTGGTCTTCCACTGAATGTCCTGGCTGTTCAACAAGCCTCTCTTCTCAGGCTAGTTGTAACTCAAAAGCTTCCTAACACTCTGCAAACTCTAGGATTTGTTGACTTAGACCTTCCTTGCAGTTCTTTGCCCAGCCTTGTGGAGTTTCACCTGATGTGTACGTATGTACCTTATCTTTTAGCAACAGATTTTAGATTACTCCTCTGCAGATTTCTCTCTTTCTCTGCATGTCTCCTTCCTTTCCAGTGCTCTGCCCTATAAATTCCAGGTACTTCAGCCTTCTGGTCTTCTGAAATCTATCTTGTCAATCCAAAAGACCATTATGCTCTGTTTGGGTTTCCCCCTTGCCTGTGCTGCAGTCCAGAAAGTATTTCCTGGCAGAAAGTCAGGGTGATCGTAGGGCTCACCTTACTTGTTTCCTTCTCTCAGGGATCACCATCCTGCTCTGCTGGTTGTTCAACATCTGTAAATGGTGGTTTCATTTAGATTGCCTAGTATTCCAGTTTATGGCCAGAGGTCAGGTCTGGTGCCAGTTAATCTGTCATAGCCAGCAATGGAATCTCCCAAGTTTTGTTCATTTTGTTGTTGGTTTCAATGGCTGCCATAAATGGCTGGAAAAGATAATCACAAAGTTACATAGAACCAAACCAAAGCAGTACATTATTAGTGATCTTTACAAAAACATGATTTCTACCTTTGAAAGCTGCATACCAGTTATAAGAAAATATTAGTTGAAGTTCAGCTAGTAAATTTGTATTTACCCTGGTATTCACTTTTTCTTGCTAACTAGTCAGAAGATATCATATTTTTTATATTATCAACAAATGGGTTTGAAACTCCTTTTGACAAATATTTCTTCAGGTTTGAGTTAATTGATGATAGGTAACATCTATTGAGTATTAACTCCGAGCCTGGCAGTGTTTACACATGTTATGATAATTAATCCTCACAACAATCCTTAATGATATTGGCACAATTATTATGCCCAATTGATAGATGAAGAGAGTAAGATATGAAGACATTAAGTAGCTTCTCTAAGGTTGCACATCCAGTAAGTGGCAGAACTGGGATTCAGTAGCATATAGTATGGCCCACACTCTACACCATTTCTCTCTACTCCCTCTTGTTTGATATGAGGCCTTGAGATATTTTTTTGTAGACAATGTTGTCTTTGCCCATAAGTTTATGTGATGATGGGAACATTTCCAAATATCCACTTTTAGAATGCTGTCACTGTAGATGAGTTTCATTCAAGAAGCAGTTTTTTTCCCCTCTCTAAGTATTAAAACATCACATTTACTTCGAAGACATAGATTATGTGTTTATATATTTTTTAAATGTCTGCCAGGCAGCATATTACTGATAGCCATCTGCCATCACAGAATAGGGCAGCTCATTTAGAACACTTAGCTTTTTAAAAGAAAATTGTATAACTCATCTTTAAGCCTAAAACTCTTAAATACTTTGCAACTAGAAAACCAACAAACCCTTCCGTGGCTCTGCAGTTTCCCTCTGGTGCTGCAGGGGCTCATCTTTCAAGAGTCCTGTTCTCTGAGGGCTTTGTCCATCACAATAGAATTGAATCCAAACTCAGTCCCTTAGCTCACTTTAGACACTATTTTTATGAGACTGACACACTGCCTGCCGTGCGGCAGGGCGTCTCCGACACAGTAATTTCCGCTCTGAAATTCAGTTTGATCCTTCTTCATNGCCCCAGGCCCAGGTGGCAGAGGAGGGACAGAGGCTCCAGGACAAGTCACCCCTAACTTACCGAGCAACCCTCCTGGGGTGGGGGTGGTGAAGAGACCCCGTCAGACAGAGTGGAGCTCCTAGCTAGTGCCCCAGTCTCCCCTGGAAGGAGCGTAGATGGGTCAGGGGCTGCCCAGATGTCTCCAACCCATTGTTCAAAACAGAGATGCCGCCTGTTTACAGCCTGTAGACCGTCGACTAAAGAGAATATGCAGGTGTTTCCAGAGGTGACCTGTCATGTGTCCATTTTGGATGCATTCCACTCCCACCCAGCCTGCGCCCCTTTGCTCGTGTATCACTAACCATTGTGCTTACAGGCATTTCTTCCAAGCCTCAAACACTCAGCCCAAGAGGTAGGAAGCCCCCTATTCATCTCTCAGATGCCTTGCCAGGGTCATTGGTCTTAATTCCCTCTCTCCTCCTCCAAGGAGATCCCCCTGGTTCCATTTAAAGAAAAGCACCAGTTTCTTATTTTAACAAAAGAGCCTCTTGCTTTTCTCCGTAAGCCACGTGGGCATAAATGCCCGGCTGTCAAGCTCCTGCCTGGGCCAGCATGTCCGTGCAGCTCGGAGTGGAAGCCAACGTGAGTTACAGCCCAAAGGGACCAAGGCCACCAGTCCAAGCACTTACATGAGCAGAGACCTGGCAGGCGACCTTGTCACGTGAGCCTGGGACCCTGTTGCAGCCCCTTCATGGCCTCACCTTGCACAGCCCGCTGAGCGCCCACCATGTCGGGTACTGGGACCATCAAGGCACTCAGTCCTGCCTCCTATGAGATGGATCCTCATCTGAGCAAATGTAGTCCCTCAAGGCCTAGCTCACCTTGGAGCTGGGGCTGCAGTACTTGGCTGGGGGCCGGCCAGCCCCCATAGCGGGGTGGATGCTGCCCTAGCCACCAACGGGTCTGAGTTAGGACCCTGCCCTGTTCGTTGCATCTGCTCTTGTGTTCCCATTTTGGGCCCATAAACACAAACTTGGTGGAGAGGGGAGCCCGGGCTTTCCAGGGGGCCCTGCCACCCAAGAAGCCCCGAGTCCTGAGCACCAGATCCCACAGGGCTTCATCTCACAGCACCGCCACCTGGCACATGGCCTTCCTCCAGTGTGACTCCCCTGGGCCCTAAGTCATCCGCGCTGCACATGCAGCCCAGGTCTGCCAGACTCTGGCTAGGGAAGAGGCTGCTCTCGGCACCCAAGCTCCGGAAATGGTCCCTTCCAGCCAAGGAGACGTGCCCCAGACCCACTTAGTGCACCGTGTGTCTCATCACTTGTGAAACAGCAGGGCTGCAGCCCACAGCCAGGGAGGTCTGTAGGCTTCTTCCAAAATGTGCACACAATTATGAACTGTTTGCTTTGTAAGAAAGTACTTAAACCTACACTAAAACGTTATTAATCTTCGCTCAGTAGAAGACTAATTTCAGATTCATCAATAAGATGATATTATATTTTAGCATTGATTTCCCCCTCTTCTTTTTCTTAAGTTGTATTAGAGAGACATAGTTCTTCTTCCCAGAAAAATCCATTGATCCTCCTCAACCTAAATGTTTAAAGTTCAATTTAACATTTAGGGAGTAAAAGGTCTCCAAAGGGACTCGTAACCATTGATTTTGTGTCAGGGTTGAAGAGCTAAAGTTTAAAACACACCGATCCTCCTAGGTTACGAAAGCCTAGTATATATAGCTGTGTGGAACCATGCTTCTCTTACTGGGGTTTTTTTTTTTTTTTTTTTTGCCCCTTCTGCAGAGGTTACGATAAAAGCACTTAAAGAGAAAATCCGAGAATATGAACAGACTCTGAAGAACCAGGCTGAGACCATAGCTCTCGAAAAGGAACAAAAGTTACAAAATGATTTTGCAGAAAAGGAGAGGTGAGCATGTTTTGGGGTCTGCAGGCACCCATGTGCTGATGTAAGGTTTTACTTGTTTATATCACAAGTTTTTTTTTTTTTTCTTTTTAAGCAATCCTGTGAAATAAGCCCAGGTTGGAAGCCAGAATCCTAGGGGCTCTAAAGCAATAGCCTCCAGTCTTTTTGACACCAGAGACCGGTTTCGTGGAGATAGGTTTTCCACAGAATTAGGGAGGTGGGGATCAGATGGTTTCAAGATGATTCAAGCACATTCCACTNCTAAAGCAATAGCCTCCAGTCTTTTTGACACCAGAGACCGGTTTCGTGGAGATAGGTTTTCCACAGAATTAGGGAGGTGGGGATCAGATGGTTTCAAGATGATTCAAGTACATTCCACTTACTGTGTGCACTTTATTTCTCTTATTATTAAATTGGCTCTACCTCAGATCATCAGACATTAGATCCTGGAGCTTGGGGCAGGGGGGGGGCGTCCCTGCTCTAAGGCACAATTTTGTTTGAAAACCATAGGTGTCCCTTGTTCTGTAATTTGTAAGATGGGCTTGAGTGAAGTGTACCAGTCTCTCCCCATTGGGGAATGGTGTCTGGTGGTCCAAGGGTGTGTCTGAGGAGCTGCGTGAGGCGGAGCTTGAGCACAAAGCTTGTGTAGTTGACACATAGGGGTTGTACCCGAGGTGCGATGAGAGGGGCAGGACCGTCTCCTGCTGCCTGTCCTCTCTAGGAAGCCCTGGGCCACCCCAAGCTCCTGCTGCCTTCTTCAGTGGAATGTTAGTATTTACAGCTCCCTCTGCCTCTGTCCGTCTCTCACACACATGCACACTGTCTTGGTTTGTTGGCACTGGTATGAGTAAAATGTGTTCATGCACCATCTGGGGGTTGTGAGTGTTAGGTTTCCACCGGCCTGCTTCACCCAAAACTTTGCCACAAATAACGAGTTGGGTTTTCAGCTAGTGTGACGACTTAATGAAAGTTAGATTTCCTGTGAAAACCATAAGGACTGTTGAAGTCACCAATTCAAATTGCACAAGTCAGGCTCTCAGAACTCTGGTGAAGCCAAGATATAAAAATTTCAGCCTGCCGTGGAGAATCATGAGACCATTAACGAGAGGCACTACATGTCTGATTACATGTGAGATGCAGGCCCATGATAGTGTCCTGTGGCTGTTTCCCGTGGACTTAGAAGCAGCTGCTCAGACTTCCATGAGGCAGGCCGGTGGAGCTCTCCGGCATGAGCAAGGCCCCTCTGGGGCACCGGGAAGCTGGCTTCATTTAGAAAAGAGGAAGAATCCCTGCTGCACTCACTGCCAGGCCCTCTCGGGCATCGTCTCACCTAGTGTCCAAGACAGAGCTGCCAAGCCGACAGTCTCCTTTTTCAAGTGAAGAGACCAGGCCTCAGGTTAGGGACCTGCCCCCACTCTCTTACCCAGGTACCCAGAGGTGGGGCCAGAACCAAACCCACCGCCGCACTCTGGCCTCCTAAGGTCCTTGCTGCAGGACCAAAGCCAGTCTCTCAGGTCAAGCCCACC
Organism: Raphicerus campestris; assembly: GCA_006410735.1. Classification (NCBI taxonomy): domain Eukaryota; kingdom Metazoa; phylum Chordata; class Mammalia; order Artiodactyla; family Bovidae; genus Raphicerus; species Raphicerus campestris. Next base: position 718,810 of record SJYW01003235.1, on the reverse strand, counting down.
TCTGCAAGGAACACCGTACCCCTACTGCTGGGAGAGCCCCACAAAGTCAGGGCTCAGAAGGACGAGTGGACTTTTGACCCAGCAGAGGTGGAACTGCTGCTAAATATGTCTCCTCGGAAAGTACTTTATGCCCAAAGAGATTTCTCACCATATTACTGAAAATTGAGGGACAGGGGACATGCAAGTCATTGAATTGCCCTGCCAACAAGAAATGGATACATAAGAGAGAGTTTTGTTGAAATTACAGTAACCCCAGAAATGTACCTGGCATAATATGAAGTGAAAAATGCATAGTACAGAATTATAGACAATGTGGTTACATATGCACAGAGCAAAGTCATGCTTTATAGAAGTGTTAAAATAAATTCCTGTAGAAATTTAATATCATTAAGTTGATTTTTCAAATTAGGTTAAAAGATAGATTATATTGAAAGATACAAATAGTTGACCACTGGGGGTGGGGGATAATGCTAGATCTTTATCTCATTCTTTACCAAAAAATTGAAATGGATTAGGGTTTAAATGTCAGTAATTAAATCGTGTACATACAGGAAGAAAACATGGGAATTTACTTTGTTTTTAATGATTTTGAAATGGAGAAATCTTTCTAAGCGTAAAAGAAAATTTATATAAATATGACTGCCTAAAATTTCATACAGACTTCTAAAAATAAAGATGAATAACATTTTTATACCATCAAAAAACTAGGAAGAAATATTTGCACCACATAAAAGAAAGGGCTAATTTTCCTTACAAGCAAAGAGCTCTTACAAGTTAATAAGAAAAAATCCACACTACAGAAAATGGGCAGAGGAGAGGAACAGACGTTTCATACGAAGAGAAATTCTCAGCTTTATTCCACAGTAAAACTAAGTTTAATTTTATCCAGTGTTGGCCCAGCGGAACACTCGAATGTTGTTGGCAAGAGTTTAAATTGGTGAGGTTCTTTTTGTTGGAAAGTTTCTGAATATCTATCAAAACAACAAAAACAATTGCACACACCCTTTATCGTTGCAGTTCCTCTGTTTGAATTTTATTCAACAAATTCACTGTCAGAATTATGCAACAATACCTATGATAACCACTATAGAATTGTTTAGTAGAAAGAAATTTGATAAGTCATCTAAATGCCCAGAGAAGCTGAGTGGAGTCAGTTATTTAGTAAGAATGGGAAAGAGCTTTGTATGCTAGAGTAGACTATTTCCACAGGACTGAGATAAGTGGAAAAGCTAGCTACAGGGTAGCACATGTGCCCTGATCCCTTTTGTATGAAAAGAAAGGGTTTTCTGTTTATATACATTGTAATATGTCACATCTGAATTTATATTATGCTACAGTACATTACATATTACATTGTATTTATGTAAATAAAGAAAAATTCTAAAGAGCTACAAAAGAACTCTATCTGAGGAGTGGAAACAGAGCCAAGGTAGAGAAAGGACATTTTACCTTCCATCTCTTACAATATTTGTGGGTTGTTTTTTTTTTTCCAACACAGAGCATTTATTAGTTTTATAATTGAAATAGGTGCAAATGCAAGCAGTGCTTTTCCACAGATGATGGAAATTTGGGTGTCTTTTTTTAACTGTGCCATTTCTACTTTTCCGTATTCCCAGGTTTCTTCTTCATGAGAGCATGTGTTACATTCAAATGATGTAAAAATAATAGACTTATTTTTAGAGATTTTTCTGCCGATGAGGAGGAAGGAATGCTATTTATTGACCAGGAATTCATCTGGAGATCCTGGGAAATATAAATACGTGGAATGTGGCTGCAGACATTCAGAATGTCCCCATTAGGTATTAGCGTTGCATTCGCATTCCATTCTAACAGAAACGGAGCAGCTGTCACATCTCTTCAGTACATCCTTTATTCCAACAAATTCCTTCATTGTGTCAGCAAAATGTAAATGCATCATTCTTGTCGAGCTAACTTCAGGAAACAATGAGTGCGTGATGATGATTTTTCTTTTATTTCTTTTTTTTAAAATAACTGGCATTTCAGGAATAAGCTGCATTTAGGATAACCTTCTACATCAATTGCCTTGCATCAGGTCCTGCAGGAAATACACCTCCCCTGGGGGGTGACGTGTGGGTAAGAGTCAGGGGGTTAAAGGTCAGGGCATCAGGGTTCGTGGCGTTACTAGTGGTACCCAGCCACACGCCTGCCGCCAGCCGTTTAAGGCAGCTCATGGCCGTAGTTCCAGAACCCACAAGACATTTGAGCTGCTCAACAAGATGACCAATCTGGCTTCCTCCTCTTCCTTTTCAGAAAGCTGCAGGAGACCCAGATGTCCACCACCTCAAAGCTAGAAGAAGCCGAACATAAAGTCCAGACTCTCCAAACAGGTGTGCTATTCTGCCTGCCCATCAGGCCGCTGCCAGCCAGACTGACCCAGAACAGGTTTACTCCACCTCCCAGTCCCTGCAGGTCCCCCTGACACCTGTCGCCCCGCCCCTGTGGTGAGCCTGGAGGAGGGAGGGAGCCAGCCCACACCCCAGTGTGCCTCAGACACCACCCACCTCCCCCAGCCCCGCCCCTTCCCACCTCGACTGCCTGAGTCACCCACTCTGAGTCCTGCGAGGCAAGGTGGGAGGCTGCAGACTCCATGTACATCACCACCAGGAACCATCCTTTCTTCCTGCTCTTTTTCCAACAAACACGTCTAAATCACCAAGCTGTCAAGGGCTAACTTGTCATTTGGAACAAGACATAATGGAGGGAAAAAAACATTATTTCTACCCTGTGAAGTTAAGGAGAACAGTAATAGCAGACCTTTAAAACTGCAAAAGTACCCAAAAATCTGTGCTCAGATTTTTCTTTAAACTTCTTTTTGCCTTTTTTTCTTTTTGTTCTGAAAGAGAAAAGGAACTATATATTTAATTTAAATGTGGAAAAATAACAGAAGACATCATAATCCAGGTTTAAAATAAGTGACAGAGTGGGAGAAAATAATCACAACAAATTCAGGCACGTAAGATCCCCAAAATATAAAGATCACCTGAAAATCAATAAGAATAGATGAACAGTCCAGGAGAACAAGGAGCTAAGGATGGAAACAAGCAGTTGACAGGAGAAACTCACAGCCAATACACATATGAAAAAAAATGTTAATTTTGAATAGGCAGGGAAATGCTAATTAAATCAGTGAAAGATTGTTTTGCCTGTCAGATTGTCAAAAAAAAATGTTTTTAATTGATAATATCCAATGTTGGTGAGAGTATAGGAAAAGAATCACTCTCTCAGTATTGATGGGAGTGTAATTACCTCTTGGGAGGCCAGCTGGGTGGTATTTATCTGAAGTTGGAACGTCCCAGCTACTCACCCAGCACCTTCCCTTCAAGGTATCCTGATGCCCCGGGCACATGGCAAGCCCTGTGCAGGAGCTAAATTGTTACTGTCATGTCATGCCCCAGCATAGAGAGATTTCTATGCTTCTGCTCAGGGCAAAGTGTAAATCTCAGATGTTTGTATCATCCTATTTTTGGGTGCGTGTGTATTATTCAGTCAGTCATGTCCTACTCTTTGCGACCCCATGGACTGTTTCCCATCAGGCTCCTCTGTCCATGAAATTCTCTAGGAAAGAATACTGGAGTGAATTGCCATTCCCTTCTCCAGGGGATCTTCCCGACCCAGGGATCAAACTCTGGTCTCCTGCATTGCAGACAGATTCTTTACTATCGGTATTTATGGGGAGGAGGTGGGGAGGGTAAAATTATACATATGTGTATATATTTTTAATTTATGGGAGTGGGTAAAAATAAAATATATATATGTATATACACTTAAACATATATGCAATTATATATGGAAACATTTTTTAATAATGAAATTTATTTAAAAGCAGGAAATTTATGTAATTAGAAGCTCATGGGATGAGATGAAACAGCAGTGGAAGGGGATTTTTCTATTCTGTGATACTTTTGTAATCTTTGCCTCCTTTGAAATGAGAATATGATTTTTTTTCTTTCTGATTTAATAGGAACAATTAGTATCTTATATCATGATTTTATGTCCTCTGCCTTTCAGCCCTGGAAAAAACTCGAACAGAATTATTTGACCTGAAAACCAAATATGATGAAGAAATTACTGCCAAGTAAGTCTCTGCCTATCTCCCTCCGTCAGGTAGCTCCCAGTACTGCTAATCTATGAAAGGTCTCCCTGCTTCGCCCTCCTGTTGATTGACTTTGCAAAGTGGTACAGTGTTTAGAAGATACTTGGCCTCTGTGCTGCTGTAAAGAACAGTATCATTCCCATGATTTCCTTGCATAAGTTTAAAACCTAAGATGTGACAATAAGTTGTGTCTGGTGCTCTCAGAACAGCCCTTCCAACTGACAGTTTTTTTCTGAATTATTGTGAAGCCCGGTCACCACTGTGCCTTTTTCTAAGAAATTTTGGGAAAGCATCAGCACAGGAGAGGTATGATACTTGGGATGTTTTGTGGAGCTTCGTTTGTGGCAATAGCATCACCTTTAACCCGTGCCCAAAGCCTCCACTCCCACACAGATGTATCTTTTTAAACCCCACCTTATGGTGCTAGGTGTCCAAGTGCAGACCCTTACACAAAGTAGGGGTGTGTGCATCTTTGGGCAGGTATATCAGATGAAGGTCTTGTCGGGAGGGAATCAGGGATCCACTGCAGGTACCCAGTTGCCAGCCAGCAAGCAAGAAATAACACTGACATAAATCAAGAAAGATAAAGAAGTAACAGATTGTTCCCTGAAAACGCCAGGCTAGTGTCTAAACTACTTTTTCCTGTCCCAGAAGGCTCCTCCCATCTCCCCCAGACAGCCACCCACCACTCCCTACCCAACCCTAACCCATCCCCAACAGCTGTAAGACTCCAGTAAGACTCAGCTCCTGCTGTGCTCACACCAGCCCTCAGAGGGTGCTGGTGGGTTTTGGGGGGGGTTGTTCTGAATAGCTCNTAACCCATCCCCAACAGCTGTAAGACTCCAGTAAGACTCAGCTCCTGCTGTGCTCACACCAGGCCTCAGAGGGTGCTGGTGGGTTTTGGGGGGGGTTGTTCTGAATAGCTCCACCCTCCTCCCCTGCTCCTGCTCCACGTGGGGTCCTGGTACTCAGCACCCCTCTGTCCGATCACCCTCACCCTTGACTTCGGAGGTTGCTGTTGGGTCAACTGCTTTCAGGGCATGTCGGGGGTTGGGGGGTTGCGGGGATTGACCTTTGCCCTGGATTGTTCAGCAGCTCGAGACCTTGAGAGCCCAGGTACCTGGGCCAGGTGGTCAAAACCAATTTTGATCATGAGCAGAGAACTTCCTCACAGAGACTAAAACGTCCCAGTTAGTCTTGGTGATTCTGGCCAACGTGCTGGCATGTCTAATCCTGGTAGAACCCTCCAGATCACTGTCCCCTCTTCTGCTAGTACGCTGAAATGTGACTTCAGATGGTACAGAAAGGACTGGTTCTAAGGTCCTGTGACCCTTAAAATTATACTTTGAAAACTGGCAGTTCTGGTATTAACCCTTCTGATCCCGGGCATCACTGTCGATGAGCCGCAGGCGTGCCCTCCCCAGGAGCCCACAGCCTGAGAGCTCCTCACCCCTGCAAACATATCCTCCGAGACACCACACCAGCTGCTGTCCCCTTGGCCTGCATAGGAGTCCGTGTCTGGGTATCCTTTTCTAGCAGCCATCTTTGTTTTTCTACTATTTCTGCTTAGACTTTATTCTACTACATAGGTTGTTTTTCTCAGTAAATTTGATTTTTTTTAAATTATAATACTTTAACCTGATACATAATTCTAACCTTAGTTTATAGCATTTCTTTTCTAGAAGTTTAATCTGGAGATGCTATGCTTATTCCTTGATTCATTCACTCTTATCCACATCATCTCACTGACAAACTTCATAGGGACTTTGGGGGCTGATAGGTTGGATTGTTTCCTTAGTTTTTATTCATTTATGTTTGTTAAAGCACACCTCTTTCTAAAAGGCACAGATACATCTTGTGTATCTACAGTCAACAAAGTTTGCTTTATTATGCACTTAAAAACTTTTTTGTCTCCAGCCATACCACCCTGAATGCACCCTATCTTGTCTAATCTCAGAAACTAAGCAGGGTCTGGGCCTGGTTAGTACTTGGATGGAAGACCTCCTGAGAATACTCGGTACTGTAGGCTTTAAAAAAAAAAAGAAGCAGCAGCTTTTGTACAGCCAACCAGTAAGCCCATCTAAGCCCATGGTTTCCAAACTGTGCGTCATGATTGTGAAATCTGTTTAGCAAGTGGCAACTGGCTAGTTGGGTCATAAGTAGAATATAAGGAAGGTGGTGACTGGGATGGCCTGGGGATAGGAGGAGGGAGGAAGGGGCCTCTTCTCCTCATCCCTAGCGTTTCCTTGCTGTGCTTGGAGCCAGGGTGCGATGCTCAAGGATGATTCCAGTCTTCCAGGCGGTCTGCTCCCTGGGAAGGGACAGAGATGCCTCCTGAGATGACAGGGTGATTTTCAGTCCTCAGTGTTGCCTTAAGTTACTGTTCATAGATGCAGGAAACCCAGCCTGAGTCCATTCCTTAGTAGCCAGCTGCATCATTTGACAGTAAGATTGTTAAATCTCAGGTCACCTGAATCAGCAAGGCCACCCAGGAGAGCACCAGAGGCTGGTCCTCCTGACCCCAGAACTCTCCTTGAACTTATCAGAGCCTGCTGACCTCTGATAAATGGCAGTAGTTTATGGAGGCTCAGAGAGAATCATCTCTAGACTACTTCCCATCATATTAGTGTATCTTAAGGCCAGAAAGCTTTTTTTCTTTCCCCCAAAAAATACACATAAGTGAAAAAATCCACACAGTACTTCTGCTTTTTCATTGAACTAGAGTAAATGGAGGATAGAATAAAAAAACACGGAGTCTGTTATTCTGTCATGTAAAATGCTTTGCCTCCAAACTGCAGCTGTAGTTACCACCTGCTGATGGTGCCACAGGTGCTCTTGGGGTGCATCCCCACCTGTGATCATAGCAGGAAACCCTCGTCTCCTCGGACGAGTGGGGAGGCAAGAGGTGCAGCATGTACCTGGGCACAGAGAGAGTGAGCCAGATGGGCACAACCCAGGTCCACCGTCAGCTCCACTGACGTTCCTGGAGGCCTTCAGGGAGGCTCAGGGAGAACAGCCATTGTGATCCAGCATGATCCCTGCTCTCGGGGGGACATTGGAATAGCATCTGCAGCATCGGGGTGTCCACAGAAGACAGACAGCCTCCTCCAGCTAGGACGGTCAGGAGGGAGTTTAACATGGCACCACAGGCACAGGGAGGACCAGCTGGATGCCGGTATCCTGAGCAAGCCCTGGCCGGGCCTCACTCCACCTGTCTTGGTAGGGGACAGGCCTCCAGGGCAGTACCAGCAACCCCTGTCCTTACGCTCCTCTGGGCCCTGGCCAGGACTCCCCACCGCCAGGGGAGGACCAGGGGGAGAGGGAGCTGGTGAAGGGGGATAGTGGGTCTCTGGCACAGGCCCCACCCAGCTGGAGCCAAAGGAGAGGCTGTCAAGGAGGCCTTCCTACAGGTGGTGACCTGTGATTTGAGGCACAAAGATACGCTGGAGTCAGGGGTTACTGGAGGCAAAGGAGCTCCATCTGTGAAAACACTAGGCATTGAGGCTAGTCACCTGGAGGACAAGCCCGGAGCTCCGACAGGCTGATCTGCCGGGCAGGTGGGCATGGTGGGCGCCAGGGTGGACAGAGACTCCAAAGGGGGGTCAGCCCTGTCCAACTTTTTGGACCCCATGGGCAGTAGCCTCTGTCCATGGAATTCTCCAGGCAAGAACACTGGAGTGGGTAGCCATTCCCTTCTCCATGGGATCTTCCCAACCCAGGAATCAAACCCAAGTCTCCCACGTTGCAGGCAGGTTCTGTACCGGTTAATCAACAGGGAAGCCCCAGATGGGGGTCAGCAATTCTAAATATTAATAGAAGCAAACATCTAACACAGGGCAGCTGAGGGCCCAACCCTTACTGTAGATGATTCCCAGAGGAAGTAATCCATAAAAAATGTAGAGAATGGCCTGAGATAATAATTGCTACTTTCTTTTAACTTCAGAAACAATTGCTTCAGTCTTAGAGCTCCCACACGGAGCCACCCCCCGCTACGCTCCACCTCTCATTTCCCTCCCTTTTCATTTTCTGGGAAAGGTCTGTCATTCTACTGTCTGCTTCCAGCCCGACTTACTTGTCCTGTGTTTGACTAGACAACTTTCCATCTAGTCTAATACTTACCAGTAGAAGCCCACCAGGGCCCAAGCTCCTCACAAGTGGTCTTAAAACATTTCAAAACAATGTATTTTCTCCCTTCTCAAAGGAGAGATTGTTAAAAATGTTTCTTAAAAACCTTCCCTGGCAGTCTAGTGATTAAGACTCCACAGTTCCACTTGAGGGGCACAGGTTTGATCAGCCTGGTCAGGGAACTGAGATCCTATATGCTGAGCAGCAAGGCCAAAACAGTTTATTTTAAAGTGTTGACAGAAAATGCAGGACAGGAAGTGGGTGGCAAAGGCATCGTGGCACATGGCTTTGAGTGGGTCATGGCGGGGAGGGGCGGCAGGTCCACTGTCCCTGCCCCATGTGTTCTTGGATAAGCTGCTGGATTTCTGTGCCTCTCTTTNACAGGCTGATCTGCCGGGCAGGTGGGCATGGTGGGCGCCAGGGTGGACAGAGACTCCAAAGGGGGGTCAGCCCTGTCCAACTTTTTGGACCCCATGGGCAGTAGCCTCTGTCCATGGAATTCTCCAGGCAAGAACACTGGAGTGGGTAGCCATTCCCTTCTCCATGGGATCTTCCCAACCCAGGAATCAAACCCAAGTCTCCCACGTTGCAGGCAGGTTCTGTACCGGTTAATCAACAGGGAAGCCCCAGATGGGGGTCAGCAATTCTAAATATTAATAGAAGCAAACATCTAACACAGGGCAGCTGAGGGCCCAACCCTTACTGTAGATGATTCCCAGAGGAAGTAATCCATAAAAAATGTAGAGAATGGCCTGAGATAATAATTGCTACTTTCTTTTAACTTCAGAAACAATTGCTTCAGTCTTAGAGCTCCCACACGGAGCCACCCCCCGCTACGCTCCACCTCTCATTTCCCTCCCTTTTCATTTTCTGGGAAAGGTCTGTCATTCTACTGTCTGCTTCCAGCCCGACTTACTTGTCCTGTGTTTGACTAGACAACTTTCCATCTAGTCTAATACTTACCAGTAGAAGCCCACCAGGGCCCAAGCTCCTCACAAGTGGTCTTAAAACATTTCAAAACAATGTATTTTCTCCCTTCTCAAAGGAGAGATTGTTAAAAATGTTTCTTAAAAACCTTCCCTGGCAGTCTAGTGATTAAGACTCCACAGTTCCACTTGAGGGGCACAGGTTTGATCAGCCTGGTCAGGGAACTGAGATCCTATATGCTGAGCAGCAAGGCCAAAACAGTTTATTTTAAAGTGTTGACAGAAAATGCAGGACAGGAAGTGGGTGGCAAAGGCATCGTGGCACATGGCTTTGAGTGGGTCATGGCGGGGAGGGGCGGCAGGTCCACTGTCCCTGCCCCATGTGTTCTTGGATAAGCTGCTGGATTTCTGTGCCTCTCTTTGCTCACCTGTAAAATGGGCAGAATAGCAGTCAGAGCTCTGGGTGGCAGTGGAAGGCAATGAGGAGTTATGCCCCCAGCAGAGTGACAGCTGTCAGCTCTTCTGTTGCCAGCAGATAGAGGCTGTTCCCGACGAGCTCGCCCTGAGCTCAGTGTGTGTGTGTGTTTCTGAAATTACGGGTCTTGGGAAAGACTGGCCTGAATGGCATCATGTCCCCAGAAGGTTTGAAGAGTACATGTTGCCTCTTCCTCCCTGGGAGGATGTCACTGGGATGACCATCCCTCGCCGCCCCCACTGGGGCCCCCACTGAGGGCCACTGGGGTCAGAGGCAGCGAGGCTGTCGGGAGCCCCTGCTGACTGGGTGCAGCCATCAGCCTGCGTCAGCTGGGCCGGCCCGCTGGCTGCGGCGGGGACAGCAGCAGGAAAGTTTTCCATGTGTAGGCTTGAAGCGAAATGTAATTAGCCTTTATGTGCAGAACAAGGCTTCATTGATGAATACAGCTGGTCTTTGTTTTGTCCTGTCATTGAGAGTGGGAGGTAAAAGTGTTCTTCTTCATGTTTATTAATGCAAGATTCCTTAGACAAATGGCAAGCACAGTTTAATATTTGTTGGAACATCAGGGGGCTTGCCAAAACAGTTGTTGTGTAAGAGGATTGCAGGGTTTCAGATTATAACCATTTCTGGGTTAAATAAATGAATTATTATTTCTCTGCTTTTTTTTTTTTAAGTGAAAAAAGTACCTCCTCAGCTGGTCAGGCTATGTACAGATCTTCTGCCTTCTCTTAGCAAATAGAGACTTAGCACCCCAGCTGACATTAACGTGGAAATTCTAGCAATGTCGAGCAGGTTGAGTAAGATTTCAGTGGCTCCCTGGGATGGCCCTGAAGGAGGGGAGACAGCTTCTCCGGCCCCAGGAGAGAGGTCTGGACAGCTCCCCTGCCCCAACTCCACGCCTGTCCTGTGCAGCTGTTCGCTTGTGGTTGGGCTTAGGTGGCCACTGCCCATGGCGAGAGGAATGTTACACTCCAGCCTAGATACCAACATTCTGGGCAAATCTGCAGGAAGTCCCATTTTCACTCAAGTCCACGGCCACCTCTTTGCTCTGTCCCCCAGAGTCCTGGTTGCAGAAGGAACTTCAGTTGTTAACACACACAGTCAGCTTGTTAAATTCCTCCTGACTTGTGGGCGGAGGCTCTGAGCCTCCGATGAAAGGAAATATTGAATCGCACTGAAATACTGCCTTTTTTTTTTTTCTATAGCTAATGTTAGTCTGAGGAGAATCTGTACCTCCCAACCTTTCCTGCCAGTAAAATTCATATTTCTTAAGGTTACTCATGTTGTATTTCTTGCCTATGTGCTTCTTAGAACCACATTGTATGCACACGTGCTTAAACAGTTCATTACGAAAGAGACGTCTATGAAGAACTTCACTTGAGATCATTTTAGAGTGTTTTCTCTTTATCATGCGTATACAACCAGTGTATAATCACAAAGTGCAATATGCTCTGAGAAAGCAGAAAACTTGCCCAGGTGAGCTTGACTTAGGGCTTTATTGAAATTGCTTAAGGGAGCCTGTACTCCACACCCCACATTGTGGAGGGAGGGGATTCCTGTGTCCCAGCAGTGGGCACAGGGGGCACCTGAAATGTTTGAAAACATGAAGATGCCCAAGGTTCAAGACATGGTTCCGCAGTTGATAAATGCAGCCAGTGTGCGGTGAAAGGCGAGGGGTCGAGCGCGTCCACACGTCCGGATCACTCTGGACTAAGTCATGATGCCTTCTTGCATGCGCCAACAGTCATGGAGGACGTGTCTGTCGCACTCATTTTATAGACAGGGAAACTGCCCTGGGAACATGGAATCAGGCCCCACATCCAGACCCTTGGACTCAAGATCCAATGCCCTTTGCATGTTCCCACCATGACCTGGAAAGTCTCTTTCTGTGCTGCCTTCAGAGAGCAGTGTTACCCACCTGCCGCTTGCCAGGTGATGGGTCTTCTTGAAGGGTTTTCCATCTTCTCTCCCTCTCCCTGAGCCCCGATGTACTTACCCTCACAGACTGATTTCCCTTTTATTTATTTTTTTACAGTTCCACGTGTAAGACTCAGGAAACTGAGCCAGGTAGAGCCAAGTAGCCAGCATACTCCCATTAGACAGACTTTGCTTCCCCCAGCTGAATTTGAAAAGACCACCTCAGTATCCAGAAACAGAGTCTCCCTGCTGTACCTTTAAGAAGAATGTAACATTTTCTATTTCCTGGCTTTTTGATGAGTCATCAGTTTCCAGTACAAGTTGCTGTAATTATCCTGGTTAGATTAATTTCCCTAAAAATAGAGAAGCAGCTACTTTGATGGTTTCAAAGAGANCTCCCTGGGATGGCCCTGAAGGAGGGGAGACAGCTTCTCCGGCCCCAGGAGAGAGGTCTGGACAGCTCCCCTGCCCCAACTCCACGCCTGTCCTGTGCAGCTGTTCGCTTGTGGTTGGGCTTAGGTGGCCACTGCCCATGGCGAGAGGAATGTTACACTCCAGCCTAGATACCAACATTCTGGGCAAATCTGCAGGAAGTCCCATTTTCACTCAAGTCCACGGCCACCTCTTTGCTCTGTCCCCCAGAGTCCTGGTTGCAGAAGGAACTTCAGTTGTTAACACACACAGTCAGCTTGTTAAATTCCTCCTGACTTGTGGGCGGAGGCTCTGAGCCTCCGATGAAAGGAAATATTGAATCGCACTGAAATACTGCCTTTTTTTTTTTTCTATAGCTAATGTTAGTCTGAGGAGAATCTGTACCTCCCAACCTTTCCTGCCAGTAAAATTCATATTTCTTAAGGTTACTCATGTTGTATTTCTTGCCTATGTGCTTCTTAGAACCACATTGTATGCACACGTGCTTAAACAGTTCATTACGAAAGAGACGTCTATGAAGAACTTCACTTGAGATCATTTTAGAGTGTTTTCTCTTTATCATGCGTATACAACCAGTGTATAATCACAAAGTGCAATATGCTCTGAGAAAGCAGAAAACTTGCCCAGGTGAGCTTGACTTAGGGCTTTATTGAAATTGCTTAAGGGAGCCTGTACTCCACACCCCACATTGTGGAGGGAGGGGATTCCTATGTCCCAGCAGTGGGCACAGGGGGCACCTGAAATGTTTGAAAACATGAAGATGCCCAAGGTTCAAGACATGGTTCCGCAGTTGATAAATGCAGCCAGTGTGCGGTGAAAGGCGAGGGGTCGAGCGCGTCCACACGTCCGGATCACTCTGGACTAAGTCATGATGCCTTCTTGCATGCGCCAACAGTCATGGAGGACGTGTCTGTCGCACTCATTTTATAGACAGGGAAACTGCCCTGGGAACATGGAATCAGGCCCCACATCCAGACCCTTGGACTCAAGATCCAATGCCCTTTGCATGTTCCCACCATGACCTGGAAAGTCTCTTTCTGTGCTGCCTTCAGAGAGCAGTGTTACCCACCTGCCGCTTGCCAGGTGATGGGTCTTCTTGAAGGGTTTTCCATCTTCTCTCCCTCTCCCTGAGCCCCGATGTACTTACCCTCACAGACTGATTTCCCTTTTATTTATTTTTTTACAGTTCCACGTGTAAGACTCAGGAAACTGAGCCAGGTAGAGCCAAGTAGCCAGCATACTCCCATTAGACAGACTTTGCTTCCCCCAGCTGAATTTGAAAAGACCACCTCAGTATCCAGAAACAGAGTCTCCCTGCTGTACCTTTAAGAAGAATGTAACATTTTCTATTTCCTGGCTTTTTGATGAGTCATCAGTTTCCAGTACAAGTTGCTGTAATTATCCTGGTTAGATTAATTTCCCTAAAAATAGAGAAGCAGCTACTTTGATGGTTTCAAAGAGATGGTCTTGAATAAAGAAACCACTGTCCTTTAAACCTTAGAGAGAAATCAGATGTATGAGGAACAAATGATGGTTTTTTTTCCCCCCCTATACCTTATCTACAAAAGGATGTGTCCATTTTGTAGAATTCCTGTGATTTTTCCTCTCTATCCAAGCATTTTGCTTCACACCTAAACCTCCATGCCTGCCTGAGTACCAAAAGACTTTTCTTGGCTTTTGCACTGACTGAATCTGTTTTGCCTTCTCTTGTATAAGCAGTACAACCCTGATCTGAAGTTTTTTCCAGTCCGAGAATGTGCAGAAAGAAGGACCTGGCTTTCTCTTCTCAAATCCAGGTAGAAAGTCCCCTGAGTGCTAAACATTCCCCACCTATTCCATGGACTCTAGGCAGATCTAGAGATTACATGGCATCAATGAGAACTGGTGCTCTTTACCTCCCTTCAGCTAATCTTAAAACACTGTGTTGAAGCACAGGCAATGTGTCAGGTGCTAGAACTACAGAGTAAAGAGGGCAAGGGGAGTTACGGGTGTGATATGCACACAGACACGGCTCACACACTCTGTACATAAAAACACGTGCCACACACATGTACCTAGAGCTGTCCCATATGTGTGTGTGTAAACATGCTTATGAGTATAGAGGTAGTAATGATATTCACCTAGCATTCTTCGAAGGGTATTGTAGAGAAAAGGATGTGTAAGCTATCACCGGAGTTCAGCATGCTTTTATAAAAACTGGGGTTTTTTTAGAGATCCTTGAAGTTTTCCTGATTCACTGTAAAGGACAGTCTTGGCGAATTCACAGTTGGAGGCTAAAGGAAACAGGTAAGGGGCTGTTAGGGAAGACATCCGTTTGTAGAAGATCAAAGCACATTTGATGAGCCACAAATCGGGCATCATAACGGGCGCCTTCCTGCCTGCAGAGCTCGAGGAAGAGGACGGGTATGTCCCTGTGGACCACACAGAGGTGGCCAACGCTGCCTGACCTGCCTGAGGAGGGGCCCACCTCAGTCCCTGCACCCCACATGCCCGTTGGCATCACTGACACTGCGGGCTTTTGTTGAATGAATCACTCTGTGGGCGCCCTCACTGTGTAGACCAGTGGATTATGGACGAGGCCAAGGGACTAGTCTCGGCAGTGCTGAGAGCCCGACCAGCAAGGCCATGTGCTTTCTGGAAGGAAAAGCAAACTACGGAAGCTGTTGGCGTTTGGGAAGAAAGCAGGAGCCACCTGAACCTCTGAAGTATCTCACAGAGATATGATAGTGGAGAACGATAGTGGAGGCCGGTCTGGACCATTCCCACAGCCTTCTGCCCTGAGTGAAACTCCTCCCAAAGCTGCTTATTTCTGACCTCCACCCCACCCCCTACCCAGGAGTCCCTGGCTGCAGAGGGGACCCACAGCCATGCAGGTCATCGAGACACAGCTTATCTCCTTAGCTTCCGATATGGAGGGAAGAAGGGCCCTGACCAGGCAAGACCCTCCTCTGAAGGGAGAGGCAGGAAGCCTGGAGAAAGTGAGAAACCATCCTTCCCTGGAATTGCCCCAAATCAATGAAGGCTGATTCCTTTTATATAACACTTATGATTCTTAAAATTCATGAAAGTCACACATGTTTATTATATAAAATTTAGAAAATTCTAGTAGATTTTAAACACAGGTCATCACTCATTAGCCCACCACACATGGATAGCTGGGTTTTGTTGTGGTGGTGCTTTGTTCCTTTGGCCTGTTTCCGACTGTACTGGGTCTTTGCTGCAACTCAAGGGCTCTCTAATTATGGCACTTAGGGTTTGTTCCTCTGAGGCCTGTGGGATCTTAGTTCCCCATCCAGGGATCCAGCCCACGTCCCCTGCATTGGCAGGCAGCTTCTTAACCACTGGACCACCAGGGAAGTCCCCAGATAACTGTTTTAACATTTTGGCATATTTTATTCCAATCTTTTTTCTATATGGTACTCTTTTTTTTTTCTTTTACTGTTTACAAATGGTATCAGACTGGTACAGGGTTTTCATTTCTAGGTGGCTATTGTTTTTCACTTGTCATGTAAATATGTCTTGTCGTTACTGGTTGTTCGGAAATGTGATAGATGCTGCACAACATCCCATCAGTAGACATCCCAGGAGACTGTCACCCATTGAGTTCCGTCCTGTTTGGGGGCCTGATTTGTCACGTTGCCCTCATTGCTATGCAGGTTGTAACTAGGAAGCTTCACACTTGATCTGTCTTTTGGAGCCTTTACATTCTGCCAGTGGCTATGGCGTCTTTCAAAGGCTTCCCTATGACATCATCAGACCAGAATTCTCTGAGGACCCCGTTACCAGGCTTCTGTCTGTTGACGCTTACAGACACCCCAGCCTCCCCCTGATTGGTGCACAGTGGAAGTGCTGGGCCCAGAGTCGGGAGATCCTGGGTCAGGCCAGCACAGCTCCCTCCCCAGGCAGCAGCAGTGTCCTCAGTAGCAAAACAGAAAGATTGGACCAAAGCTCAGGCAGACTTGAAGGGCCTGCCCNGAATGTGCAGAAAGAAGGACCTGGCTTTCTCTTCTCAAATCCAGGTAGAAAGTCCCCTGAGTGCTAAACATTCCCCACCTATTCCATGGACTCTAGGCAGATCTAGAGATTACATGGCATCAATGAGAACTGGTGCTCTTTACCTCCCTTCAGCTAATCTTAAAACACTGTGTTGAAGCACAGGCAATGTGTCAGGTGCTAGAACTACAGAGTAAAGAGGGCAAGGGGAGTTACGGGTGTGATATGCACACAGACACGGCTCACACACTCTGTACATAAAAACACGTGCCACACACATGTACCTAGAGCTGTCCCATATGTGTGTGTGTAAACATGCTTATGAGTATAGAGGTAGTAATGATATTCACCTAGCATTCTTCGAAGGGTATTGTAGAGAAAAGGATGTGTAAGCTATCACCGGAGTTCAGCATGCTTTTATAAAAACTGGGGTTTTTTTAGAGATCCTTGAAGTTTTCCTGATTCACTGTAAAGGACAGTCTTGGCGAATTCACAGTTGGAGGCTAAAGGAAACAGGTAAGGGGCTGTTAGGGAAGACATCCGTTTGTAGAAGATCAAAGCACATTTGATGAGCCACAAATCGGGCATCATAACGGGCGCCTTCCTGCCTGCAGAGCTCGAGGAAGAGGACGGGTATGTCCCTGTGGACCACACAGAGGTGGCCAACGCTGCCTGACCTGCCTGAGGAGGGGCCCACCTCAGTCCCTGCACCCCACATGCCCGTTGGCATCACTGACACTGCGGGCTTTTGTTGAATGAATCACTCTGTGGGCGCCCTCACTGTGTAGACCAGTGGATTATGGACGAGGCCAAGGAACTAGTCTCGGCAGTGCTGAGAGCCCGACCAGCAAGGCCATGTGCTTTCTGGAAGGAAAAGCAAACTACGGAAGCTGTTGGCGTTTGGGAAGAAAGCAGGAGCCACCTGAACCTCTGAAGTATCTCACAGAGATATGATAGTGGAGAACGATAGTGGAGGCCGGTCTGGACCATTCCCACAGCCTTCTGCCCTGAGTGAAACTCCTCCCAAAGCTGCTTATTTCTGACCTCCACCCCACCCCCTACCCAGGAGTCCCTGGCTGCAGAGGGGACCCACAGCCATGCAGGTCATCGAGACACAGCTTATCTCCTTAGCTTCCGATATGGAGGGAAGAAGGGCCCTGACCAGGCAAGACCCTCCTCTGAAGGGAGAGGCAGGAAGCCTGGAGAAAGTGAGAAACCATCCTTCCCTGGAATTGCCCCAAATCAATGAAGGCTGATTCCTTTTATATAACACTTATGATTCTTAAAATTCATGAAAGTCACACATGTTTATTATATAAAATTTAGAAAATTCTAGTAGATTTTAAACACAGGTCATCACTCATTAGCCCACCACACATGGATAGCTGGGTTTTGTTGTGGTGGTGCTTTGTTCCTTTGGCCTGTTTCCGACTGTACTGGGTCTTTGCTGCAACTCAAGGGCTCTCTAATTATGGCACTTAGGGTTTGTTCCTCTGAGGCCTGTGGGATCTTAGTTCCCCATCCAGGGATCCAGCCCACGTCCCCTGCATTGGCAGGCAGCTTCTTAACCACTGGACCACCAGGGAAGTCCCCAGATAACTGTTTTAACATTTTGGCATATTTTATTCCAATCTTTTTTCTATATGGTACTCTTTTTTTTTTTCTTTTACTGTTTATGAATGGTATCAGACTGGTACAGGGTTTTCATTTCTAGGTGGTTATTGTTTTTCACTTGTCATGTAAATATGTCTTGTCGTTACTGGTTGTTCGGAAATGTGATAGATGCTGCACAACATCCCATCAGTAGACATCCCAGGAGACTGTCACCCATTGAGTTCCGTCCTGTTTGGGGGCCTGATTTGTCACGTTGCCCTCATTGCTATGCAGGTTGTAACTAGGAAGCTTCACACTTGATCTGTCTTTTGGAGCCTTTACATTCTGCCAGTGGCTATGGCGTCTTTCAAAGGCTTCCCTATGACATCATCAGACCAGAATTCTCTGAGGACCCCCTTACCAGGCTTCTGTCTGTTGACGCTTACAGACACCCCAGCCTCCCCCTGATTGGTGCACAGTGGAAGTGCTGGGCCCAGAGTCGGGAGATCCTGGGTCAGGCCAGCACAGCTCCCTCCCCAGGCAGCAGCAGTGTCCTCAGTAGCAAAACAGAAAGATTGGACCAAAGCTCAGGCAGACTTGAAGGGCCTGCCCGTTTCTCAGCTCCTTGAACTTGATCACCCAACTCCTTCCCCAAAGCTGGGCTCTCCCGTCCTCCCCCAGCTGGCCCTGTGCAGCCTGTCTGGGGGGTGGCCTTCAGGGAAGGGGCTCCCCAGGACATGGGGGGCAGCATGAGGGTCAGGGGAAGAGCCTGGGTCTCAAGGTCATTCCAGAGTTTGATTCCTGGTGCTGTGAGTACAGAAACCCTGGGCAGGGCGCTCAGTTTTCTTACTCTGGTCTTAGTTTCCTCCTGAGTAAAGGGAGGCCTGGCTCAGCATCTGCATACACACCGTCAGCACCCTGCCTGGCTCATTTGCAAAATGTGGGTTCACTTCCCCCACCGTCCAGTCTCTTCCAACCCTAAGGAACCCCAGCATCTTCCATGTTTGACTTGTGAAAATCAGGCCAGTCCATCTGCATCACAAGACCCCTGTCTGTATTTGCAGCTGCAGGTGTTGGGTAAAGTGCCCTGTTTTCGTGTTATATCATCATCCCAAGAGACTCTGAATTTAAAATCGTAACTAGTTCCCCTTGGGTGCTGCTAACACTGGCTGCAAAAAGTTCTTAGTTCAGATGATTGAGGGGCCATTAGTGCCTTTAACCTCTGGAGGTTAATAACCACAAAATAACTGCCTTCCAAAATCCACACGCCAAGTGTGTGCAGAACCCACCTTCTAAAGCAAGAACAGTGTGGTTCCCTCCAGCCACACGTCAGGGACAGCTCCGAGAGTTCAGCAGAGACCCGTTTCCACGTGGCCTGGAAAATTTGGGGGCCCCTGGGCTGATATAAAACAAATTAAGAGAAGTGCCAAGCATCTGGGCATAAGCATAGACGTCTGGGGCTCCTGTTCTGGGATATCATTAAAAGAAACTGGGGAACCAGCCTTCAGAATGAGAAGTTTCCTATAGGAAACCAAGGGAGAGCCAGATAACTGAACTCATTGATTTCCTTCACGGCTTGTTTGCCCTTTCATTCTCTTCCTGAGGTGCTGTTTGTTGAGGAATGTCTCCAATTGCCAGAAAGACAGTGGGGTGTCTCGTATTCCCCTTCTCCACCCTGCCAGCTCTCCTTTCAGCCAGAGCTGAGCTCTGAGGCAAGCCTGCAGTATGAATTTTTAATGCAGAACTTTATGGCATTGCTCTGGCAGCCTGGCCGCATTGCTCTCCTGAGCTTTGAGATTTCATGCTCTGCTGAACAGAGCAGAGACTCAGGGCCTTCAGCATCAGTGAGGATTAACCCCCACATGACCGCACGTGTGCCCTCCGATTTCCCTAAAGGTAAAGTTGGGAGGAAATATTAAAATTACGTGGCGTTTGGAATGTTATCCTCAGAGTCTGGGTGCAGAAACAAAGTGTAATCTTGAAATTTCATAGGAAAGCATATATTTTTAGCTTTTCATTTATCTTTTTTTTTTAAGTTTGCCTATTTTCATTTTGATGCATTTGTGTGGTCTTTCTATCCTAAAAAATAAAAAAGCGCCAATCTATTGAATTTATGCAACATAAAGATTATTAGAGCCTTCTGTTTTCCATGGAAAGCCCCCAGGTACTTAGAAACTTAGAATTTGTTGTCAATAAGGGGAAAAGGACCAGTTATGTGAAGTAGGTAATTCCGTGTGTAGGCATATGGTTGATTGGCCTTTTCTTCTGATAGCTTTCTAGTATTTTTGAAAGTTTCCAAATTAAAAGGGGGAAATTTTTAGAAGTTTTCTATAAAAATGGCTTGAGCTGAAATGAGTTAGGGAAGGAATGGAGCCTTCCATCAGTGGTGCCAGAATAGCTGGCTAACACTCAGAGGATGAGAGATGGGCAGAGCCCTGTGCAGAGTCAAGCCTTGACGTTTTAAATATTTACATATGAAAAACAAAGTCATAAAAACACTAGGAGAAATTTTAGATGGATATTTATATAATGTGGGGGTGGGAAAAAATGTTTCAAAGCATGATGCCAAAGGTAGAGCTCACAAAGGAAATTTCACAGCTTGCTGGTGATTGATGACTGACTGGTAGATAAAGTGGCAAAAATATTTGTATTGTGTATGACAGGGAAAGAGAATCTGTGTGTGTGTGTTCATATATATACAAGCACACCTCATTGGTGCCATTTTCCAAAAGTATTTGCTTTTCCTTCATGTCTATGTGTCACAAGCTGATGATTCTCACAGTATTTCAGACTTTTTCACTGTTTTTATATTTGTCGTGGTGATCTGAGATAGCGATCTTTGAGGTTGCCATTGCAAAAAAGTATTACGACTCACTGAAGGCTGAGGTGATGATTAGCATTTTTTAGTATTAAATTTTTTTTAATTAAGGTATGTACATTTTTTAAGACATAATGCTATTGCACACATAATAGACTACATTCTAGTGTAAACAGAACTTTTATATACACTGAGAAACCTAAAAATTGACATGACTTATTTTATTCAGTATTTGCTTTATGGGGATAGTCTGGAACCAAGCCAGCACTATCTCCGAGGTATGCCTTTATATATAAAGAACCCTTCGAAATCAATAAGAAAAAATTTAATACCCAAAGAGAAAGCTCCAACTCCTTACTAGACATAGGCCTCTCAGGCTCAAGCGAACTCATGATCCCTCCTGACCTTCTTGCCTGCAGGCAGCTTCCCTTCCATTTTTCCCCTCCCTGGAGCATATTTCGTCCTCCCTTATTCCAGAGATGAAGGTTCCTTCTTGACCCTACTGTCTAACTGTATTAGTTCCACCTCCTTGAGACCTTCTGCATTTCTCCTGTCTTTGTCTCCACTGTCACTGCACTAACTGGGCTCTTTCACCTCTTGTCTTTCCTTCTTCAGTCCCTCCCTAGCAAATCTCCCTGCTGCCAACCCTCCAAGTATCTGTAAAAGTATCTTTCCAAAATATAAATCTGATCCTGTCTGTATGGCTCCGCCTTAAAATCTTTCCATGGCTCTTTTTAAAATTCTATATATATATTTTTTTAGTTGAAGGATAGTTTCAGATGTACAACATAGTAATTGAATATTTTTATAGCTTTGTATGTACCATACAAAGTTATTACAATATTATTGACTATATTATTAACTGTATTGAAAGTGCTGTACATTACATTCTTGTGGCCCTTAATTTTATAGCTGGTAGTTTGTACCTCTCTGTCCCTGCTTCACCCAGTTCACCAGTCCGCCCACCTGCTTCCCCTGGGGCAGCCGCTATTGTGTTCTCTGTATCTGGAGTCTGTTTCTGTTTTGTATATTTATTCATTCAGGTGAAAACACATGGCACTTTCTTGCCTCCACTGAAAAATGATGCCATAGCGTCCGGGATGCCTCGTGACACAGCTCTGCCTTCACAGCCTCATTTCACACCAACTCTAAACCCCCACCCCCACCCCCACCCCACAGAATTATGG
>SJYW01003235.1:659669-693614 GCA_006410735.1 Raphicerus campestris | reverse complement strand
GAATTATGGGCCTTTCCCCTGATCACCATTTCCCACATCCCAGTTTGCTGTTACCAGCCTTTCTCCATGAGCACATCGCCTGCCCCTCCACGCCCCATTCCTGCACCCACACTTATCTGCACCAGCCTCTGCGAGCATGTGAGGAGGGTTCTGGTCTCTCCTATTCCGTGGAGAGAATTTGGGGTCTTGAATTTGTATCCAGAACGTAAACATCTTAATTTTCTTTAAATCTGACTGCAGTGTAGCATTTCCTTCCATTGCAGATCAACAACTCAGAACAAGAACAGGTCTGTGGCCTTGCTGCAAGCAGAAATCCTAGTAATTTCACATCACATCACAGTCCTTGTAGATATATCTTGAATATTGTTTATATCCATGACTGCTTCTAAATGTCAGTAATTTGGGGGTTTTCAATTAATTTATTTACTTTTGGCTGCTTTGCGTCTTCGTTTCAGCAAATGAGATCTTTCATTGCAGCATGCAGGCTTAGTTGCCCTGTGCCATGCGGGATCTTAGTTCCCCAACCAGGGATTGAACCCACATCCTGTCTTTTGGAAGGTGGATTCTTAACCACTGGATCACCAGGGAAGTCCCCAAAATGTCAGTAGTCCTTAGACCCGTTACTAGATCAGGAGACCACTGGGACAAAGGGTGTGCGGTGTCAAGGTTCCTTAGCGTGTCCTTTGCAGGGGGAAGAACCCCTTTGGTACAGCAGCGTCAAGTGCTGCGGGCTCTCTCCCCTCCCCCCGGCCCCAGTGTCAGAGGTGAGTGTACCCGGAGCTGTGTTTGGCCTGGGGAGCTCACGCTACTTGTCTCAGACCTCCTGTGCTTGATCCAGGAGATAAGGGATGGGCTGCAGCAGTTCCACCACCTTTCCACCATGCTACGTGGATGCTCGCAGATGCTTGACTTGGTATTTGTTAGGACAAAACTCAGCACTTGCCTGTTGGCTGGTTTACTCCCTGTGTGTTTCCTTATCACCCATGATCATGAGTGTGGCTAGTATTCTGGATCTTAACTACTCACCCACATTGATCATTACTTCTACCTATTAATTGATCTTCTCTTGAGTTTTAGTGATTTCATTGTCCAGAAGTAATATAAATATATGAGCTAGATCCCATCAACTTTGTCATTAATCATTTTTAACATGGCTTAGTAATTAAAAATTATTATTTCCTTCCCAATCCATTTCCTTATTATTTTTTATGAATTATTGTATCTTTAACTTGTCAGAATGTATTATAGCCTATGAGGTAAGGTATGTGTCTGTTTATTAGTCTTCATACCGATTCTCAGCTTTGCCCAATAATTCCTTCCTTCAGTATTTAACGCTGGACAAGTCAGATGTAAATAATTACATATGTCTCTGGATTGCTGTCTGAAATTTCTTTCCATTGATCCAACTTTTCATTCTTATAAGTACCCAACTGTTTTAATAATGTTTCATTTTCTATCTTGATACCTATAAGTTTACTGCTATTGGGGTTACCTAAGTTTTCTATATGCATCTTACTGAGTTTTATAAATCAACTTGGAAGCTAAACTTATATTTATTTCTCTTTAACACAACTGCACATAAGAAATGTCATCATTAGCTTTCTTTGTCACTAGCATTCTGTAATTTGATTTTCTATAGTTGAATTCCGGGAGTTGGTGATGGACAGGGAGGTCTGGCGTGCTGCGATTCATGGGGTCGCAAAGAGTCAGACACGACTGAGCGACTAAACTGAACTGATAGATGAATTTATGCCATGTTATTTTAATTCCTACATATTTAATATTTATATCCCTGTTGTAGATGAAATCATTTATTTCATTTTCTAGATATTTATTACTGGTACATAGAAGTATCTTTTTTTGTCTTTATCAAAAAACGTAGGGCTTTGCTGAATCCTTGGGTCATGGATTCTCTGCTGTTTTGCTCCAATGAATCCTTTTGGACAAGCACATAGCCATATTGCCTATAAGTAGTAAATTTGTGTGCTTTTCTGACAGCCAGAATACCTGATTCTCCTCTTTGATTCCTGTTTTTTAAAAGGAGCATCTCTCTTATCTGTCTGTGGAGAGCAGTGGAGGCTCTTGGTTTAAATGTCTGTCCTGTTTGAGACCCCACAGTATTATGATTCCCATTTAAATTCAGCTTTGACCTGCGTTTCAGATTCTATGTGACTGGAACCCTTCCTCTGTGTCATTTGGTGTGGTTCGTTTTCTAGTAGGAAAATACTTCTATATATTGTGTTTCTTTCCATTTTTATATTGCATATTTTATGGATTGTCTTACTTTGTGATTTAAGACAAGTTCAAGCTTGTTGTGTTTTATTATTTACTACACCTCTAAGTATGACTTCTTTCTCTGTTATTTTGCTACATATAGTATTGGCTAGTGTGGCTTTAAAACCTTACCCTAGCCTTTTGAAAAAGTCTAGTTAATCTTTTCCTCTTTTGAGGTATGTTTCTATTGCATTTTGTTAGGCTTGGGGTTTTCTTCCAATACATATTTTATTGCTATAGGTGAATTTGGCCTGGTTACATTTACCAGTATAACTCTTACCTGATGTTTTTCTTTATTCTTAATACTCTTCCCGCCAACCCCCACCCCACNTTTCTATATGCATCTTACTGAGTTTTATAAATCAACTTGGAAGCTAAACTTATATTTATTTCTCTTTAACACAACTGCACATAAGAAATGTCATCATTAGCTTTCTTTGTCACTAGCATTCTGTAATTTGATTTTCTATAGTTGAATTCCGGGAGTTGGTGATGGACAGGGAGGTCTGGCGTGCTGCGATTCATGGGGTCGCAAAGAGTCAGACACGACTGAGCGACTAAACTGAACTGATAGATGAATTTATGCCATGTTATTTTAATTCCTACATATTTAATATTTATATCCCTGTTGTAGATGAAATCATTTATTTCATTTTCTAGATATTTATTACTGGTACATAGAAGTATCTTTTTTTGTCTTTATCAAAAAACGTAGGGCTTTGCTGAATCCTTGGGTCATGGATTCTCTGCTGTTTTGCTCCAATGAATCCTTTTGGACAAGCACATAGCCATATTGCCTATAAGTAGTAAATTTGTGTGCTTTTCTGACAGCCAGAATACCTGATTCTCCTCTTTGATTCCTGTTTTTTAAAAGGAGCATCTCTCTTATCTGTCTGTGGAGAGCAGTGGAGGCTCTTGGTTTAAATGTCTGTCCTGTTTGAGACCCCACAGTATTATGATTCCCATTTAAATTCAGCTTTGACCTGCGTTTCAGATTCTATGTGACTGGAACCCTTCCTCTGTGTCATTTGGTGTGGTTCGTTTTCTAGTAGGAAAATACTTCTATATATTGTGTTTCTTTCCATTTTTATATTGCATATTTTATGGATTGTCTTACTTTATGATTTAAGACAAGTTCAAGCTTGTTGTGTTTTATTATTTACTACACCTCTAAGTATGACTTCTTTCTCTGTTATTTTGCTACATATAGTATTGGCTAGTGTGGCTTTAAAACCTTACCCTAGCCTTTTGAAAAAGTCTAGTTAATCTTTTCCTCTTTTGAGGTATGTTTCTATTGCATTTTGTTAGGCTTGGGGTTTTCTTCCAATACATATTTTATTGCTATAGGTGAATTTGGCCTGGTTACATTTACCAGTATAACTCTTACCTGATGTTTTTCTTTATTCTTAATACTCTTCCCGCCAACCCCCACCCCACCTCCAATTCACATCATCTCTGTCATAAACTTTCTGACCTATTTAAGGAAGATGGACCACAGAGCATAATTGACTCTCTGAGTGTCCTGGGTCCTCCAGGCGAGCCCTGCTCCAGATACCCCCTTTTTACTAAAATTCAATGTCAAATGCAGAACTATTAAACCCTTTGGAAACCTTTTAAAAGCCACATATTTATTGCAAATTCTCTTACCATACTGCACTGCTGTTACATTATATGTCAAGCACGGCAGCAAGTTATACCTCACTACATTAGCCTCTCCTCCTCCTGCAGTGAGACCCAATCGTTCATAGAATACACGGAACCTACACATTCCGGCTGGCAATTTCCTTAAAGTTGTTTCGGTTTTCCAAGGACCATGGGCTTCCCTGGTGGCTCAGACAGTAAACAATCTGCCTGCAACACAGGAAACCTGGGTTTGATCCCTGAATCGGGAGGATCCCCTGGAGAAGGGAATAGCTGCCCATTCCAGTATTCTTGCCTGGAGAATCCCATAGACAGAGGAGCCTGGCAGGCTACACCCCACTGGGTCGCAAAGAGTTGGACACGACTGAGCAACTAACACTTTTAGCTTCTGAGGATCTCCTGCTGCCTTCACAAAGCACCTGCTGCTCAGCGGGATTATCAACTACAGTGATAAGAATCCTTTTTTCTCTGGCACATGGTAAATATTTTTGCACAAACTTGAGGCTTGCTAGGTAGACCCTAAGGCACAAACATAGATACATTCTTATCATCACATTGTTTAACTTTTACTAAACTCAAAAATATACTTTCCAGGTATCCAGGGTCCTTCAATAACGGTTAAACCCAGGGAGTGCCCTACCCTGTCATTTGGAAAGCTGATTGGATCCAGTTTCCTGCCCAGAATCCCAGCAACATTGTACATCAGTGGTCACTGCACATAGCTGAGCTGTAAGGCAGTTATTTGCTGACTGTGTCTTCCCAACAGAGGGCCCTCGGGGTTCTATCCACTGAAGTTTTCCAACCAACCGTGAACGTACGGAAGAGGGTTTGGCTTGTCCAATAACAATCCCTTCCAAAATGTGAATTCTCTAATAAAACCAGAAAGATCATTCGTTTAACTTCAAATATTCATCACAGTGACCTCTAAAAAGTATTCCAGGTGCCTTTAATACCAGACACAGAATCAGTGAAGCTCTTAGATTAAAACCTGGGAATTCAAGCTTAGAGTTCCATGGGAAAGATGCCTCTTTAAGACTTGGATTCGAATTAAAGTTCAACAACTCAATAACCTGACATGACTAAGACATTCCCCACATAGGACTTTGAGTTCAGTGTTACTGTGACGCCCTGATGTACTGTTTGCTTGGCAACGAGGAAAAACTTTATGTTGCAATTAACCTTGCTATTTTTTTCCCTTATGTCTAAGTATCATGAACTTCCTTTGTGGTATTTTAGTGATTAGACAGGATGGAGGGTGTTCTTAAAGATTCATGGCCAAACCCGATGATGTCAGACCAAAGGGAAGGGACGGTCTTCGTGGGGCCAGCAAGTCTGGCCCCGTCTGAATTGTTTGTCTAACACTTCACAAGTAGAAGAGGAACCACTGAATTATTCATTTTCACGTTGCCCTAAAAAAAGGCACTTAGGCTGCCGAATTGCAGACTCTCGGTGCCAGCGAGAGGAAGAGGAAGGATGCTGTCTTTCCTTGGGACAGGCCACTGCCGTCGGCTGCCTGGTCCTCCAGTATCACTTCCCGACCCTGTGGGGTGAAGGAAACAAACCACCAGCTGCCTTAAGTGCAGGGCAGTTAAGGGGGCGGGGGCCATGGACAGATGCTACCAGGGCCCCCGAAGCCTCAGGTGAGCCAAGTGCTGGATTGATGGGGGGAGACCAGTGGAGGGGAGGCTCTGCAAGCAAGCTCTGAAGGGCAAGGAGGTGTGATCAGAAGGCCCCGGGGCATAGAAGAGATCCGGAGGACAGCCTGGGGCCTTGAGGTGGGCCCGAGAAATCCCAGAAAGTCGTCTCAGCCTTGGAGGAGAAGGGAGCAGAGTGTAATAACTAGAATGCAACTGGAGAGGTTTCCTTATTCTGAGTTTTAACTTCTCTGCCACCAAACCTTCTCTTAACAATTCCTACCACACAGTACTTAGGAGAGAAAGGGGGTAATTAGAATCCCTCACATTCCCGCATAAACGCAGGGTTCTTACCCTGGACTGCTGCTTTCTGTGACCTTGAGCTTTTTGGTCACCACTCACCCCCCGCCCTCAGTTTCCCCACCTGTGAAATCCAAGCAGCATCCTCCTGTATACCTGCAGTGGTGACACGTCTCCCTGTGCACAGGATCAGGGACACCTGTCAGCCCAAGACAGAGTGCTTACAAGTAGGGCCAACAGGGAAAAGAAAACAAAATCGGAAAGGAGGCTCTGAAAGTGCGAAAGCTCACATGGGGCAGGCCATGCTCCAACCACCAAAAAGACCTACTTCTTAAATATCTGGAGGAAGGAAGCAGCACCCTGCGTCCACAGTCCCACTGGCCGTGTCCTCTGCCCAAGACTCCCCCAACTAGCCAGCTCCCAAGGGGACCTGGTGCTCAGGGTGGCAGCCTCTGCTCCCTCCAGATCCCGCATGGAGGTGGCTGCTGGGAGCCCCTTTCCTGGAGGGAGGAAGGTTGGGATTCCTGTGTCCCCTCCAGAATCCACTTACTCTGTATCAAAGAGAGATACTCATGGATGATTTTTCAATCACGTTCTCTTTGCAAAAGTGTGCCTTTCATACACGCCGTTTTTCCTTCCCTTTGATGAAGTTAACTGAGATACTAAGAGGTAACTGACTTGACTAAAACTAGCAAAGTACTCCTCATCTGTATTCTTTCCCAGGGGCCACTCTGTAGCCTCCTGCCAGTCTCTGCATGGGCCTTCTGGTCGCCTCATTTCTGTGCCAACAGTGGTCAACAGCCTACCGACTTTATAGCTGACAAGTTATAATGTAGAGACACTAAACTACTGTGATGATCTATGCTTTTTTAATCACCTTATAATTTTGTTTTTTTGTTCGTTTGCTTGTTATTATGTTCAATTTCTGACATACAATAGAAGACAGAACCCCTAGGTGCCTACTGGACAATTCCAGCCATGCTTTCCTGGCCCACCTGTCCTTACTGCCATTTTATCTTGAAGCTCCTTCCAGAATCTTTTCCCTTCACCTCTAGATGGTTTGGCCTGTACAGCCTCACATTCAGGACTCTTATTCTTTAATACAGCCACCATACTGTTATCATAGATGGTGCAGTTGTAAAGAATCCTTCTGCCAGTGCAGGACATGTGGGTTCCATCCTTGGGTCAGGAAGATCTCCTGGAGGAGGAAATGGCAACCCACTCCAGTATTCTTGTCTGAAGAATTCCATGGATGGAAGAGCCTGGCAGGCTACAGTCCATGAGNATTCAGGACTCTTATTCTTTAATACAGCCACCATACTGTTATCATAGATGGTGCAGTTGTAAAGAATCCTTCTGCCAGTGCTGGAGATGTGGGTTCCATCCTTGGGTCAGGAAGATCTCCTGGAGGAGGAAATGGCAACCCACTCCAGTATTCTTGTCTGGAGAATTCCATGGATGGAAGAGCCTGGCAGGCTACAGTCCATGAGGCCACAAAGAGTCAAGACGCAACTGAGCTCGCACACTATTATCACATCAGAAGTTAACTTCTTTATATCATCAATACTTAAATTTCTAATTACCCCTAAACATTATACATGAAATTTTTTAAATTGTTTTGACTCAGGATCCAAATTAAGACCTACATATTGCAATTGGTTGGTATATCTTTTAAGTCTCATCCATTTTTATTCATCCATCTCTTTTTCTTTTCCTTTCAACCTGTTTGAAAGAGAAACCAGCTTACTTGCCCTGAAGAGTTTCCCACAGTCTCTGTCTTGTTTCAGATGTAGTTTAGCTTGTTCCTCTGTCCTCTCATCCCTGCAAGTTTGTAGTTGAACCCAGAGGTCTGATAAGATTTAGACTGGAGTTTGGGGGCAAAACCTACTTCCTAGGCAGTTGTGATTATAATCTGTTGTCTTGGATGTTGAAAATTAGCTGTGACCAGAAAAGAAAGATCC
This sequence comes from Raphicerus campestris, assembly GCA_006410735.1. NCBI lineage: Eukaryota > Metazoa > Chordata > Mammalia > Artiodactyla > Bovidae > Raphicerus > Raphicerus campestris. The sequence goes on along the minus strand of SJYW01003235.1, from coordinate 685,804 downwards.
TAATTTTCATGTACAACAATGAGTGTGTGCGTGGGTTTATGTTTTCTTCTTACCCTCCATCAATATTCTTATTTCGTCCTTGTGCCAGTTTCTTTGGCAAAGGCCACGCTATTCCTCCCAGGCAGATGACTGTCATGCTCCCAGATCTGCCCAAGGTCAAAGGACCAAGAGGCAGTGAGAGGGAATCTGGCCTATCTACCTGCCATGCCAGCCACATTCTGGTGACTCTAGCCCAAGGTGTCGTCACTCCATCCTACTTGTGACCCCTGGCACTTGATTTAAGGGAAGAAAAGGATTTTCACACCAGACTGCGCCTCATGGCTTTTAGAGCCACAGTTTTAGAGAACATGAGAGAAAAGGCAAGAGGCATCTGAAGTTAATCCAGATGCTTATCCCAAGAGGCTTCCATGACCTTAGGAGCAGCAGTCTCATGAGCTATTTCTCCAGCCGTGGCTGTCCCCGGGGCTCTACCCTGCAAGGCCTGAGCCTGGGTGATGGTCATAGGCGGTTTCGGATCATGGCAGGTTGTACTTCAGGGAGTGACTCAGATTAAACTAAAGGAGGATTTATTTAAATTATTTCATGTAAGCAAGTCAGTTAAATAGTAGGGCCAGAAGGGAAATTTCCTTCCCATTTGGTATTGATGAGGCTTCACCAAAATTGATTTTAATCATTACTTGTATCACTGACATTTAAATATAACAGTCATCAGAAGGAACAAATTGTGGTTAATTTCTGAACAAGCAGAGGTGACCTTCTGGCCGTTTAACTATCTCTTGATAGTTTTATTTGCAACGAAAGTAAAAACCACTATTTCCTGAGGGTCTGACATAGCGATCAAGCTCTACAACTGTTTCTCTGCCCAGACCTCGACTTGATCAGAGAGGGAGGGTCCACTCTGGGGTGACATGTTTGACTGGGGGCTTGAATGGATGCCAGGTAGTTTCACCCCAAAGCAGAGGCGGCCTAACCCAGCTGGAAAATGAGAGACAGGACCCATCATACAGCTGGGGTTGTCAAGAAAACCCTTCCACAAAGGATGCTTTCTCCTCCCACCTCCCCAGCCAATCTGTGTCGAGTCCTGTTTGTACCCAGCTCTGTGGGCCCCAGGAGGGACAAGGAGTAACGGGGAGCAACAGGGAGATGAGCCAACAGCCCTGCCCTCTGGCAACTCACGCTCCCATGAACCCGGGTCAATAGATACGTTTTCTTCCAGGGAGAGGGTTTGCCTCCTCTTTCAAGGGCTACGAAAAGTGGTCAGAAAAACTAAGTGTTTTCCTTCTGCCAAAACAACTTACAGACTCTTTCCTTGAAAGTCATATTTACAACTTGGCAAAACAGCCCTCCACTTTCTGCTGTTTAGAATCCCAGCCAGTGAGTTGTTGCCTGTCACATGCAGGGTGGACTCGAGGAAGTGAAGGCGTCGTAGGTCTGCGTCGTTCATCAGCCAGGATTTAGGGAGCGCCTGCTGTGTTCTCTGGGATCATGGCCACAAATAAACAATCCATCAGTATCTGAACAAGGTACTCAGGGGCAGAAATAAGTGCAATAAAAATAAATGAGCAGATGACGGGGAGCAGGGCTGCCAGGAGACCCTCAGAAGACAGTGGGCCCTGCAGCCAAGGCCTAGGGGCGACAGCAGCAGCCTGTGGAGTTCAGCAGCGGGGACAGCTGTGCAGACAAGCCTGGTGGCTCTAAGGGACAGAATAAGGCTAGAGAACCCACGAGAGCGTTTGTCGCCTGAGCCACAAAAGGAACTGTGCACAGGATGCATGTCGCTCGCAGACTGAAGCCGCAGCCCCACCTCAGCGGCGCTGCGGGAGCAGTTGTGCCCTTGGACCTCTTTGTCTGGACAGCTGGACAAGCGGGAAATGAAGCTGGAAAAGGAGCCGAGGTGTTGATGAGAGGTGGGCTCCCCCAGGGGTCCTGGCCCAGAGGGTACTGGGAGGGAGGGCGCTGGGGAGCAGCTCGCTAAGCCCATCGCACTGCCTAAGGCAGACTGGCTGTGAACTCTGCCCCTGGGAGCAGGAGGCCCCCAGGGGCTCGCCTGCCAGGCTACATGTTGAGACCAATGGGTGGGATGTGGGCTCAGGTTTTTTGAGAATATCATCAAATCTGTGATGGCTCACTCTCTCTACAAAAAGAAGGAAATGCTTCCAAAGTACTTTGTATGACTTTACCTGACAAAGAGGAGACAAAAGAAATCAGAGGCCAGTCTCACTTATAAATATTTTGGGGAAAAAAAACTCAATAAAATATTAGCAAATAGAACTCAGGAGCATGTTAAGTGCATAATATCCACAACCAAATAGGGGGCAAGTAACTGTCAGTATAATTTACCATTTCAGCGAGTCAGAGGAGAAGAACCTTCTAATTAGCTTCATAAATGCTTAAAAGATACTTAATAAAATCAGTGTCCTTCTTTTATTAAAAAGTCTTAATAAAATACGAACAGTTGGCCGTAGCATTAACAAAATACAAACACAGGTATTTAAAGCCCAAAATGAACAAAGCGTTTGATGGTAAACCACTGGAGGCCTCACCTGTGATGGCCTCACCATCTGACATTAGGCAACGATCCCCACTGTCACCCTAGCTATGGGTCTGTGCTCTGCTGTCATGAGAGAAATAGGAGGCATAGAAGGGGCAGGAAGAGGCTGGCCTGGTGACATGGTTGGGGAGGTTGCCATGGAAACACAAGCTTGCCAGACTCCTACCCCATGTGGTCTGGTTCAGTCTGATTGTGCCTCCCTCTGCCTGCTGTTCTCTGCCTCCTTCAGGTTGCAGACCAGAGGTCCTCTCCTCCAAGAGCCTCTCTCCTCCTGTTTGCAAAGCCTGCTGTCCCTCCTTCTGGCCTGGCCTGGACCCAAATTCCCTGGTGTCTTCACTTCCCTGCGCCCACCTCTACAGGCAGTTACAGGGTCTCCCATCTTTGAACTCCTGGGATGTATGGCGTCCATCTCTGTGGTCCCAGTAAGGTGAATGTCAGTGCCCTGTGCACTACCAACCCGGGATGTTTGTTTCTCCATCAGATGTGGCACACAGTAGGTACTCTGTAAGCATCACTGAGGGCAAGCTGCCCCAACTCCACTCACACCCCTGGGCCTCAGGCTGGTGCCACTTTCTTCCTGTGCAGCCTTGCCCTGCCTGTCACACTGGACTCAGACCAGCCTTTCCTCTCCTGAGACCAAGTCCCGCTTGTGTGCAGGTGGAAGAGGTCCTTTTTCTGAAGACCCTCAACCCCCATTAAGGCGATTCCAGCCCTATAGCTAAGACACCTCCTCATCCCTGGCCCTCTGGCTCCTCCTCCTCTTTGTTTTCCCACCAGTTCTTATTGCATGCAGTCCAGCAAGCTCTGCTTCTGGGCTCCTCTGCCCCTTTGTGCTGGGAGCCAGGTCTGGAGACTGTCCCACCTTCCTGATGGGCCAGGTGGCAGACATAGCATCCAGTGGGTGGGGCAAGCATTCACTTTACCAGCATACTGGAACTTTTTGCTTGTTTTTAAAACAGGGTGAATGGATCTTTAGATATTTCTTCTTTTGTTTTTCTTTTATGGNGGGAACTAAGATCTTGCAAGCTGTGTGACGCAGTCAAAAAAACAAAACCATAAAAGAAAAACAAAAGAAGAAATATCTAAAGATCCATTCACCCTGTTTTAAAAACAAGCAAAAAGTTCCAGTATGCTGGTAAAGTGAATGCTTGCCCCACCCACTGGATGCTATGTCTGCCACCTGGCCCATCAGGAAGGTGGGACAGTCTCCAGACCTGGCTCCCAGCACAAAGGGGCAGAGGAGCCCAGAAGCAGAGCTTGCTGGACTGCATGCAATAAGAACTGGTGGGAAAACAAAGAGGAGGAGGAGCCAGAGGGCCAGGGATGAGGAGGTGTCTTAGCTATAGGGCTGGAATCGCCTTAATGGGGGTTGAGGGTCTTCAGAAAAAGGACCTCTTCCACCTGCACACAAGCGGGACTTGGTCTCAGGAGAGGAAAGGCTGGTCTGAGTCCAGTGTGACAGGCAGGGCAAGGCTGCACAGGAAGAAAGTGGCACCAGCCTGAGGCCCAGGGGTGTGAGTGGAGTTGGGGCAGCTTGCCCTCAGTGATGCTTACAGAGTACCTACTGTGTGCCACATCTGATGGAGAAACAAACATCCCGGGTTGGTAGTGCACAGGGCACTGACATTCACCTTACTGGGACCACAGAGATGGACGCCATACATCCCAGGAGTTCAAAGATGGGAGACCCTGTAACTGCCTGTAGAGGTGGGCGCAGGGAAGTGAAGACACCAGGGAATTTGGGTCCAGGCCAGGCCAGAAGGAGGGACAGCAGGCTTTGCAAACAGGAGGAGAGAGGCTCTTGGAGGAGAGGACCTCTGGTCTGCAACCTGAAGGAGGCAGAGAACAGCAGGCAGAGGGAGGCACAATCAGACTGAACCAGACCACATGGGGTAGGAGTCTGGCAAGCTTGTGTTTCCATGGCAACCTCCCCAACCATGTCACCAGGCCAGCCTCTTCCTGCCCCTTCTATGCCTCCTATTTCTCTCATGACAGCAGAGCACAGACCCATAGCTAGGGTGACAGTGGGGATCGTTGCCTAATGTCAGATGGTGAGGCCATCACAGGTGAGGCCTCCAGTGGTTTACCATCAAACGCTTTGTTCATTTTGGGCTTTAAATACCTGTGTTTGTATTTTGTTAATGCTACGGCCAACTGTTCGTATTTTATTAAGACTTTTTAATAAAAGAAGGACACTGATTTTATTAAGTATCTTTTAAGCATTTATGAAGCTAATTAGAAGGTTCTTCTCCTCTGACTCGCTGAAATGGTAAATTATACTGACAGTTACTTGCCCCCTATTTGGTTGTGGATATTATGCACTTAACATGCTCCTGAGTTCTATTTGCTAATATTTTATTGAGTTTTTTTTCCCCAAAATATTTATAAGTGAGACTGGCCTCTGATTTCTTTTGTCTCCTCTTTGTCAGGTAAAGTCATACAAAGTACTTTGGAAGCATTTCCTTCTTTTTGTAGAGAGAGTGAGCCATCACAGATTTGATGATATTCTCAAAAAACCTGAGCCCACATCCCACCCATTGGTCTCAACATGTAGCCTGGCAGGCGAGCCCCTGGGGGCCTCCTGCTCCCAGGGGCAGAGTTCACAGCCAGTCTGCCTTAGGCAGTGCGATGGGCTTAGCGAGCTGCTCCCCAGCGCCCTCCCTCCCAGTACCCTCTGGGCCAGGACCCCTGGGGGAGCCCACCTCTCATCAACACCTCGGCTCCTTTTCCAGCTTCATTTCCCGCTTGTCCAGCTGTCCAGACAAAGAGGTCCAAGGGCACAACTGCTCCCGCAGCGCCGCTGAGGTGGGGCTGCGGCTTCAGTCTGCGAGCGACATGCATCCTGTGCACAGTTCCTTTTGTGGCTCAGGCGACAAACGCTCTCGTGGGTTCTCTAGCCTTATTCTGTCCCTTAGAGCCACCAGGCTTGTCTGCACAGCTGTCCCTGCTGCTGAACTCCACAGGCTGCTGCTGTCGCCCCTAGGCCTTGGCTGCAGGGCCCACTGTCTTCTGAGGGTCTCCTGGCAGCCCTGCTCCCCGTCATCTGCTCATTTATTTTTATTGCACTTATTTCTGCCCCTGAGTACCTTGTTCAGATACTGATGGATTGTTTATTTGTGGCCATGATCCCAGAGAACACAGCAGGCGCTCCCTAAATCCTGGCTGATGAACGACGCAGACCTACGACGCCTTCACTTCCTCGAGTCCACCCTGCATGTGACAGGCAACAACTCACTGGCTGGGATTCTAAACAGCAGAAAGTGGAGGGCTGTTTTGCCAAGTTGTAAATATGACTTTCAAGGAAAGAGTCTGTAAGTTGTTTTGGCAGAAGGAAAACACTTAGTTTTTCTGACCACTTTTCGTAGCCCTTGAAAGAGGAGGCAAACCCTCTCCCTGGAAGAAAANGCCAGGTGGCAGACATAGCATCCAGTGGGTGGGGCAAGCATTCACTTTACCAGCATACTGGAACTTTTTGCTTGTTTTTAAAACAGGGTGAATGGATCTTTAGATATTTCTTCTTTTGTTTTTCTTTTATGGTTTTGTTTTTTTGACTGCGTCACACAGCTTGCAAGATCTTAGTTCCCCGACCAGGGATCAAACCTTCCCCTCTGCAGTGAAAGCAAAGGGTCCTACCCCTCAGACTGCCAGGGAAATCCCAGATATTTCTTCTTTTGATGCCTAAGAACTTTACAATCTAGAATTGAGACTCTTGACCTGGGTCCAAGAAAATACACTGACCTTTGAAGTTCGCCCCTGATGCTTTTTCAACTGCCTTGTAGATTTAATTTGCTTAAATAGCTCCTGAAGTTGCAGGTTTGTTTGGGATTGAAATATGCTCCACCCTTGCCCTGGTGCCATCCCTCAGCACTTGGGAGACTAGTATGGAAAGGAAACACAGGGTTTCCATCATGGATATGATTTCCTGACCATCAGCCTTGACTGTGTCCTTTCAAGTTCCTCATAAAAAATCACGTGCCAGCCCAGAGACTACCCTGGAATGATCTGTGGGGAACCAATTGAATGAAACTGCATATTCCAGGCCAGGCTGAAATGATCCACAGTCTGAAGCCAGAGCAGAGCACAATGCTGCTCCAGTTAATAGTTCAGTGAAAGCTGTTTTGTCAGCTCGTAAAAAGGTGAGAGAACGTAATCTTTATAATAAATAGTTTTGCTGAGCAAACAATAACGTGCAATTATTATGGACTTTGGAAAATAAATGATTTTAGACTCACGTCAGGCTCTAGCTCCAACCCACTGCCGTGGTAGCTGAGCCTGCGAAACAAAAAGAAGGAAAAACCCCCTTGGAATATTGTTGACCGCCCTGCTATGAGAGCACATGCCATCTCATTCATAACTTCTTTTCAGATAATGTTTCCAGTTACTCTTTTAACCCTTGGGCACTTTCATGTGACTTATTGAGGGCAGTTTGTCTGGTAGGATTCATGTTGTTGGGGTGGGGAGGGGGGCGGCAGCAGCTTGGCAAGGAGTGGGTTGTACCAACTTGGTGGCAGACAAGTTATAAGATTCGACCAGCATTGACAAGTCTGCCAGTGCCAAGGGCTGCACTTCACATCTCCAGGAGCCCTGATCACATTTTGGTACCCAGTGGGTTGTGTTTTTCATCTCACCTTTTAAAAAGCATGCCCCCTTGGAAAGGTGCATCACTGAGCCTACAGACTTCTATAATAATCATCTGAACTTTTCCTTGCCTACTGCATCTCTGGTTCCTACCACTGTCTCCTGTGGCTCTGGTCCCATCTAGCTCCCCTGGGCCCTGCTGTCTTCAGGGGAGCCGGTGTTGAATTCCCTGGCCCTGAAACAGCAGGGCTCAGTGTTGGCATTATCATCTGAAAGCTCTGGAAATATAAGACTTGCTCTCATAATGAAAGGTAAGGGCTGCACTTGTTATCACATTCAATATTTTGGTCAGTTTAGCAGTTGCCTAGTAACCAAAGTTAAACTGACGAGAAGAGGGAAAAACTTGAAATTCATTTCCAGGGATCGCTGCAGAATGCCAAAAAGACACCTTCCTGTTTAAATGTGGCTAATTTTTTTTTAATCAGTGACTTGAAATCTTTCAGAGATGATACATTGTTTTCTGGGTATTAGGTATTGTAATAACCAAACAAAACCATTCACCTAGGAGGCACTCAGGCCCACCCAGGCCCCTAAATCTGGCTGGATCTGGACATCACTTCCCAGACCCCGCAGGTCCCAGCTTTGCCGACCCAGCCTCTCTATGAAGCCAGATCGCTGAGAACACCTCTCTTTTCTAGCCCAGGCCTGTGTCTGACCTTATCCTGACCGCATGGCCAATGGCAGTGGCCAGTCAAGGAGGGAGGGGTGGATTAAAAATAAGTGAGTGTGTGTCCCCAGACAGTCACACTTCTACCCTTAATCTCCAGAACAGAAGTTGGGGCATTTTACCAGGGGGATCACCTCCTCCTAATGCTGAGAATTAAAGGCAAAGCCCTGGGAATTTCCTGGAGGCCCAGTGGTTAGGACTTCAAGCTTCCACTGCAGGAGGCACAGGTTTGACCCCTAGTCAGAGAACTAAGATCCTGCAAGCCGCACAGCATGGAGAAAGGAAGGAAGGAATGAAAGAAAGAAAAAGAAGGAAAGGAAGCAAAGTGCAGCTCTGGCCAAAGAGTTTTCCTGGTGGAAAGGTGCTATCAGTTTATTCTGGAGACCTCGGGTCATTCCCTGCCTTTCCTTCCTTCACTCAGCAAAATGCGTTGAACACTGCTGTGTGTCTTTTTTTGATTCGTCCTAAGAAATACACAGCAGGTCTGCCTCTCTGTGTGCCGCACCTCCCTGTGTACACTGCCAGGAAGAGTAGTTGGTAACCCCAGAAAAAACAAGGCCCCAGAAGAGGACACCCCTCTCTGGAAGGCAGTCAGATGGGCCCATCATATGAAATACATGTAAAAACACTCTCGAGGAAACATAAAGCAAAACCAAGGAATGATTTAATAATGGGATGGGAATGACAGGTATGAGAGACAGAAAAACTAAACCAAGGAAACAGAGAAGAGATGGATCCCAGGCTGAGCATAGGTACAGGGGATCAAGCTGAAGAGCTATCCAAGGGGCAGGAGAGGATCAGGACACAGCAAATGGAGGGAAAGTTTGGACAATGTGAAGGGCGGAAGGAGGTGTGCCGACAGTAGCCAGATAATGGGAGAGCCAAACGGAGCAGAAGACTATCTAAATAACGAAGATAACTTAGCCAGAATTACAGAGGAAGGGGCTCGTGAAGATACAACAGGAGAAATTCAGGAAACCCTCCTTGAGGCCGGGGCTCAGGATCTCTGCTCCCCCAGCCCCCGCCATTCCCCGTCCACCTGCTGGGTCCTGCAGCCACCAGCTCCCAACATGCTCCCAAGAGAAGGGAGACAGGGCCCCTGGAGGTCTTATTTCAGGTGCTCAGTAGCCAAGCGTTTCTGTCTGCCTCTTGTAAACGCAGCCACGGCAGACTTTACAGGAGCCACATCTGCCCACACCTGTCCTGTGGCCATGGAGCTTGTAGGTGTCTCAAAACATTCATGGACCAAGTGAGTGAGTGTCCAAATGAAACCAGCAGCTGAGGGGCTGGGTGAGTGGCCGCGTGAATCTGGACTTGGTGAATAAGTAGTGAATAACTGATATAACTTCAAAGCTGTGTTTAAAAGTAGTGATTTGCCTTAGAAGATTGTTGACTTTTTATGAAATAAAAAAAGTGTATGTGTCTCGCATACACAATGAAGTTTGTGCTCCATCAGCAGGTTGTCTAGACAGTTTTCGGTTCTGACTATCAAGTCCCCTTTTCCGTCACTAGCAGATCTTAACACTTTCCATGATGGTTTTACCCTCCGGAGTCACGGCAGTTTCTAATATCCTGAAGGTTTCCTTTTGAAATGGTGCAAGGAGATGTTTCACAATTGAAGCCACCCCAAGCGTACCCCTAGCCCCCAGCATTTCCCTGCAGGCCCCCAGTTTGAGTGTTTGTCTTAGAGACACTACCTCCTTCACCAAGTTGTCCTAAAAATAGCTTCATTTAACCAGACCATTTGATGAGGTGTTTCAGACTTTTCTCTGATGAGTCTGAAAGCAGGATACTGTTTCAAACAGATACCACGATCTGTGAACCTGATCACTAGCATCTGTTACCTTGTTCCAGCTGCTGAGAGTTGATGAGATTGCCTGGCGTCGCAGGGCATGCCTAAAGGCTGGGAAAGCCTCAGGGCCGCAGGAGGAAACACACGATCCAGCAAATAGCGAAAACAGACCAGCCAGGGCCTGAGTGGCTCGTCCCACTCTTTGTATTAAGGGTAGGAGGTTAGGACCAGAGAATGAGGGTGGGTGGTTAGGACCAGAGAAGCAGGTTTGGGGAACAGAAGAACCCTGGAGTCAGCCTGTCCAGGTGCCCCAACCTGCCCCAGCGGTAGGCTGGCCGACCAGCCCATCACTGGAGGGACCAGCTGCATTCAGGACCTTGACCATTGGCTTAACACCAAGCCCTGTGCCAGCAGGGATGAGGGTGGAGGAGACACATACTGGTGGGGAGACTGTGCTGCTTCCTGAGATGGAGCCACTGGCAGGGTTGGGGGAGGAGTGGAAGTAGGAGACAAGGTTCCCAGAGATGGAGGGTGATGGGACAGGCAGTATAGGTCCAGGCTACACAGGGGTCCATATATGGTGAGACAGGTTGGAGCAGAGGTCTGTGGATGGGGGCCAAGAGCCTCAATGCGGAAGGACAGGCAAGGGAGTCCAGCAGGCAAGCCGTCCAGCGTGGAGGGGTGGGCCTGAGTCCTGCAGGTCCCCGCAGGGCGTGGAGTGAGGCAGCCCCAGCCGGAGCAGGTCTGTGCTATAATGTTCCATCCCCTCTTTCACGGAGGGTACTGAACCTCTCACAGGTAGCAGTCTTGACCTTGACCTCCTTGCTGGGGCCACCATTGGGACCTGTCTGGGGCAGTGACTACCCTGGGAGTTCTGTTCAAACCTACGACGGAATTTTGGAATTGTCCTTCTCAGTAGAACTCTGAGCATGGTTCCTCTCTCTCTGATCATGTTGTATGTTGGAAACATATATGTGCCTTCAAATTTCTCAAGAAAGGACTTTCAGAACAGGAGGGGAAAAAAAAAAGCACCTGGCAACTCCCTGTGTGTGAGCAGGCTCAGAGGTGCGGTGTGATGGTGACTCAGCTGGTTCATGGTGCAGACAGCAGAGCCCCCGATCCTGCATCCCCAGCCTCTCCCCACCTCCCCAACTTGTCCATGGTTCTCTCAGTCCTGGCAAACTTCTACTCATCCTTCAAAACCCAGTTCACACATCACCTCCTCTGAAACCTTCCTGATTCCCTCCCCCAAGGAGAATCCATCTGTGACTCCTCTGTTTTTCCGGAACTCTCTGTTCAGAGCTCTGTTCAGGTCTCTCTTGGCAGGAGGCAGTGTCTCCCCAAGGAGACTGGGTGCCCCTCAAGAGCACGCCAGCTCTTTCCCTTGATGTAAGCCCACCTCCTTTCTGCAGGCATCAGTGTCCCCTCGCAGGTCTGCAGGCACCAGCACCCCCCCCGACAAAGGCCTGGCCTATGTGCCCATGGGCCATGCTGCCAAGTTGGCAACAGTGGTGGCCCCTGAGCCTGCCTCACCCATTGACTAACCTGCTCTCTCCCTCTCACCTCCCCAGGGCCGACGAAATTGAAATGATCATGACGGACCTTGAAAGAGCAAACCAGGTAGGATGTTTGGTGGCTTCAGATATAAAGTCACAAGAGCATAGCCCTTTCTGTCCTCATGGAAGAGGCTTCTCTCTAAGTCAGGAAGCCAGTTAGTCTTGTATTTTTCACATACACCTATCAAAGTTGATGCTTTTTCTGATGCCACAAGCTATACATAAGAAGTCCCAGGTGTGATTTCCTTGGAAAAGTCTCTGATATGGTCCCTGCATCCCAGGCATCCCATGGTGATGCTTTTTCTCTTCCTTCACCCATCTCTTAAATCTCTACACTGTTCCCGTGACAGCTGTTACGCAGCAGAGTTCATACCAACACGTTAACCCTGCAGCAAAGTCTGTGCCTCCACCTTCTAATGGGTGGAGCCACTTGCTCTGGAGAAGGCTTCCAGCCAACGGGCCCTCTCAGCTGATTCTTAGTCGTCACAGTGCTTTGTGGAAAGCACCCTCAGCACTGTGTCCCACACAGAATAGGCACACAGTACCCTCTAAACGGGGCTTCCCAGGCGGCGCTGGTGGCAAAGAACACACCTGCCAATGCAGGAAACATAAGAGACACAGGTTCGGTCCCTGGGTGGAGAAGATCCTCTGGAGGACATGGCAACCCACTCCAGTGTTCTTGCCTGGAGAACCCAGTGGGCAGAGGAGCCTGATGGGCTACAGTCCATGGGGTCACAAAGACTCGGCACAACTGAAGAGACTTGGCACATGCACACGCACACATCTCGTGGCTGTAAATACGGAGCTGCCACCCTGCTGAGCCCGACCCTTCCCCAAGAACTCTGCAGAAGAGGAAAACATTTTGCTTCAGCAAATGGTGCTACTGCTTTGAAAAGGAAGGGGTCTCCCCCTTTTGTTTTATTTTATTGTAGTCTATTTTTTAGTGGAGAGAAGCAGCCAGAGCTGGGTTAGGTTTCTCAGCCCCAGAAGGCCACACGCGGGCAGTAGTGGCCTCTCCCCACTTAGTTCTACAGCCGGGCTGCCCCACACACAGGGAAGCTTCGGGTAGCCCCAAGAGGATGAAAATCCTTCTCGAATCTGCAGTCTCAGCTCTCTGCCTTTTGAGGGTCCCACAGTGTGACTGCCTCCTGTCTGGCATTCCTAACCCCTTAGCAGACATTCAGGAAAGAGCGTCCTTGTTTGATCTTTAGCTCATGAAAATACTCTGAACTGTGACTGAAATGTGAAAGTCAGGAGAAGAGTCCTAGGATGTCTGGGTTCCTTTCTCCTTTCTGAGGGTCCTAGGCCTGATCCGTGTCGGGTGCTCAGTAGAGACTCCTGGACTGCATCACCCCAGGTAGCATCTTTAAAGTAATTCAGTTAAATGTATTTACTTACTGGCCATACCACACATCATGTGAGATCTTAGTTCCCTGACCAGGGATCGAACCCGTGTTCCCTGCATCAGACGTGCAGAGTTTTAAGCACTAGACTGCCAGGGAAGTCCCAGGTAGCGTGTTTGTGTGGCAGCTTTGCTGGTCACAAGGAGAAAAGCTGACCATTCTTGAGTAACTTGTCTTGGCTCTGTTCTGAGCACTTCACATGAACTGAGCCCCTTAAACCTCACCGGTTTCCACCAAGATCAGTGTGATTATGATTCCCATTTTATAAATAAGCAAACTGAGGTCAGCAGCTGGTCACTTGCAGAGTCAGGCCTGGAACTACGCTCTTCACCACACTCAGAAACAGGGCTGGAGTCCAAGGACTCATTTTGCCTTTCTTTCAAATTTCCAAAAACACCCATTCCGCTCCCTGCCCTAAAGCACTGCTTCTGCTCCAGTTCACAAAGGTGCCTAAGCATTTATTTACCTTAATTTACTATAAACTAATTTACTTTGGCCCCTTTGTTCTTATTCAAGTAGCACCGCTCCACTTTGCAGAGACCATACTTGTTAAGCTTCCCTGTCACAGGACTGTCATTCGCATTTCTCAGATTTCTACCCATCCACTCTCTCCCCTGGGCCAATCCTGGGCCAGCCACCCCTTCTGAAGGCACTCTGGGGTAAGTTCTGGTTTGTTAGATAACCCAATTCTGTGCATATCAAGTGCTCAGATTCTAATTAGTCTGCAGGTACTAAGGATATTTGGCAGAGGTGACACTTTTCTCAAAATGCCGAAGGCCCTGGGTGGCTGTGGGTCCGTGGAGACGCCAGGCAGGACCCTGCAGANGCTTCCAGCCAACGGGCCCTCTCAGCTGATTCTTAGTCGTCACAGTGCTTTGTGGAAAGCACCCTCAGCACTGTGTCCCACACAGAATAGGCACACAGTACCCTCTAAACGGGGCTTCCCAGGCGGCGCTGGTGGCAAAGAACACACCTGCCAATGCAGGAAACATAAGAGACACAGGTTCGGTCCCTGGGTGGAGAAGATCCTCTGGAGGACATGGCAACCCACTCCAGTGTTCTTGCCTGGAGAACCCAGTGGGCAGAGGAGCCTGATGGGCTACAGTCCATGGGGTCACAAAGACTCGGCACAACTGAAGAGACTTGGCACATGCGCACGCACACATCTCGTGGCTGTAAATACGGAGCTGCCACCCTGCTGAGCCCGGCCCTTCCCTAAGAACTCTGCAGAAGAGGAAAACATTTTGCTTCAGCAAATGGTGCTACTGCTTTGAAAAGGAAGGGGTCTCCCCCTTTTGTTTTATTTTATTGTAGTCTATTTTTTAGTGGAGAGAAGCAGCCAGAGCTGGGTTAGGTTTCTCAGCCCCAGAAGGCCACACGCGGGCAGTAGTGGCCTCTCCCCACTTAGTTCTACAGCCGGGCTGCCCCACACACAGGGAAGCTTCGGGTAGCCCCAAGAGGATGAAAATCCTTCTCGAATCTGCAGTCTCAGCTCTCTGCCTTTTGAGGGTCCCACAGTGTGACTGCCTCCTGTCTGGCATTCCTAACCCCTTAGCAGACATTCAGGAAAGAGCGTCCTTGTTTGATCTTTAGCTCATGAAAATACTCTGAACTGTGACTGAAATGTGAAAGTCAGGAGAAGAGTCCTAGGATGTCTGGGTTCCTTTCTCCTTTCTGAGGGTCCTAGGCCTGATCCGTGTCGGGTGCTCAGTAGAGACTCCTGGACTGCATCACCCCAGGTAGCATCTTTAAAGTAATTCAGTTAAATGTATTTACTTACTGGCCATACCACACATCATGTGAGATCTTAGTTCCCTGACCAGGGATCGAACCCGTGTTCCCTGCATCAGACGTGCAGAGTTTTAAGCACTAGACTGCCAGGGAAGTCCCAGGTAGCGTGTTTGTGTGGCAGCTTTGCTGGTCACAAGGAGAAAAGCTGACCATTCTTGAGTAACTTGTCTTGGCTCTGTTCTGAGCACTTCACATGAACTGAGCCCCTTAAACCTCACCGGTTTCCACCAAGATCAGTGTGATTATGACTCCCATTTTATAAATAAGCAAACTGAGGTCAGCAGCTGGTCACTTGCAGAGTCAGGCCTGGAACTACGCTCTTCACCACACTCAGAAACAGGGCTGGAGTCCAAGGACTCATTTTGCCTTTCTTTCAAATTTCCAAAAACACCCATTCCGCTCCCTGCCCTAAAGCACTGCTTCTGCTCCAGTTCACAAAGGTGCCTAAGCATTTATTTACCTTAATTTACTATAAACTAATTTACTTTGGCCCCTTTGTTCTTATTCAAGTAGCACCGCTCCACTTTGCAGAGACCATACTTGTTAAGCTTCCCTGTCACAGGACTGTCATTCGCATTTCTCAGATTTCTACCCATCCACTCTCTCCCCTGGGCCAATCCTGGGCCAGCCACCCCTTCTGAAGGCACTCTGGGGTAAGTTCTGGTTTGTTAGATAACCCAATTCTGTGCATATCAAGTGCTCAGATTCTAATTAGTCTGCAGGTACTAAGGATATTTGGCAGAGGTGACACTTTTCTCAAAATGCCGAAGGCCCTGGGTGGCTGTGGGTCCGTGGAGACGCCAGGCAGGACCCTGCAGACGGCGCCGCTTCCAAGGAGGCAGCGTGCTCAGGTCCCTACTCGGTACTTCCTGGCTGTGTGGCCTTGGATGAGTCTCTTCACTGCTTATATTTCTTTAAAAAGGAAAAGAAAAAGGTGAACTTTGCAGACCTTATGCCAGTCACACAAAAAAAGAAAACAAATACTGTGTGATTCCTCCTATATGAGGTCCCTGCTGCTGCTACTGCTGCTGTTAAGTCGCTTCAGTCGTGTCCGACTCTGTGCGACCCCATAGACGGCAGCCCACCAGGCTCCCCCGTCCCTGGGATTCTCCAGGCAAGAACACTGGAGTGGGTTGCCATTTCCTTCTCCAATGCAAGAAAGTGAAAAGTGAAAGTGAAGTCGCTCAGTCATGTCCGACTCTCAGTGATCCCATGGACTGCAGCCCACCAGGCTCCTCCGTCCATGGGATTTTCCAGAGTACTGGAGTGGGGTACTATTGCCTTCTCTGATATGAGGTCCCCACAGTCATCAAATTCATAGAGACAATATAAGGGTGGGTATCAGGGGCTGGGGGAATGGGGAATTACAGTGTTTAATAGGGTCAGGCTTTCCGTTCTGCAAGATAAAAAGTTTTAGAGATGGTTGCCCGGCAATGCGAACATGCTTAACACTACTATAAAATCCATACTTAAAAATGATTAAGATGGTGTATTATATGTGATTGTATTTTACCATAATTTAATGTTTTTAATTTTAAAAAGAAACTTGTTAATGTCGAGAGAACAGGAGGAAGGGAGGCAAGTGCAGGCAGACCTCAGAGAAATTTCGGATTCGAGGCCACCGCAGCAGAGCGGGTATCACAGTGCAAATCACTCAAATGTTTCAGCTTCCCAGTACATGTAAAAGTTATGCTTATGCTACACTGCAAGCCTGTTAAGTGTGCAATAGCAGTATGTCTGCACAAACAATGAACATACATACCTTAATTTTAAAAGAAAGCTATTGGTAAAACACTGCCAGTGGACTTGCTCCAACACAGGGTTGCCACCAACCTTCAGTTTGTAAAAAGCAGTGTTTGGAAAGCACAATAAAGAGAAGCATGATAAAAGGAGGTCTGCCTGCACTTCCTTTGCAGGATTATTTGTAGAATTAGAGGTAAAATGCCCGGAAGTGGAGGGCTTCCTGCATGGTTCAGTGGCAGAAGAATCTGCTTGCCAGTGCAGGAGGCGTGGGCTCTATCCCTGAAGTCAGGAAGATCCCCTGGATGAGGGGATGTCAACCCATTCCATCCAGTATTCTTGCCTGGGAAATATCATGGACAGAGAAGCCTGGCAGGTTACAGTCCATGGGGTCACAAAGAAATGGACATGACTGAGCATGCGTGCACACGTGCCTGGAAGTGAGGGCCTCAATTCATGCTCTGTAGTTGCTAACACAGCCAGGTTCACAGGGAGAATTCCAAAGTCCCACCCTCGGGGAGTACCAGCACGGTGAGGGTATGGGGAGGGCGAGTTCATAGCCGGATGTGGCTGCCAAAGGAGATTAATGCAACCTCAGGCAGCATTAATAGAAATAGTCTCTGGAATGAAGGAGGGGATGATTCAGCACCCATCTGTAGCAATTAGTCCTTGCTCAGGGAATTGTCATTTGTCCTAGAAACATGGAAGGAAGGCAGGCATTCAGGGACCACTTTCAGGGTCCACTCCATGGCCAGGATGGGGAAGGAACCCGCACAGGAGGGAAACCAGGAGGTTTGGGGACATCTTTATTCTTTGGGGAACAGAGAAAGAAAACAGAGGGACTTGACACATGGGGAACTTGGGATGTTAAGAGGTTAGAAAGGGGAAGGCCTAGGGTGGTGGTTGTGGATTCTGGCCTTGCAGCTCTCCAGGACTGGCCATGGAAGGGGGTGGGCTTTGTCATGGCTGAGGGCAGAGGCTAATGGGAGGGAGTTCCCCTCATCCCATGCAGAGAAGCTTGTTCTTAGCAATGAGTCGTCAGAGGTGCCAGAGGTGCCTGGAGCTGCCTTCGACAGGAGTGAGCTCCCCATCAACAGAGCTATGTGAGCAGATATGGGCCAGCAGATATGGCTGAGCCTGTGAGGTGAAGGATCCAGACACAGAGCAAACAGAAAGTGCTTGGACTCAATGACTCAGCGGGTCGACAAGGGTGACTCAACGAGGAGAAAAACTTCCCGGGTAGACAGGGAGGAGGGCACCCAGAAAGGTGAGGAAGTACTCAAGGGCTCCAGGCTGTTCCAAAAAGCCACTTTGGGGACGTGGGCTCAGAGGAGGGGGTCCAGCCGGGTTTAGGGCAGGGGGCCTCTTCCTGAGAACAGTGGAGCGGCACAAGCAGGACTGAGATGCCGGATTTGAGTTCTAGAGGGATTGCTCTGGCTACACACCGGAAAGCGGAGGGGAATGAAAGGACCGGAAGCCAGGAGAGCAGTGAGCAGCTGCTGAGATGGATCAGGGCAGGGATGTGTGGGTGGCTTGGCCCCCCAGCGACAAGGCAGAGGCGGAAGCAGGCAGGAGGAGGGGCACCGGGAGCTGCACCAGGGTGGGCACAGCCAGACATCTGGTTCTGTGGCTTTCCCATCAGGGGAGAGCCCCAGAAGGAGCAATTTACTAGTTCATTGGCATATAACATTATTTTTGCACTGGGTTTATAGTCAAAACGCTCTACTGAGACCTGAAGCTCTATTTTATAGCTAAAGTACTTCTGTTTCTAGTGAGGAAAAGTGGAAGAGAATCAGCACCAGGCGATTAGGAGCTGGGTTTATTTACACCTATTTGTTCAACTTTGAGATGCTTGTATTAATACTGTCTTTACTGGTGACTATTAATGTGGAGCTTCCCAGGTGGCTCAGCAGTAAAGAACCCACCTGCAGTGCAGGGCATGCGGGTTTGATCCCTGGGTTGGGAAGATGCCCTGGAGAAGGAAATGGCAACCCACCCCAGTATTCTTGCCTGGGAAGTTCCATGGACAGAGGAGCCTGGCAGACTACAGTCCAAGGGGTCACAAAGAGTCAGACACGCCTTACAGACTAAAAACAACAACAGAAAGTTGAGAGCTTTGGGGGCAGGAGGAGGTAGGGAAATTTGCTCTTCTGGCTTTTCTGAAATCATGACTCAGCAGTCAGCGGACTGTGACAGTCTAAGTTTATAGGAGTGGAGTGGCGTTGGGGGAGGTCCAGCTTTCAGCCTAGCTGACCCTTGAGAGGAGAAATTCAAATCAATATCCATCGAATCCCCCAGAAACACAGGCAGGGAGCCTGAACGGGACTCCAGCCACTGAACGGGGCCAGCTTGGGACACATGCAATTAATCTCTCTGTGGACTTTTCTGACCTTCCTCCAACAGCATCACTGAAGCAGGGCCGCCTCTGGCCCTAGCTGTGCCCCACAGCACTGGGAGGTGCTGCTTTGGAAGGGTGACCTGAAATTAGCTATGTGCTTTCCAGAGCAATGGCATCTGTTCCCTTGGGAAGTTGATCACTGGTCTTCGTAGTCTTGCTCCCCTTTCTCTTCCTCGAGAGTCCAGGGCCTGGAGGGAAGCAGGTCAAGGGGTCATCCCCGAGGAGACCTTGCCTCCTCCCAGAAACGGTCCAAAGGTGTTATTTGTACTCGAGGAATATGGCAGCCAGGAGACCATCCCCCGAAGATGTCCAAATCCCNGAGCAGTGAGCAGCTGCTGAGATGGATCAGGGCAGGGATGTGTGGGTGGCTTGGCCCCCCAGCGACAAGGCAGAGGCGGAAGCAGGCAGGAGGAGGGGCACCGGGAGCTGCACCAGGGCGGGCACAGCCAGACATCTGGTTCTGTGGCTTTCCCATCAGGGGAGAGCCCCAGAAGGAGCAATTTACTAGTTCATTGGCATATAACATTATTTTTGCACTGGGTTTATAGTCAAAACGCTCTACTGAGACCTGAAGCTCTATTTTATAGCTAAAGTACTTCTGTTTCTAGTGAGGAAAAGTGGAAGAGAATCAGCACCAGGCGATTAGGAGCTGGGTTTATTTACACCTATTTGTTCAACTTTGAGATGCTTGTATTAATACTGTCTTTACTCGTGACTATTAATGTGGAGCTTCCCAGGTGGCTCAGCAGTAAAGAACCCACCTGCAGTGCAGGGCATGCGGGTTTGATCCCTGGGTTGGGAAGATGCCCTGGAGAAGGAAATGGCAACCCACCCCAGTATTCTTGCCTGGGAAGTTCCATGGACAGAGGAGCCTGGCAGACTACAGTCCAAGGGGTCACAAAGAGTCAGACACGCCTTACAGACTAAAAACAACAACAGAAAGTTGAGAGCTTTGGGGGCAGGAGGAGGTAGGGAAATTTGCTCTTCTGGCTTTTCTGAAATCATGACTCAGCAGTCAGCGGACTGTGACAGTCTAAGTTTATAGGAGTGGAGTGGCGTTGGGGGAGGTCCAGCTTTCAGCCTAGCTGACCCTTGAGAGGAGAAATTCAAATCAATATCCATCGAATCCCCCAGAAACACAGGCAGGGAGCCTGAACGGGACTCCAGCCACTGAACGGGGCCAGCTTGGGACACATGCAATTAATCTCTCTGTGGACTTTTCTGACCTTCCTCCAACAGCATCACTGAAGCAGGGCCGCCTCTGGCCCTAGCTGTGCCCCACAGCACTGGGAGGTGCTGCTTTGGAAGGGTGACCTGAAATTAGCTATGTGCTTTCCAGAGCAATGGCATCTGTTCCCTTGGGAAGTTGATCACTGGTCTTCGTAGTCTTGCTCCCCTTTCTCTTCCTCGAGAGTCCAGGGCCTGGAGGGAAGCAGGTCAAGGGGTCATCCCCGAGGAGACCTTGCCTCCTCCCAGAAACGGTCCAAAGGTGTTATTTGTACTCGAGGAATATGGCAGCCAGGAGACCATCCCCCGAAGATGTCCAAATCCCAACCTCCACAACCTGCGGGTATGTTCATTTACTTGCAGAGCAGAGTCAAGCCTGTTAATCTGCTGACCTTGAGGTGTGAGAGTCCCTGGGATTATACAGGTGGGCCCTCCATAGTCCCCAGGGTTCTCAGAGGCAGAGGGGTCAGAGTGAGGGGATGTGAGAATTCGGTTGGCCACTGCGGATGCTGAAGGCCACAGTGAGGAAGGGGCCACAAGCCAAGGAATGCGGGCATCCTCTACGAGCTGGAAACAGCCAGGACACAGATCCTCCCCTGGAGGTTCAGGAAGGGCACAGCCCTGCTAGCACCTTGATCTTACCCCAGTGAGCCCCGTAGCAGATGCCTGACCTCAGAACTGTGACGTGATCAACTTGTGGGACGTAATAAACTCAGTGTGTGGGAGTTTACTCCATCAGCCTTCGGAAGGCCCTGCAGGGGGGCAGCCTTCCCTCAGGCCACATTCCCNGAGCCCCAGAAGGAGCAATTTACTAGTTCATTGGCATATAACATTATTTTTGCACTGGGTTTATAGTCAAAACGCTCTACTGAGACCTGAAGCTCTATTTTATAGCTAAAGTACTTCTGTTTCTAGTGAGGAAAAGTGGAAGAGAATCAGCACCAGGCGATTAGGAGCTGGGTTTATTTACACCTATTTGTTCAACTTTGAGATGCTTGTATTAATACTGTCTTTACTCGTGACTATTAATGTGGAGCTTCCCAGGTGGCTCAGCAGTAAAGAACCCACCTGCAGTGCAGGGCATGCGGGTTTGATCCCTGGGTTGGGAAGATGCCCTGGAGAAGGAAATGGCAACCCACCCCAGTATTCTTGCCTGGGAAGTTCCATGGACAGAGGAGCCTGGCAGACTACAGTCCAAGGGGTCACAAAGAGTCAGACACGCCTTACAGACTAAAAACAACAACAGAAAGTTGAGAGCTTTGGGGGCAGGAGGAGGTAGGGAAATTTGCTCTTCTGGCTTTTCTGAAATCATGACTCAGCAGTCAGCGGACTGTGACAGTCTAAGTTTATAGGAGTGGAGTGGCGTTGGGGGAGGTCCAGCTTTCAGCCTAGCTGACCCTTGAGAGGAGAAATTCAAATCAATATCCATCGAATCCCCCAGAAACACAGGCAGGGAGCCTGAACGGGACTCCAGCCACTGAACGGGGCCAGCTTGGGACACATGCAATTAATCTCTCTGTGGACTTTTCTGACCTTCCTCCAACAGCATCACTGAAGCAGGGCCGCCTCTGGCCCTAGCTGTGCCCCACAGCACTGGGAGGTGCTGCTTTGGAAGGGTGACCTGAAATTAGCTATGTGCTTTCCAGAGCAATGGCATCTGTTCCCTTGGGAAGTTGATCACTGGTCTTCGTAGTCTTGCTCCCCTTTCTCTTCCTCGAGAGTCCAGGGCCTGGAGGGAAGCAGGTCAAGGGGTCATCCCCGAGGAGACCTTGCCTCCTCCCAGAAACGGTCCAAAGGTGTTATTTGTACTCGAGGAATATGGCAGCCAGGAGACCATCCCCCGAAGATGTCCAAATCCCAACCTCCACAACCTGCGGGTATGTTCATTTACTTGCAGAGCAGAGTCAAGCCTGTTAATCTGCTGACCTTGAGGTGTGAGAGTCCCTGGGATTATACAGGTGGGCCCTCCATAGTCCCCAGGGTTCTCAGAGGCAGAGGGGTCAGAGTGAGGGGATGTGAGAATTCGGTTGGCCACTGCGGATGCTGAAGGCCACAGTGAGGAAGGGGCCACAAGCCAAGGAATGCGGGCATCCTCTACGAGCTGGAAACAGCCAGGACACAGATCCTCCCCTGGAGGTTCAGGAAGGGCACAGCCCTGCTAGCACCTTGATCTTACCCCAGTGAGCCCCGTAGCAGATGCCTGACCTCAGAACTGTGACGTGATCAACTTGTGGGACGTAATAAACTCAGTGTGTGGGAGTTTACTCCATCAGCCTTCGGAAGGCCCTGCAGGGGGGCAGCCTTCCCTCAGGCCGCATTCCCGTGGCTACGGCATCCCTGGAGGGATTTGCTCAGCTCCAGTGTCCCTGAGTTTCCATGGCCACATGTATAAAAGGGACAAGCGACAAAGCCTGGGGCCAGGTTGGGCAGAAGGCTAGATCAGAGACACACCACCTCCAGCACCGCCATCAACCATATAAAACCAGGGACCTCAAGGCCACACCTTAAATGGGTAAACGGGAAAGCCTGCCCGACAGGGGAGATGGGGAGGATTCCCTCATGCCCCAGCCTTGTTTCTGAGGAAGAAGGAAACACACCCCTTGAGAGAACTCGGGAGCACAGCCACCTTGCCCTGGGCCCAGGGCTCATGGGCCAGGACCGGTGTTGCCCGCCCCCGCCTCAGGCTGCAGCCGCCCCAGCCAGTGCCATCTGTGCAGAGTCCTCACTGCCCTGTGCTGGCTTGACTAACAGAATTCTTGCAAGAGTGCCCACAACAAATAGAGTGTCCTGGCTTCCTGGTTGCAGACGGCTGAAGAGAGCCAGAGCTTCATCTGAGACGAGCTTCGGTCTCTAGCAATTTTCCCCTGACACTTTTTAAGATTTTAAATTTTAAAAAACTGTCCTCATTTTAAAGGTAAGGAAAGAATAAATGCCACCTGAGGCAGCCCATGTCAGGAGGCCAAAATAATAGTACTCATCCTTCCTCACTGGACACCTCTCACCCTGTGGTGGGCACCACTAGGCACCCAGCTTGTGTTATCTCCCTGGTCCCCAGTCATCCTGCGGGGCAGCCCTATCTATCTCTATGGACAGAGTTACTACCACAGTGCCCAGCAAAACCCTCATTCATTCACATGCTCCCTGGCCCCTGCCCACCCCCGTTTACTTTCCATGTGCTTCCAGCATTTGCCCTCACTTCTCAGAAAAGGACAGAGAGTAAGAAACAGCCAGCAGATCTCTCAGGAGGGCAGCCCAGGTTTGGCCAGGCTCTGTCCTCACCACGGGGGCCATTGAATCACATCCACAGTGCCGTCAGCTCGGGAGCCCGGCCTTGGCCCCGGCCCTGCCTCTGCAGGGAGGATGAGGAGGCTGCTGTCAGTGGGGACAAGGAGCTGGGTGTCTCCTGCACCCACGGCCCTGTGTCTCACGTGCAGACCAGAAACCAGCCCCAGAGCCTACCCCCTCTCGTTGGTGGTTCCGATTCGAGAAACGAAGCTTCGTCTGGTTGAACTGTGGTTGTGGGGTGAACGGGCGACCCCAGAAACAAGTGATGTCAAGGAGCCAACCCAGCACAGCACCCCTTCCTTCCACCTCAGCCGCTACCGGCGGGGCTACATCTACAGTGGCTCACTGACCACAGCAGCTCCTGGCCTCCACCGGAGGCCTCTCCTCCGGTGGCTCTGGGGCCTGTTTTGATTTCCAGTTGTTCTGCTTTGTGCGGGATTAGCCGCAGAGCCATGGAGATTTTATGTCCAAAAGTGTAACTGATGAGACAGACGAGAGTAAACTTTTCAGTGTGTGCATGGGCTCAGTCATGTCCGACTCTTTGCAACCCCATGGACTGTAGCCCACCAGGCTCCTCTGTCCATGGAATTCTCCAGGCAAGAATACTAGAGTGGATTGCCATTTCCTCCTCCAGAACCTTTTCAGGAACTTGAGTATTAGAAAGCACATGGCATGGCCCATCTGGAAACAAACTCAGGGGGAAATCTTTTTAACCAGAGGGGAGACTTCCCTGCAGTTATCGTCACCCACAAGCCCCCCACCCACCAGCATCTTGGCCACACTGGTCATATTGCTGCCTTTCCTGACACAGGCGCCTCAAGACATTTTGCAGCAGAGGGTGGGAGGCAGCTGCTCAAGCACAGACAGGCCTGGCCAGGCGCCATGGGAACTGGATGGAGTGCAATTCCAAGAGCTCCTGGAGCAGCATGGCAGGCAGCCTCCAGCACCACCCTGGGTGGGAGTAGCCGCTGTTAGAAACACCCTGATTTGTCTGGATGCCGGGCAGACCGGGCCACACTGCCCTCGCAGGACCGCTCGAGGCTGCCAAACCCCATCCTCATACATCTAGACAGATCAGCAAGTACTGGGCAGGATAACTTTGTACTTCTCTTTTCAAAAATTCTTTCTTAGCCATTAGTAGGTACACACTGTCACACCACGAAATCAAACACACGAAATAGCCTTACTCAGCCAGGCTGTTCTCGTTCATCTTTTCTGAGAGCAGAATGTACGACTGGTAGAAAGAAGCAGCGATCACACCTCAGACCAAGTGCCCAGCATCAGTTAGTGACTGCTTCCCAGCTGGCTTTGCGTCTCGTCTGTCATAACTGTCAAATCGGGATAAGCCCATCAACAAGGCACTCTGGACAAGTGTACTTCCGGGCGTTAATCCTTGAAAAGTCCCTGGGAGGGAGAGAGTCTTCCCATTTTACAGATGGGACAGTGGAGGCTTGGTGAGCTGAACTATGTAACCTGTCCTTATCCCTTGGTTCCAAAGGCCCAGCTCCTGCCCACTGCACCACAATGCCCTCTTAGGTGATAAGCATGGGAGTGACTGTTCTCGCCAGCCAGTGGGACATACTGGTTAGCTGTCCAGGGCACTGGTGTCCTTGTCCAAGAATTACAGCAAATGACAGAAGCGTCCACTTGTTTCTCCTGCAGCCTCCTCCCCGCAGGCGCCTCTGTTCATCCTCACCCCCCAAGCAATGCCTCGTTGGCCTGGCCGGCTGGAAATGACCACCCTCGGCGTTAGAAAGCTTGGTTGGGTGAAGGGTTAAATATGTTGAAATAAGCCTGGTCCACACAAAAGAAGTGGCATTTACACCCCGTCCGTTTATGGAAATACTTGCTAGAGGAAAACAACCACAACATTGTGCGTGTTTTCAGGAGGAGAATGGCCAGAGTGTCTTTAATTCACTGTTTACCCGTGAGAATTACTCCCAGGAGTAATCCTGCAATAAAATCTTCTTGGTCTATGAGAATAGAAAGAAATTGAATCAAAAGACTCCATTTCCACTTGTATTTATTCAGTCTGGGAAATTCAGTGGGCCGGAGCACTAGTATCAGCAGGGGATTCCTTGCTCCTAGCGTTAAATTACTGTCATAATCGCTCAATTATTTCTTCCTTGTACTGTTTAAAATAAAAATCCATCACATTCTCTGTGTTTTTTTTTTCTAGCATTTATTAGGTTGAGTGTTTAGGAAAATCAATTATAGTCAGTCAGGCATGAATTGATGAATGTTCTTGTAATAATTGTCAGTTGTTAAACCGAATGTACTTTCTCTTTCTACCCTTTTCATTTCCTTCAGAGGGCAGAGGTGGCTCAAAGAGAGGCGGAGACCTTGAGGGAGCAGCTCTCGTCGGCCAACCACTCTCTGCAGCTGGCCTCCCAGATCCAGAAGGCGCCGGACGTGGTGGGTAGCCCAGCCCCGCGGGGACTCTTATCGCCCTGCATCTGCACCTCTGTGTTACGGCCACTTTCTCCTTTGGCTTTAGAACATCCCTTTGGCGGGGATAATATTTGAAATAGTCCCGCTGTCTCGATGGAGTATGCTTGTGACAGTCTGGGGGTGGAAACTGTTTGAGTCAGAGGAGGAGCTTTACTGGTGGTGCATCGGTGCTCGTGGTCAGGGTGACGCCACCCGATGGAGAGCCCGCAGAGAGCATCTTCCTGGTTACACTGGTTGCGGGGGGTCGGTGAGGGGGGGCGGCGCTCCCAAGCTGAAGGCTTAATACTGCAACGCTGCACAGGAAGCTTGGACATTTGTCTTCTTCTGGACTTGGGTTTCCAGAGTGAAAAATGCTTCATGATGGGGGTAGGCAGAGAAGGCAATGGTACCCCACTACAGTACTCTTGCCTGGAAAAATCCCATGGATGGAGGAGCCTGGTGGGCTACAGTCCATGGGGTCGCTAAGAGTCGGACTCGACTGAGCGACTTCACTTTCACTTTTCACTTTCATGCATTGGAGAAGGAAATGGCAACCCACTCCAGTGTTCTCGCCTGGAGCATCCCAGGGACATGGGAGCCTGGTGGGCTGCCATCTATGGGGTCATACAGAGTCGGACACGAATGAAGTGACTTAGC
>SJYW01003235.1:624678-659028 GCA_006410735.1 Raphicerus campestris | reverse complement strand
GGGGGGGCGGCGCTCCCAAGCTGAAGGCTTAATACTGCAACGCTGCACAGGAAGCTTGGACATTTGTCTTCTTCTGGACTTGGGTTTCCAGAGTGAAAAATGCTTCATGATGGGGGTAGGCAGAGAAGGCAATGGTACCCCACTACAGTACTCTTGCCTGGAAAAATCCCATGGATGGAGGAGCCTGGTGGGCTACAGTCCATGGGGTCGCTAAGAGTCGGACTCGACTGAGCGACTTCACTTTCACTTTTCACTTTCATGCATTGGAGAAGGAAATGGCAACCCACTCCAGTGTTCTCGCCTGGAGCATCCCAGGGACATGGGAGCCTGGTGGGCTGCCATCTATGGGGTCGCACAGAGTCAGACACGACTGAAGCGACTTAGCAGCAGCAGCAGCAGCAAGGGGGTGGGGGTGGGGAACAGGGGAGGTGATCACGCAGCAACCTACTCTGAGTTTGTGTGATAGCCATCCGGACCTCGACCAATGTGCGAGCGATCCCGAGGAGCCAGGCACACACCTCTCAGTCCGCTACCTCTTGATTTTCCTAAGATTAATGGAAACTGCTTTTAGCTGGAACTTTCCCATCTCAATCAGGGCGGCTTTGAACTGTCAGATTCCAGACTCTTCAGTGCCATGTGACGACCATGGACCCTGGAGCCAAACCCCTGGGTTCCAACCCCAGCTCTGCAGTTTCTCTGCTGTGTGACTTGGGGCAAATGGCTTAACCTCCCTGAGTCTCACTGGCACCATCTGTAAAATGGGTTTTCACAAGGGTTCTGGAAATTACTCTGAGTGAGGCCAGTCCCGCCACATAATCTGTCATCTGACAGACAACCTTAGTGGCGAGTCTTCTGTGGTCAGCATCAGTGCTCTGGTCCAGGAGCCCCAGTTTCCTAGCCAGCTGCATCACTAGTTCGCATCCAATGATGTGAACTCAGGTGCTAACACTTACCAGGCCTGAGTTTCCTGGCATGCAGAGTAAGGAGGAAGTGATCCTGAGGACCCCCTCAGCTTTGACAGCCTGTGATGGGTGAATCACACTTGTTGGTGTCCTTTTATTAATTTAAATTTTCTTAAGTGTTTTTTTTTCTTTTCTGACTTGGATTAGTTTTAAAGTTTTCATTGACTTTGTTACAACATTGCTTCTGTTGTTTTTATGTTCTGGTTTTTTGGCCACAAGGCATGTGGGATCTTAGGTCCCCAACCAGGGATTGAACCCACACCCTCTGCACTGGGAGGCAAAGTCTTAGCCCCTGGACCACCAGGGAAGCCCCTGTGCTTTTACTTAACAGACAGTTGGAGAGCCCTTGCTGTGAGCCGGGACCCGCAGTGGATACTGGGAAAGCCAGGAGGGACGAGTGAGGCCCTCCCCAGAGAGAGGACGGTCCGGTGGGAGGCGTCCTGCTGTAATAAGGTGGCACATCACTCTGACAGCGTCTCTACCACCAGGCCATGAAGTGGGGCATTGTCATTTCTTTATATAGACGAGGAAATGGAAGCTCCCTGGACGTAAACCCCTCGTCCCAGAATGTTCAGCCCCAGTGTCCAAGCCAGGGCTCGAGCGGGGGCCACCTCCGCCCCAGACCAGAGCTTTAAAATTATTCCCCAGGAACAGATCCAAAGCAAAGCTTTAGTGTGAGGACCCCTTGTAAGATGAGATTTTTTTTTTCTCTCTTTAAGTTCACATTTAACTAAAACGTGACTTAAGCGTTTCAGGATACAGAGAAAAGTTTTCCATTTAAGGCACCATCACAGCCTTTGTATTTAATGGACTCCGGTATTAATTTTGTCCAAAACGTCCCCTCATCCAAGTTCACCTGGATGGGACCCAGCCCCACGGCCATCATGGCAGGGGAAAGCTGTCGAGGATGGCGTCTACATGGCTTCTCACGGCCTCTGTGGGCGCTTGGGGTCCTTGAGAGAAGGCCATGCATCCTGTGTCCAGACGGGGCTCCTGAGCTACAAGTTGTGATTGAGAGGGTTTCTGGCACCATCCTGGACTGTAACAACCAAAACATTTCGGAAGGAAATGAGTGTTTGTGCAGGTAGAGTAAGTTGTGGATCTTCGGGGTGCTTACACACTTCATCATCGGCTAAGTGCAGTGTTTACATGGCACTGCTTCAGTCTCCCGCTAGCAACCCTGCCAGGGCTCCTCTCGGGGGTGCGTTCCCACGTAGCTCGGCAGCTCCAGCCCCAGCCAGTTGGGGAGCGAATGAGCAAACATAGGAAACCGGGCCAGCGGCACAAAGTCTGTTAGGCTTGGCTGCCAGAACCCAGCAGAGAAACAGTCAAGGCTATAGATCCAGCAAGAGCCCCAGATCCCGGGCCACTGGGGTCTAGTGGAATCGCCACTTCCAGAAGGCACTGCCCCGTCCATGTGAGGGGCCGGGCAGGGCTCCTAACGGTTATCTCATTTCTGCCTCATGACGCCGCGGTCGTTAGAGGACAGTTTGGTTGCCTTCATCTGGTACGTGAGGAAACAGGCTCAGAAGAATTAAGTCATCTGCCCAAGGTCACACAGCTAGAAAATGACCGAGTTGGAATGTGAGCCCAAGGTTGTCTTGTTCTGAAGTCCACCCCTTCTTCCACCTCCATCCAGCCACCCTGGCTTCGTGCGCACTCAAGGAGAGAGGAGATATGCAGACTCTTTAGCAGGTATTTACAGGAAAATATTAGTTCGGGGCTCTGGTGCCCCACACCAGGCCCCCTTGAACCTAAATGCCTGTCCATCAGGTGAACATACAGGATGGAGTCGCCTACGTTGGCCACTTGGCATTGGCAGGAATAGCAGGTTGATGAGGAGGAAGGGAAACTGAGCCTCCCGGTCCCTCGGCCCTCCCCAGAGAGGTCAGCCTAGACTCCAAGTGTTTGCCTCGCAGGCTGGGGTCCCAGCCCACCACCATCACTGCATGTCAGGTTTCCTGCATGTTGAGTAACACTCATGTATCTTTTTCATATTTCACCTGGAAATGCATGCAGGGTAGCAGAGATCATTATCTGGCTTCTTCCGTCCAATCTTGGTGTTCTGGTCTCTGTGGGAGGATTTCTGTGACCTGCGAGAGTCCACACAGCAGGTTGGCAGGCAGGCAAACAGTTCCGAGGGACAAACTTTAACGGGCACTCGCTCAGCCACTACTGCTTCTGCATTCATTCTCCCCTTTGAAAACACACCCCCACCCCCAAGTCCCAGCACCCGGAGGGACACAGGCCCTTGTATATGAAGCCTGGAGCCTGGGCAAGTCCCCCAAGACAAACTCCTGGGACCCCATGCTGGTGCTCACAGGGGCCTGTTATCAGGCTGAGGGAAGTCAGTTTCTGTCCTTCCACGGTTTGTCTGAGCCAGGGTCCTGACCCTGGACCTCATCCATGTCACTGGGGAGTCCCTGAGCCCTACCCCAGGCCCCTGAACCACAGCCACCAGGGCAGAGCCTAGACCCCATGTGTTTGTTAAAGCCCCCAAGGGATTTGGGCTTTCCTGGTGGCTCAGTGGTAAAGAATCTGCCTGCAGTGCAGGAGATGAGGGTTCAATCCCTGGGTCAAGAAGATACCCTGGAGAAAGAAATGGCAACCCACTCCAGTATTCTTGTCTGGAGAATCCCATGAACCAAAGAACCTGATGGGCTACAGTCCATAAGGTCACAAAGAGTCAGACACGACCAGCGGTTAAACAGCAACCAAGGGATTTGGGTGTGGCGAAGTTAAGGCCTGGACAGACAC
This sequence comes from Raphicerus campestris, assembly GCA_006410735.1. Taxonomy (NCBI): domain Eukaryota; kingdom Metazoa; phylum Chordata; class Mammalia; order Artiodactyla; family Bovidae; genus Raphicerus; species Raphicerus campestris. The sequence continues at coordinate 655,309 of SJYW01003235.1, read as the reverse complement.
GAGGGAGGCAGTGGTCCTGGTCCCCTGAGTCCACCTTTCTCAGTAATAATCTCAACTGATTAATCTCAGTTATTACTGATTATTACTGAATTGCCAGATGCCAGCCTCCTGCAGTTTTCCACGCCTCCCCAACCCTGTGCCACCATCTCCTTTGAGCTGGTGCCCACAGACCAGCAGGCCACGCCTCCATCACCCAGGTGTAGGCCTCTCCTCCACCCACAGCCTCTGGTCCACTCGTAGGCCCTTGTCCAGCTCTCCCTCCATTTCCCACTGTGTCTACACAGTGGGACGACAGGATGCCGTTGTGCTGGAGATGGGAGCACATTCAGGTGCAGAGGAGGGTGGTGGTTTCTATCCTAATTCCAAGGTCCCATTGCTTTAGGGTGTATTACCTCATCTCATCTCACTTAGTTTATGTGAGACACGAATTATGTTTGCTGTGTTACGAATAAGCACTCTGTGGCTGTTCCTGAATTAACTGGCATGCCTACATTCTCGTGGTCGATTTGTGGGCCAAGACAGGCTGGGCCTCAGGAGTTGAGTGGCCAGCCATCCCCTGGGACAGCCTGTCCCCTGACCCCATCCTAGGTCCGGGACCACACTGAGAGCTGCTGTTTTTACACATGTCTTCTGAGCCCCTCGTCTCTGATGTGGTGACCTGCACTCACCCACTGAAAACCCCAGATCACTTTCCAGTTTGTTTTACAGATTCTCTCCCTAAGAGCACTTTCACAGTCTCTATGGCTGCCATTCTTCACCCCTGGAAGACTGGTAAATAAGTTCAATTAGATACCATGGCACAGCCTACCCCCACCACGTGGCCGACCTCCCTGTGTCACGGTGATCACATCCCCCTGCTAAGTCCAGGCCCCCTGGCCGCCCTCCCGAGTGGTCACTTTCAGGTACCAGGAGACTCAGTCAAGCTCTTCGAGGTGGCCTGTCAGCGTCGGTTCCTCGTGCCCTGCTCCTTGCCTCTCCCACCCTGTCCCACCTGTGGCGTCCATGACCAGAGACAGAGCCCCCCTTCTTCCCAAGGGCTCGCCTGTCCACCCACACCCTCCCTCCATCCACAGGCCCCTCTGCTGTCCTTGCTACCGGGAGGACCTCTCTGCAGTCCCTTGGCTCCCAACTTCAGTTCCTGCCCATGTTGTCTAAGGGCAGAGCTTCCTAAATTCTCTGTGCTTAAGGACACTTTTATTTGTTTTGTTTTGTTTCTAATTTCCAATCTGTTGCAGACTGTTTTACAAAAGACAATAAAAATGTCACAGCAAAATCAGATTGCTGTAAAAAGTTTCTAAACGCTTATTCTCCATTTCTGTGCTTGTCTCACTGTGTACCGGCCACGGTTTATGAATTGGCACCAGTCCGTGGAGCACAGTCTGAACAGAACTGGTCTGGACAGCATGTCCCTCTTTAATAAGTTGGCGGGAGAATGCTTGCTGGGGCCCCAGGGCCACGGGCAAATCTGCTAGAAGTCAGGGGAAGTGAAGGGCTTACTTTACAACGTCATGCAGACCAGAGACACGGCCCACAAAGCTTCACATTCTTACAAGGTGAAGGCCTTAGTTTCCCGGGAGGGAGATAGGTGACATTATTTCCCTGGTGACCGGCTGTCCCCAGAAGTGAGAACCCTCTGACAGGCATGTCACATGTGGGATGACGTGGCCATCCCTGCCACCTGGGGCTGAAGCTGCCACAGTTTCCTGCCTCGGTTTAGGTCAGACCATGGGGTGCAGCAGTGCATTTCCAGGGGCCGGGGTGGTGGCGGGGATGGTGGCATTCTAGACCGCAGTCTGAGCCACCCCTGGGTCTCTGCTGTCACGGGGACCAAGCCATCCTGCCCGCCCCATCCCGCCCCATTAGTCATGCCCAGAAGTGCTCTGCCCCGCAGACAAGCTCCTAGAATTATTCAGGAGCTACAATTACTTTTAAAAACTGACAAAAGTCCTGCTCTCCTACTTGAGAAATGGAGTTATGNGGGGGGGCGGCGCTCCCAAGCTGAAGGCTTAATACTGCAACGCTGCACAGGAAGCTTGGACATTTGTCTTCTTCTGGACTTGGGTTTCCAGAGTGAAAAATGCTTCATGATGGGGGTAGGCAGAGAAGGCAATGGTACCCCACTACAGTACTCTTGCCTGGAAAAATCCCATGGATGGAGGAGCCTGGTGGGCTACAGTCCATGGGGTCGCTAAGAGTCGGACTCGACTGAGCGACTTCACTTTCACTTTTCACTTTCATGCATTGGAGAAGGAAATGGCAACCCACTCCAGTGTTCTCGCCTGGAGCATCCCAGGGACATGGGAGCCTGGTGGGCTGCCATCTATGGGGTCGCACAGAGTCAGACACGACTGAAGCGACTTAGCAGCAGCAGCAGCAGCAAGGGGGTGGGGGTGGGGAACAGGGGAGGTGATCACGCAGCAACCTACTCTGAGTTTGTGTGATAGCCATCCGGACCTCGACCAATGTGCGAGCGATCCCGAGGAGCCAGGCACACACCTCTCAGTCCGCTACCTCTTGATTTTCCTAAGATTAATGGAAACTGCTTTTAGCTGGAACTTTCCCATCTCAATCAGGGCGGCTTTGAACTGTCAGATTCCAGACTCTTCAGTGCCATGTGACGACCATGGACCCTGGAGCCAAACCCCTGGGTTCCAACCCCAGCTCTGCAGTTTCTCTGCTGTGTGACTTGGGGCAAATGGCTTAACCTCCCTGAGTCTCACTGGCACCATCTGTAAAATGGGTTTTCACAAGGGTTCTGGAAATTACTCTGAGTGAGGCCAGTCCCGCCACATAATCTGTCATCTGACAGACAACCTTAGTGGCGAGTCTTCTGTGGTCAGCATCAGTGCTCTGGTCCAGGAGCCCCAGTTTCCTAGCCAGCTGCATCACTAGTTCGCATCCAATGATGTGAACTCAGGTGCTAACACTTACCAGGCCTGAGTTTCCTGGCATGCAGAGTAAGGAGGAAGTGATCCTGAGGACCCCCTCAGCTTTGACAGCCTGTGATGGGTGAATCACACTTGTTGGTGTCCTTTTATTAATTTAAATTTTCTTAAGTGTTTTTTTTTCTTTTCTGACTTGGATTAGTTTTAAAGTTTTCATTGACTTTGTTACAACATTGCTTCTGTTGTTTTTATGTTCTGGTTTTTTGGCCACAAGGCATGTGGGATCTTAGGTCCCCAACCAGGGATTGAACCCACACCCTCTGCACTGGGAGGCAAAGTCTTAGCCCCTGGACCACCAGGGAAGCCCCTGTGCTTTTACTTAACAGACAGTTGGAGAGCCCTTGCTGTGAGCCGGGACCCGCAGTGGATACTGGGAAAGCCAGGAGGGACGAGTGAGGCCCTCCCCAGAGAGAGGACGGTCCGGTGGGAGGCGTCCTGCTGTAATAAGGTGGCACATCACTCTGACAGCGTCTCTACCACCAGGCCATGAAGTGGGGCATTGTCATTTCTTTATATAGACGAGGAAATGGAAGCTCCCTGGACGTAAACCCCTCGTCCCAGAATGTTCAGCCCCAGTGTCCAAGCCAGGGCTCGAGCGGGGGCCACCTCCGCCCCAGACCAGAGCTTTAAAATTATTCCCCAGGAACAGATCCAAAGCAAAGCTTTAGTGTGAGGACCCCTTGTAAGATGAGATTTTTTTTTTCTCTCTTTAAGTTCACATTTAACTAAAACGTGACTTAAGCGTTTCAGGATACAGAGAAAAGTTTTCCATTTAAGGCACCATCACAGCCTTTGTATTTAATGGACTCCGGTATTAATTTTGTCCAAAACGTCCCCTCATCCAAGTTCACCTGGATGGGACCCAGCCCCACGGCCATCATGGCAGGGGAAAGCTGTCGAGGATGGCGTCTACATGGCTTCTCACGGCCTCTGTGGGCGCTTGGGGTCCTTGAGAGAAGGCCATGCATCCTGTGTCCAGACGGGGCTCCTGAGCTACAAGTTGTGATTGAGAGGGTTTCTGGCACCATCCTGGACTGTAACAACCAAAACATTTCGGAAGGAAATGAGTGTTTGTGCAGGTAGAGTAAGTTGTGGATCTTCGGGGTGCTTACACACTTCATCATCGGCTAAGTGCAGTGTTTACATGGCACTGCTTCAGTCTCCCGCTAGCAACCCTGCCAGGGCTCCTCTCGGGGGTGCGTTCCCACGTAGCTCGGCAGCTCCAGCCCCAGCCAGTTGGGGAGCGAATGAGCAAACATAGGAAACCGGGCCAGCGGCACAAAGTCTGTTAGGCTTGGCTGCCAGAACCCAGCAGAGAAACAGTCAAGGCTATAGATCCAGCAAGAGCCCCAGATCCCGGGCCACTGGGGTCTAGTGGAATCGCCACTTCCAGAAGGCACTGCCCCGTCCATGTGAGGGGCCGGGCAGGGCTCCTAACGGTTATCTCATTTCTGCCTCATGACGCCGCGGTCGTTAGAGGACAGTTTGGTTGCCTTCATCTGGTACGTGAGGAAACAGGCTCAGAAGAATTAAGTCATCTGCCCAAGGTCACACAGCTAGAAAATGACCGAGTTGGAATGTGAGCCCAAGGTTGTCTTGTTCTGAAGTCCACCCCTTCTTCCACCTCCATCCAGCCACCCTGGCTTCGTGCGCACTCAAGGAGAGAGGAGATATGCAGGCTCTTTAGCAGGTATTTACAGGAAAATATTAGTTCGGGGCTCTGGTGCCCCACACCAGGCCCCCTTGAACCTAAATGCCTGTCCATCAGGTGAACATACAGGATGGAGTCGCCTACGTTGGCCACTTGGCATTGGCAGGAATAGCAGGTTGATGAGGAGGAAGGGAAACTGAGCCTCCCGGTCCCTCGGCCCTCCCCAGAGAGGTCAGCCTAGACTCCAAGTGTTTGCCTCGCAGGCTGGGGTCCCAGCCCACCACCATCACTGCATGTCAGGTTTCCTGCATGTTGAGTAACACTCATGTATCTTTTTCATATTTCACCTGGAAATGCATGCAGGGTAGCAGAGATCATTATCTGGCTTCTTCCGTCCAATCTTGGTGTTCTGGTCTCTGTGGGAGGATTTCTGTGACCTGCGAGAGTCCACACAGCAGGTTGGCAGGCAGGCAAACAGTTCCGAGGGACAAACTTTAACGGGCACTCGCTCAGCCACTACTGCTTCTGCATTCATTCTCCCCTTTGAAAACACACCCCCACCCCCAAGTCCCAGCACCCGGAGGGACACAGGCCCTTGTATATGAAGCCTGGAGCCTGGGCAAGTCCCCCAAGACAAACTCCTGGGACCCCATGCTGGTGCTCACAGGGGCCTGTTATCAGGCTGAGGGAAGTCAGTTTCTGTCCTTCCACGGTTTGTCTGAGCCAGGGTCCTGACCCTGGACCTCATCCATGTCACTGGGGAGTCCCTGAGCCCTACCCCAGGCCCCTGAACCACAGCCACCAGGGCAGAGCCTAGACCCCATGTGTTTGTTAAAGCCCCCAAGGGATTTGGGCTTTCCTGGTGGCTCAGTGGTAAAGAATCTGCCTGCAGTGCAGGAGATGAGGGTTCAATCCCTGGGTCAAGAAGATACCCTGGAGAAAGAAATGGCAACCCACTCCAGTATTCTTGTCTGGAGAATCCCATGAACCAAAGAACCTGATGGGCTACAGTCCATAAGGTCACAAAGAGTCAGACACGACCAGCGGTTAAACAGCAACCAAGGGATTTGGGTGTGGCGAAGTTAAGGCCTGGACAGACACGAGGGAGGCAGTGGTCCTGGTCCCCTGAGTCCACCTTTCTCAGTAATAATCTCAACTGATTAATCTCAGTTATTACTGATTATTACTGAATTGCCAGATGCCAGCCTCCTGCAGTTTTCCACGCCTCCCCAACCCTGTGCCACCATCTCCTTTGAGCTGGTGCCCACAGACCAGCAGGCCACGCCTCCATCACCCAGGTGTAGGCCTCTCCTCCACCCACAGCCTCTGGTCCACTCGTAGGCCCTTGTCCAGCTCTCCCTCCATTTCCCACTGTGTCTACACAGTGGGACGACAGGATGCCGTTGTGCTGGAGATGGGAGCACATTCAGGTGCAGAGGAGGGTGGTGGTTTCTATCCTAATTCCAAGGTCCCATTGCTTTAGGGTGTATTACCTCATCTCATCTCACTTAGTTTATGTGAGACACGAATTATGTTTGCTGTGTTACGAATAAGCACTCTGTGGCTGTTCCTGAATTAACTGGCATGCCTACATTCTCGTGGTCGATTTGTGGGCCAAGACAGGCTGGGCCTCAGGAGTTGAGTGGCCAGCCATCCCCTGGGACAGCCTGTCCCCTGACCCCATCCTAGGTCCGGGACCACACTGAGAGCTGCTGTTTTTACACATGTCTTCTGAGCCCCTCGTCTCTGATGTGGTGACCTGCACTCACCCACTGAAAACCCCAGATCACTTTCCAGTTTGTTTTACAGATTCTCTCCCTAAGAGCACTTTCACAGTCTTTATGGCTGCCATTCTTCACCCCTGGAAGACTGGTAAATAAGTTCAATTAGATACCATGGCACAGCCTACCCCCACCACGTGGCCGACCTCCCTGTGTCACGGTGATCACATCCCCCTGCTAAGTCCAGGCCCCCTGGCCGCCCTCCCGAGTGGTCACTTTCAGGTACCAGGAGACTCAGTCAAGCTCTTCGAGGTGGCCTGTCAGCGTCGGTTCCTCGTGCCCTGCTCCTTGCCTCTCCCACCCTGTCCCACCTGTGGCGTCCATGACCAGAGACAGAGCCCCCCTTCTTCCCAAGGGCTCGCCTGTCCACCCACACCCTCCCTCCATCCACAGGCCCCTCTGCTGTCCTTGCTACCGGGAGGACCTCTCTGCAGTCCCTTGGCTCCCGACTTCGGTTCCTGCCCATGTTGTCTAAGGGCAGAGCTTCCTAAATTGTCTGTGCTTAAGGACACTTTTATTTGTTTTGTTTTGTTTCTAATTTCCAATCTGTTGCAGACTGTTTTACAAAAGACAATAAAAACGTCACAGCAAAATCAGATTGCTGTAAAAAGTTTCTAAACGCTTATTCTCCATTTCTGTGCTTGTCTCACTGTGTACCGGCCACGGTTTATGAATTGGCACCAGTCCGTGGAGCACAGTCTGAACAGAACTGGTCTGGACAGCATGTCCCTCTTTAATAAGTTGGCGGGAGAATGCTTGCTGGGGCCCCAGGGCCACGGGCAGATCTGCTAGAAGTCAGGGGAAGTGAAGGGCTTACTTTACAGCGTCATGCAGACCACAGACACGGCCCACAAAGCTTCACATTCTTATAAGGTGAAGGCCTTAGTTTCCCGGGAGGGAGATAGGTGACATTATTTCCCTGGTGACCGGCTGTCCCCAGAAGTGAGAACCCTCTGACAGGCATGTCACATGTGGGATGACGTGGCCATCCCTGCCACCTGGGGCTGAAGCTGCCACAGTTTCCTGCCTCGGTTTAGGTCAGACCATGGGGTGCAGCAGTGCATTTCCAGGGGCCGGGGTGGTGGCGGGGATGGTGGCATTCTAGACCGCAGTCTGAGCCACCCCTGGGTCTGTGCTGTCACGGGGACCAAGCCATCCTGCCCGCCCCATCCCGCCCCATTAGTCATGCCCAGAAGTGCTCTGCCCCGCAGACAAGCTCCTAGAATTATTCAGGAGCTACAATTACTTTTAAAAACTGACAAAAGTCCTGCTCTCCTACTTGAGAAATGGAGTTATGGATTTGACTTTTAAAAAAGATCTTCTCCCTGTTTTGCATATTTTCTAAAATGAGCAGATTTGAGGAGTGGGGAGTAAGGTTTTTAAAGCAGCAATTATCAAAAGAATTCGTAAGCAAAAGAACCCCAAATAATGCATCTTCCACATCTTTTACCTTTTTTTTTAAATGCCAGCTCTGAGAATCAACTTGTCAAATGATAGCTCAGCTTCTAAATAATATAGTAATGAAGCAAAAGGATATTGAATCTCATCTTGTGGTAGAAAAATCCAAATTCTGTGGAACATTCTAGAAGCCGTCCTCAGGGCTGTTTCCATCACCTCCTTCAGGTCTTTGCTCAAAAGTTATCATCTCAGTGAGGCTTCTCCTGTCATATTAACCCCAAACGCCCCGTCCCTGCTTCAGTTTTTTCATGGCACTTATCACCATCCGACACACTCCATGCTGCTAATAAGCATATTTAAGGCGTGTTGATAGCTCAGTTGGTAAAGAATCTGCCTGCAATGCAGGAGACCCCGGTTCGATTCCTGAGTTGGGAAGATCTGCTGGAAAAGGGAAGGGCTACCCACTCCAGTATTCTGGCCTGGAGAATTCCATGGACTGTATAGTCCACGGGGTTGCAAAGAGTCGGACACAACTGATCAACTTTCACCTTCAGGCCCACCCTGCCCCGCCCCATGGGGACAGGACTTCTGTCCTTTTGTCCTCTGCCCTGTGCCTGGTACACGGTGGGTATTCAGTAAATGGCTGTTGAGCAGACAAATCCAGGCAGCAGCTCCCAGGCAGGTGGGAAGGTGGTGGGGGCAGGGCGACGGGCAGGGCGGGTCCAAGCAGAGGCAGGAGGTGCTGCCGTCTCATCCGCGTCACCATCCACATCCTTCCCGCTGCCTGCTTTTCACCTCAGCCTGCCGCCGGCACTGCCGACCAACCCCACACACCCGTCCAAAGCCGGAGCGGTTTCATCATCTCCTTTGTCCTCCGCAGGAGCAGGCCATAGAGGTGCTGACCCGCTCCAGCCTGGAAGCTGAGTTGGCCGCCAAGGAGCGGGAGATTGCCCAGCTGGTGGAGGACGTGCAGAGACTCCAGGCCAACCTCAGCAAGCTGCGTGAGAACTCAGCCAGCCAGATCTCCCAGCTCGAGCAGCAGCTGAGCGCCAAGAACAGCACCCTCAAGGTGAGGGCACCAGAGGGCTGGGAGGGAGCCGGGGGCCCGAGGAGGGTGGCACGCACGCAGGGCATCTGGCTCCCCACCAGTACCCTGAGCCCTTCAACGGACACTTCACCCCCTGTGTAATGACCATAGCAGGGTGCCTCACCTCAAAGCCATCTCATTGTTGTTGTCTGTGACGATGATGGTTAAAATTCCTTCTCCTTTATCTCGGTCAAGCTCCAGCCATCAGCCTGAGTCTCCCTCCAATGAGGACAGTAGGAGGCATGAGGTTCCCCTGGACTCACCTCCTCTCAGAAGCTCCATTAGGCTCATGTTTGGAAGACTCGTGTCCTGACTGACAGCAGGCAAGGCAGCCTTGACCCCTGTGAGGTGGCCGGAAGCAGAGTCCTACAGCCCAAGGCAGGGAGGCAGGACGGGCTTTGACCCAGGTGGCATGTCCCTGCCAGTCAGCCAACCTCTCATGCAGCCCGTGGTAGAAACCCCCATCCTGGGGGGCCCACCCGCCCACCGCACCTCCTTGTCGTCCAAGGACTCAGAGGCTGTTGGTGCTGGACCTGAGGCTGTGAGCTCACTGGCCTGGGCTGGAGTGCCGTCAGGATGCAGCTGACATAGTAGTCCAGCTCTGCTGGCCTCCCCTGCCTCCTAGAGGAGGCTGCCCCAGGAGGACCCAGCCCTCCCTGTGCCCAGATGAAATGAACGCCAAGGGTTCACTACCGGCAAGTCAGCACCAAGCCCTGGGGCCCCTGCTCCCGACCTGCAGGGCTGTTTTCTGACCCTCTGGCCTGTGCCAGAAGCCAGGGCCCAGAACCCCCACTATTGGCCCTTGATCTCGCACCTGCAGTCCTCAGCTGTCTAGCCAAAAACCACATCCTCTTGGGGCATCTCATACATATGTGTCCCAAATTCAGAATCCAGAACCTTCTACATTGTATTTTTTTAATTATACTTATTTAAGGTACGTCCAATCTGTTGAAGTTAGCATAATTTGGAGGTGGTCCTGGCACCCTAGACTCACACACACATCAGAGCCAGCAAGGACTCTTCAGTGGGATCTTATTTGACGATGAAGACACAGGACTGGTGAGGGCACAGGCACAAGCTCTGCCGTCCGCCCCCCCCGCCCAGTCCGCCTGCTAGGCGCCCCCACCTCCACTCAGTGCCCATTCGTGACAGGCATGAATGGATAAACGATCGATGGCCAATTATAGTCGCTGTGCACGAAAGAAAGTGGATCATAGTTAATTGTAAAAAAATGTCAGGAAAACTTTTTTCTCTTATGTAAAGTAATTCTAGAATGTGGTTAGGCCCCATTTTGATATTTTCTAAGTTGAGATTTTTTTTTTTTCCTTCTCAACTCATGACCATGTTTCTGAGGCAGCACTTAGTCCCCAGCAAGTCTGTCCTCCCAGCAGCTCGCTAGCCTGACCTTGCTGGCACCAGGGCAGCCACCATTCACCCTCACTAGACCCTTCTCTGCCTCTTTGGGTTTCTCATCCACCGCCTGAGAAACTTCCTGGTGCTCAGGCCCCTCCAAGGACATGGTCTTGCCAGGACGGGGAGATGGTGGAGGATGGGGAGCCCCAACCAGGGCGTTCAACTCGCTGGTGTTAGGTGTTCTCTCATCGACTTGCACAGCGAGTACCAGTGCCCACTTTTTATTTCCAGAGTCAATGTCATTCTCTCGTGTTAACAGCCATTTCTGACCCCGGCAGAGGCACAGCTATCAGACAATTCTCCTTCCCCACCTTTGTTAACAGCTAAAGGGTGCGACTCAAGTCTGTGATGCATTTGACTACATGAGAGCTGTAGACCCTACCGTTTTATTACAGAGCAATTTCTTCCGAATCGGTTAAGGTTTTAATGTTTGCCTTCACCAAAAATGAAACGCAGTTTCACAAATTAATGTTCTTTACCCGTATCTTGGGGGAATTCTTTAATACTGTGCAGTTAATGAAACAATTCGGCAATACTTCTTCCAAAATTATTACTCCCCTATCTTCATCTGATCTAATAATCAAAACATTTCCTCTAGTAACAAGACTTCTCTGATTTTAATTATCTTAACCCCTGGTCGCCAGGAGCAAAGCTCTCCCTGATATCAGACCCACTCACGGAAGGCGCCTGCCTTCCCCAAATGAGCGCGTCTGCCTTGCTCACCCAGAGGAATAAGGTTAATTGAATGAGATACTTCCCTGGGCTTTTTTTTTCTTTTCTAACGTGTGCAATTTATAGTCTCCAATCTAAACTAAGCAGCAAAACAATTATTAGGAAACTATTTTATGAATGAGACCTGTCAAACCGACCCGATGCTTTAGCGACAGGGGTCTGGGGCCACCCGTGGTGGCCACTGGAAGCAGCCAGGAGCCTCGCCTGACTTCCCATTTCCTCCTCCCCCTCCTGCCACTACCAGCANAGGAGGACCCAGCCCTCCCTGTGCCCAGATGAAATGAACGCCAAGGGTTCACTACCGGCAAGTCAGCACCAAGCCCTGGGGCCCCTGCTCCCGACCTGCAGGGCTGTTTTCTGACCCTCTGGCCTGTGCCAGAAGCCAGGGCCCAGAACCCCCACTATTGGCCCTTGATCTCGCACCTGCAGTCCTCAGCTGTCTAGCCAAAAACCACATCCTCTTGGGGCATCTCATACATATGTGTCCCAAATTCAGAATCCAGAACCTTCTACATTGTATTTTTTTAATTATACTTATTTAAGGTATGTCCAATCTGTTGAAGTTAGCATAATTTGGAGGTGGTCCTGGCACCCTAGACTCACACGTCAGAGCCAGCAAGGACTCTTCAGTGGGATCTTATTTGACGATGAAGACACAGGACTGGTGAGGGCACAGGCACAAGCTCTGCCGTCCGCCCCCCCCGCCCAGTCCGCCTGCTAGGCGCCCCCACCTCCACTCAGTGCCCATTCGTGACAGGCATGAATGGATAAACGATCGATGGCCAATTATAGTCGCTGTGCACGAAAGAAAGTGGATCATAGTTAATTGTAAAAAAATGTCAGGAAAACTTTTTTCTCTTATGTAAAGTAATTCTAGAATGTGGTTAGGCCCCATTTTGATATTTTCTAAGTTGAGATTTTTTTTTTTCCTTCTCAACTCATGACCATGTTTCTGAGGCAGCACTTAGTCCCCAGCAAGTCTGTCCTCCCAGCAGCTCGCTAGCCTGACCTTGCTGGCACCAGGGCAGCCACCATTCACCCTCACTAGACCCTTCTCTGCCTCTTTGGGTTTCTCATCCACCGCCTGAGAAACTTCCTGGTGCTCAGGCCCCTCCAAGGACATGGTCTTGCCAGGACGGGGAGATGGTGGAGGATGGGGAGCCCCAACCAGGGCGTTCAACTCGCTGGTGTTAGGTGTTCTCTCATCGACTTGCACAGCGAGTACCAGTGCCCACTTTTTATTTCCAGAGTCAATGTCATTCTCTCGTGTTAACAGCCATTTCTGACCCCGGCAGAGGCACAGCTATCAGACAATTCTCCTTCCCCACCTTTGTTAACAGCTAAAGGGTGCGACTCCAGTCTATGATGCATTTGACTACATGAGAGCTGTAGACCCTACCGTTTTATTACAGAGCAATTTCTTCCGAATCGGTTAAGGTTTTAATGTTTGCCTTCACCAAAAATGAAACGCAGTTTCACAAATTAATGTTCTTTACCCGTATCTTGGGGGAATTCTTTAATACTGTGCAGTTAATGAAACAATTCGGCAATACTTCTTCCAAAATTATTACTCCCCTATCTTCATCTGATCTAATAATCAAAACATTTCCTCTAGTAACAAGACTTCTCTGATTTTAATTATCTTAACCCCTGGTCGCCAGGAGCAAAGCTCTCCCTGATATCAGACCCACTCACGGAAGGCGCCTGCCTTCCCCAAATGAGCGCGTCTGCCTTGCTCACCCAGAGGAATAAGGTTAATTGAATGAGATACTTCCCTGGGCTTTTTTTTCTTTTCTAACGTGTGCAATTTATAGTCTCCAATCTAAACTAAGCAGCAAAACAATTATTAGGAAACTACTTTATGAATGAGACCTGTCAAACCGACCCGATGCTTTAGCGACAGGGGTCTGGGGCCACCCGTGGTGGCCACTGGAAGCAGCCAGGAGCCTCGCCTGACTTCCCATTTCCTCCTCCCCCTCCTGCCACTACCAGCACCACTCCTTCTCCATCCTTTCCTGCTTGGACCGTGTTGACCTGCTTTGGGGGCTTGGGTTGGGATCGCCGGCCGAGGGCACCACAGCCTCCCGCTGTCTCTCAGCCTCTCGGTGTGGTGGGTGGGTTTCACCATGGACACTGACCACGACCTCTGAGATGAATGGTGATGTGCATGGGCAGAAGTGCAGTGGACAAGCCTTGAGATTGTTATGTATTGAGCTTGCTGGGGTCTTCTCCACCAGGACACCCGAAGGTGCATGTGCTCTATAATGAAACATGTTTGGGGGCTAAGCGGTTTGCTTTCTCAAGCACCCTGACACGCCCCCTCTCTTTTCAATTGAATACTTTCTTCCCTTTGCCTCCATAACTGACTGATAGTCATGAGGGTAAATTGCTGGTTGGATGTCTACCAACCAGTCTCCTCACGTTCTACTTTTTCAAGCCAAGGTCACCAGCACTATCCAAATGCAGTGGTGCCTCCTCTAACCTTCAGACATCGAAACAGACTCAGAAGCGGGAGACGTTTCTTCCTGTCTGGTCTGACAAGTGCTTCAGCTCCATCCCACTTGTCAAGGATCATTCTGTACTTGTAATCAATGAAATAACCTGACCGCCATCGTGAGGCTGCTGTCTCTGGTAACACCGCTCTGGGGTCTTCTGTTGGAACCCTTCAGTAGCCCAGGAAACACAGCTACCGATAGCTCCAATTTAAAACAGGTGTCTGTAAGAAAGACTCACTGAGGCCAGTCTCCCCTAGGGAGAAATAATATTTTCTACAGATGCTTTAAAGATCAGCAGTTCTCACTGGATGCATGGACCCATGTGTTAGAATCACATGAGGACCTTTTTCCAAACCACACAAGCCTCCCCAACCGTCCACACTGCTCATACCACCTCCCAAGGTTCTGTTGGGTCCTTTTGAGCCACTGTCTCCTTCGGGGTGAGGACGAAAAAAGACCGACAGCCACTTCTCTGCACTCGTTCAGCAACTTTAATTGTGGACACTCTCTCTTTAGTTATATAAGTTCCCTCTCCGGCCATGTTTCCTCTACACCAGGGCTGCCCTTGACCGCATTTTAACCAGTGTCTTATCACTGGCCCAGTGTGTAAAGCTCCAACATCCAGGTCCCACTGATGCTCACCAGGCTGGTGGATGTGATAATGATCCATCCAGCCCGTGGGTATAGAGGAGAGACCTGTACGTGTCCCTGCATGGCCCCCGCTCGCCTTGGATGGTACAAGCTATTCCTAACGTCAGACACCCTAGCATCAGAGAGCCCAGGGGCTGAGCCTCTCTGAGCCTTGTCCTGGCTGCATCTTGAAGGCACTGTGAGCACAGATTGAAGGAGAGGAAGCAGTGAGCCTTCCACGGGGAGGAGGGACGAACGTGGCCCCGGGCCAGGGCTGCAGCCATTGTGATGCCCCAGAGGGAGGAACTGGGGGACTTTGTGCTAGAGGCCTCGAGGCCCGACTCTGGAGTGAGGTCATAAGTAAATCGCTATAGACTGGTGGGCATTACTAGAAATGCTTTCAGAGCTAATTGCGGGACTCTACGGTGAATCCTCTTAGTCACAGGTGCCCTTGGTCACTGGATGAGTGACTCTTGATATTCACCTGCAGACAGTCCCCAGCTTGTGGCCCACTTAGCTGGCCTTGCAATGTCCAGGTGGCTGAAATATCCAGCCAGGACCCATAAGGAGTCGGCTCCCGTCCCGTCTGTCCTGAGTCACCGGGATCACAGCTTGAGGAAGCTGGAGGTGACTTGTGATGGGGTTACCACGCAGGGGCTCCCCCTTTTCTGTCCAGGAGGAGCATGCTTCTCCAGCCGGCAGCAAGGCCTCTAATGTCACGGTCACTCTCCCCACCCCCTGGCCTGGAGGGGGCGTTTCCCCTTTTGCTCTCACATCCCCAGCATCCTTGCAGAGCATGTGAAGTGCCCACCCAGGCATCTGTGGGCTTCTTGCCCAGGGATGAAAGATGAAGTTATACCGAGGGACGACTGTTGATTTAGCCCTCTCCAGCACCTCCCCAGCATCAGCCGAGCTTAAACTTACTTAGCTGCAACAGTGGAACAGTGGAGGCCTGGGGTGGGGGGGTGTGGTCACCATTCAGGTGAAAAGGAGGGGCACGCTGCCTAGTTCCAGCCCCCAAAGAAGCAGAGTCAACCTGGGACCTCTGCCCTGGGCTAGGGAGCCCAATCATACCCACTAGGTTCTGCCCAGGGGTCCACGTCAGGGTGAGGGGTCACACACCAACGTCCCTAACCTGACCTGCGGGTCCTCAGACAGCACTGCCAGAAGCCTGGCTCCCATCACCCCTGAGGGAAGAGACAGAGCCACCGGTAAACTGCAACGCAGTCTCCTCTCTGGCCCCGTCGGCCGCTTGGCAAAGAGGTGTTGCCTCCTCGACCCCTCACTGTGTATCCCAGAGGACCAGGCCTCTCGAGGGTCTTTGCATTAGTCTCTGTGCCAGAGACCCTTAAGTTGGCAGCCCTAGGCCCCATGTTATAACTTGACTAAGATAGATGTCTTTTATAAATTTAGTGCCTAATTTGCTGCACACCAAAATACTTTGCATTTGAAATTAAATTACCTCATTATTTGAGTCTTAGCCAGGGTTTTGAGAACTTCATATAGATAATGCTTCTAGCAATTCAAGGAACAGCTGATGAGCTCCTCCTAAGTTCTGGAGCCATTAAGCTCAAAGCTCCAGAGCTCTAAGCTCTGTAGAATTAAACATAAGTCCATGCATGCTAGGAGAAGGAAATGGCAACCACTCCAGTATTCTTGCCTGGAGAATCCCAGGGATGGGGGAGCCTGGTGGGCTGCCGTCTATGGGGTCACACAGAGTCGGACACAACTGAAGCGACTTAGCAGCAGCAGCATGCATGCTAAGTCGCTTCAGTTATGTCCAACTCTTTGCGACCCTATGGACTGCAGCCTGCTAGGCTCCTCTGTCCATGGGGTTCTCCAAGCAAGAATACTGGAGTGGGTTGCCATTCCCTTCTCCTGGGAATCTTCTTGACCCGGGGGTCAAACCCATGTCTCTTAAATCTCCTGCACTGGCCAGTGGTTCTTCACCACTAGCACCACCTGGGAAACCCTGTAATATTAAACGTACATGACCTCTATTATAAGACATGTGTTGGAGGGTCCCTTGCAGCTCGCACTTGTGCATCTGACATTTCCTCACCTCTGTCCTTTGCAAACCCATGTTCTCACCCGCCCCCTTCCCCAGAGGAGAAGTATGGGGCCCGACAGGCTAAGCCCATCACCCAGGCTCCCGCTCAGCCATTTAGGTCTGAGCTAGAAGCCCAGCTCCACACTAGACCTTTCCTCCCTGCTCTGTATAAGGTCAGACCTTTCCTCCCTGTTCCATCCCACAAGCAACTTCTCAGGAAGGCAACCCGCTTCCCAGATTCTGCATTCATGGCATGAGATGCAGGGCTGCCGTTCTTGCCATTGGCGTTGAACAGCCAGAGCTGCTCGGGCATCTGTCCTCCTCCATGGCATGGATCTGCCCAGGGCAGTGGGGCCACTGAGAGGTTGCAGACAGGGATGTGGAGAACTTCACAGACAGAGCCCCTGGCACGAGACCCTCAGAGTGTCTTCCAAAACTGTCTAGTCATATTCAGGATGTGCTATGCTGTTCTTAGTCACTCAGTCGTGTCTGACTCTGCGTGACCCCATGGACTGCAGCCTGCCAGGCTCCTCTGTCCATGGGATTCTCCAGGCAAGAATACCAGAGTGTATTGCCATGCCTTCCTCCAGGGGATCTTCCCATCTCTGGGATCTANACTGCAGCCCGCCAGGCTCCTCTGTCCATGGGATTCTCCAGGCAAGAATACCAGAGTGTATTGCCATGCCTTCCTCCAGGGGATCTTCCCATCTCTGGGATCTAACCCAGGTCTCCTGCACTGCAGGCAGGTTCTTTACCATCTGAGCCACCAGGGAAGCCCAAGAATACTGGAATGGGTAACCTATCCCTTCTGCAAGGGAACTTCCCAACCCAGGAATCGATCCAGGGTCTCTTGTGTTGCAGGCAGATTCTTTACCATTTGAACTACCAGGGAAGCCCATATTCAGGATCACCCCAGGGGTAAAGTAGCAATAACTGCCAATAATAACTCACCACCATTACTGAGGGTGGTACCGTGTGCCAAGCACCACACTAGGCACTCAGTATTATGGTGGCGCTCTGTCTGCAGGTTCCACATCCAGGAGTTTGCAGGGCCGAGTGCCCCACGCTGTTCTGTGTAAGGGACTAGAGCGTCTACGGACTTGGTACCTCTGAGGTCCCAGAACCAGCCCACTCTAGGTGCCAAGTGACAACTGTCCCATTTAGTCCTCATGAAGCCCTGTGCCTGTGTGCCATTACCCCCATCTTATAGATGAAGAAACCGAGGCTTAGAGAAGCTAGGCATCTTGTCCAGGGTCACTCCTCAGTGGCAGAGCCAGGACCTGGCTCGGGTCTATCGGGCCCCTGCCCACTGGCACCTCACTGCTTCAGGCATCCCACCAAGGCCTGCGGTGCAGGCCCTTTTTTGGATTTTCTTTACCTTTCTCTGGACAGACAGACAGATGCTCTGCAGACATATTGGGATAATTAAATAAGATGGTGTGTGGGGTGTGGAGCCAGGCCTGGGATCTGGCCCACAGTGCAACAAGCATAGCAAAGTCCAGGGGAAGACTCTCCAGTGGAAGGACAGCCTGGAGCGCCTGCTTCTGTCCAGGCAGGATGCTCCGCAACCAGACTTTCCGGCGCCCAGCAAAGAGTCTGGGGTCAAAGAACGGAGCTGAGGGCGCTCGGGCTTTTCTCCCCGAGTTGGGCCCCCACCGTGTGCCTCCCGCCCTGCTTGTCTCTATCAGGAAAGGTCCTGAGGCAGCACCAGCCCACCAGGCCCCCATCCAGGTGTCTGCTCAACCAAGGTTTGCAAGCACTGTCCTGGGTGCTTCCTGAGTACTCTGCCTCCAGATAAACAATAGAAATTTCAGTGGAAACTGCTTAGTTCTCCGTGAAAACTCATATTCAACCAAACAGATTCCAGTCCTAAAACCTAATCTGGGCCGGTCCCAGGTCTGCAGAGAGAGCCTGGAGACATGCCCTCGGACCCCACACCAAGATCTGGCAGCGACAGTGGTCCCGCAGCGAAGGCCCCACAGTGTCAGCATCTGCACTAGCTCCTTGTCTCCCACCCCTTTGCTCAGCCCTCAGAGGTCATTGCTTCTCCCATCTCATGGATGAGCCCCTGATCGACATGCCCACAGGGCTCAGCTTGTGAGTGACAGAACTGACTCTGGGTTCCGGGCCATGCCCGGTCTGAAAGCTCCGTGTCCACCCTTCTTCCTATCCGTCTCCTATTCTGCGAACTCGACCACAGTTTACATGTGCCCTGCTTCCAGCAGCAGTGAATCTCATCCTCTGAAGGTGCTTGCATCCCAGCAGCACTGGGTAATCTTGTAATAGGAAGGGTTTCCCCGCTGTTCGACCACAGGGAGGAGAATGAAAGAATCACTCCTTGGTGAGCAGCTTCTGAGCATCTTTTGTTGGAAAACGAGCACCTGCTACCTCCCGTTTGATTGTGAGGAGAAACCATCATAATAGAGAAAGTTGGCCAAAGGTCTGAAAAGGAATGAGGGCAAAGCAATTCTCCACAATGGAAAATACAAACACAAGAAACCGCCCACAAAGATCGCAGGAGAAGATGGGCTAAATGGGGGCACATGGGATTCAGATGAGCATCGAAAGGCTGGTGGGCCACGTGGGAATCTTCTCCCCAAATTCTAGAATGTTCTGAGTCGGCTTTAAACTGTGATCATAAACATGGCTGATCAAGCAGAGCCTGAAAGTTAACCGGAAGCCCTATAGATGGGAAGGGGCTGTTGATCAAGGATGGAAGTTGTTCACCCCAGGCTTGGAAAGATGCTAAATGGACGGGACCCTCTGCTGGCTGAGTCTTTGTGTTTCATGTCAAGCTGTCTGTCCTATTTGCCACAAAAAGCTCCTTTGGTTGGGGGAGAGGGGGATGAGGTTGTGCGTAAAGAACAAACTAGGCCAAACGCACCTTCGTAGAAGGAAGCACCCTCTGCTCACTACTGTATGCCAAAGGCTCTTCCTGGCGAGAAGGTCCTGCAGGGCTTTGGATGAAATCAGCTATGTGGGCTCACAGAGTTGAATAGAGCACATCAGAGCATCCTCATACCCACGAAACTTATGGTCACGCCCCTGGGCCTTGCCAAAGAGCCCCTGACCTCCTACCCAGTGGGTCGTCTCTCCTCCTAAAACCCTGGAGTCTGGGGGAAGCCATCCAGAAATGCAAACGCATCTCCCCTGATACCTGGTACCGACCCCAGTGACAAAGGAGCTGTGACTCTTATCTGCAGGGTCCCACCAGAGCTGTTGATAACTAACCGTCCTCATCAGCTGGCCTCGCCTAGTTAGTGAAAAGCCACACGCTGCTTTTAAAATGCCAGAACAGCATTTCTTCACCTAGTTTGCCATGTTGTAGGATTTCATACAAAGCAGATTTTTCCTTGTTCTGTTTTGCATTTTTTTAACTTTTTCCATCTATCTTCATTGAGTTTTGTTACAACCTCATGGTTGCCGTGTGTGTGTGTGTGTGTGTGTGTGTGTGCACCCACTCAACTCCAGCCCCACGAGGGAAGGATAGGGACAACTCCACAGTTGTCACCTTCCACTGTGCATATCTGGGCTCCGTCGGGATGCCAGACGCTTNGTGTGTGTGTGTGCACACCCACTCAACTCCAGCCCCACGAGGGAAGGATAGGGACAACTCCACAGTTGTCACCTTCCACTGTGCATATCTGGGCTCCGTCGGGATGCCAGACGCTTCACAGGTGACACGGTCAGCAAAGGGCCTTAGCCTTGGGCCTGCTGTGACCGGGTACCGTAGACCAGGTGGTGGGAACAGCAGACACTTCTCACAGTTCTGAGGCTGGAAGTCCAAGGTCAAGGCAGTGGCATGTTTGGTGTCTGGGGGTCTCCCTTCCCTGTTCACAGACAGCATCTTCCCACTGTGACCTCACGTGGCGGAAACAGCGGGAACGCTCTCTGGGGTCTCTTTTAAGGCCCTGATTCCACCACCCACCTCCATGACCTCATCACCTCCCCAAGGTCCCACCTTCCTAACACCATCATCACACTGGAGGTTAGCGTCTCAGCTTTTGAATTTGGTGGGAGGGACACCATATTCAGTCCATGGCTAAGCCCATCAGTCTGTTTCAGACACTACCACTAATAAAATCCCTCTCTGTTTTCAGCAACTGGAAGAAAAACTCAAAGGACAGGCTGACTACGAAGAGGTGAAGAAAGAGCTAAAGTAAGTATGGAGATGCCGGCTCGGGCCTGCACAAGCCAGTGCTCACTGGGGACGTTTGCTAAGGAAGGCCTGTGCCAGAGAGGGGACAGCCCCAGGTCCTTGGCTGACCCCCCAGCATTGGGCCAAGTCCTGGGCTGCCCAACATCACAGGTGTCTGTACTCAGACCTATGCCTGAATTTTCAGGCTCTTTATAAGGTTCTGTGCATAGAAACTGTCAGCATGCACGGAATCAATATGCCTTTATGGGAAATATAAAATACGAGCTTATTTTTAGCTGCAAGTTCCCAAAACAGAAAGAGAACAGAGCAAGGTAGCCTTTTCCAGCCGAGGGCGCACACCTCCCCGGCCACACCACCACCCAAGACGCAGCGGCTGAAAGCGTGTCCTCCTTCAGTGCTGACACCCACGCTCTCATGCCTAGAAGTTCCCTCTCCAGGCCCCACCGCCCAGCCTGAGCCTCCCGCCATCTCAGACTCCACTCCCCGAGCTGCCCTGGGCCCACTTGGAGCCCTCACCTCAGAGTCTCACCTGGCCTCTCCCGCCCCCACCCCCATGGCCAGGTTACCAAACACTGCAGAGGAGTGCCTGCCGGCCCACGTCCTCCCCCCTGCTGTGGGTCAGCTCTGCTTCCCCAGGGGCCCTGCCACACCCTCGGGGCACCCTTCTGCCCCCAGCTGTGCCCTGACCACCACCACCCCTACAGACCCCCTGGTGCCCTGCCTGATGGAGGCAGCTCCTGCCTTTGCCTCAGGTGACTTCCTCTGGTCTTGGCTTCTCCCCGCTGCCCCCACCACCTGTCTCTTATACACATCTAGATGTGTATAAGAGACAGCCCATGGGGAAGCCAGCAAAGGCTGCCTCACCTGGGAGTGCCCCCTCAGGCAGCCCCCTAGCTAACCACAAGCAGCCCCAAGGGAGCACAAGCTGGACGTGAGCCCCAGGGCAGGTGCACGGCACCAGGCAGCAAAGCACCCCTGAGGCCTGCTTGCAGGAGCTCTGAGCGAGACAGCTGTGGCCGCCCCTCCAAGCTTCCGGGCCAGCCCAGGGCCACTCACCGCTGGAAGCACCCCCTGACTTGCCCTGATAGAAAATGACATTTTTTAACACCGATGGGATATTTTTGCTTTTACTCCCCACCACACACCCCTGCATTCCACCATGGAGGGTTTCCTGAGATACGGATCATCCAACCCAGTGCAGCTTCCTGAGCCAGATGCTGCAGGAAACCTGCCCACGCCACATCCTTACCCCCCAGCAGCCCCTGGGGGTCTCTGCCTGTGGGCAGAGCCCACCAGCCCATGAATGCACAATCATCCAGAGGTCCAGGAGCAGCCCCCAATCAGTGACTGATACCCAGGCCCCCACCGAATAAAAATACCTCTCTTCAAAGACTGTATTCCAAGGATTATTTAATGCAAAGGGCAAGGGGCCTGTTCGCGATAGAGAACACTGCATCTAGGGGCCTGCAAGCCTCTCAAGGGTTAGGGCTAAAGAGTTTTCTTTGATAGAGGAGTAAATAAAGCTGGAAGAACCATGAGATGGAAGAGTGTCAGAATCACACAGGACATGAGAGAATGTTCTACTGGGAGACCAGCCTATTTGGGGGAGGCACCCCTAACGAAAGGCTGTATTCTGGCCAGGCTGAGGGCAGGCCCAAGTTCAGGGACTTGAAAGAAGAAGAGGAAATTCACTAAAGTTTATTTGAGATACATTTTGCTCTAACTGATCGGTGGGAATGAGCAGTTTAGCTAATCATTTATCAGGCAAAGAAAGGGAATCTGGAGCATCTACGTCTGGGTTTGGTTTGGTTTTGTTTCTGTTTGGTTGCACGGGGTCTTGGTTGCAGCATGCAGGATGTTTAATCGTGGCACGCAGGATCTCGTTCCCTGACCAGGGCTCAAACCTGGATCCCCTGCTTTGAGAGTGCCAAATCTTAACCACTGGACCACCAGGGAAGCCCCTGTGTCTGGTTTTGTCACAGAAAAACACAGGGGCAGCAGTGAGACATACCATGTTCTGTGGGCAAGAGGGTTCTTACAGTAAGTGGGTTTTCCAAAATGTGCAAAAGTGGGGAGATTTCTTAACCTTGGCTGTTTTGCAGGATCTGAATTTGACTCAGAATGGGTTTCCCAGGTCCTGGGAAAAGATGCTCCAGTCTCTCCAGTGTTACGTGTTTGATCCACACTCCACACTGCCCTCCTCCTTCCCTGTCCTGCCTCCCTTCTCTGCTGGTGTTTCCCAGAATCACCTCCCAAAGAACTGTCTCCACTGCATCTTTGTCGCAGGGTTTGGGAAAACACAAACTGATGCATTAATCAGCCCAGAAGCCCTAGACTCTGACGACTGAAGGACCCAGAGTGAACACCCACGGGGACAGGATCAGGCAGGGAAGGTGACAAACTGGGGACCTCCTACCTTGACCAAGAAGTGGGCACTTGTCTCCTATTTACAGGACCACTTGCTCCCATGGGAACAATGTTGGACTAGCATCAATATATCTTTTGTTTTTTCAAATGGAACAGGGAATCTACAGGAATAAATAGAATCAACTGATCCTTAAATATTGGCAATTAATTCATTATTTTTAAATATTGTAGCGGCCAAACATGACACACCTCTGATGACAAGTTCTGCCTATAAGCCTACAGGTCAGTGGCCTTGGGCCAAATGTTGAATTCTCTAAAACCAGGGTCCACCAGCCTCTTCTTTAAGGCATCTTTCATGGAGATTTGCATATAATGATTGTTACTGTTTCCTGCCTACGGTTAAGAGGTTCAGTTCAGTCCAGTCTCTCAGTCCTGTCCAACTCTTTGTGACCCCATGAATTGCAGCATGCCAGGCCTCCCTGTCCATCACCAACTCCCAGAGTTCACTCAGACTCACATCCATCAAGTCAGTGATGCCATCCAGCCATCTCATCCTCCGTCGTCCCCTTCTCCTCCTGCCCCCAATCCCTCCCAGCATCAGAGTCTTTTCCAATGAGTCAGCTCTTCGCATGAGGTGGCCAAAGTACTGGAGTTTCAGCTTCAGCATCATTCCTTCCAAACAAATCCCAGGATTGGTCTCCAAGTTAGTGAGTGGTAGAATAAAACTTAGTCTTAAAATATTACTTTGAGGTACTTTCTATCACTCGTTGCTTATTTAAAGAGAAGATTCAAAATAGATCTCTGAATTACTGTTCATTTAGTTATGAGTAATAGATAATGGGCTTATGGTTATTCAGGAAACCATAGAAAATACACCTTTTTTTGTAGATGCCTACTGAAACTTGTTATTGTTCAGTCACTAAACCATGTCTGACTCTTGGGACTCCATGGTCTATAGCAGGCCAGGCTCCTGTGTCCTCCACCATCTCCTGGAATTTCCATTGAGTCAGTGATTTTGTCTAACCGTCTCATCCTCTGTCACCCCCTTCTCCTCTTGCCCTCAATCTTTGCTGGCATCAGGGGCTTTTCCAATGAGTTGGCTCTTCGCATCAGGTAGCCAAAGTATTGGAGCTTTAGCATCAGTCCTTCCAATGAATATTCAGGGTTGATTTCCTTTAGCATTGACTGGTTTGGGAATAATAATATTATATATTTCCAAAAGAAAATTTTAATGAGGGTAATATAATGATGATTGAGTCTAGGTGATGGCATCTAGGCAGTCATTGTATATTTTCTCTCCTATGTATCTGAAAGTTTTTCATAATATAAACTAAGGAATTGGTGGTGCAGAGAACTTTGTGGACAAAGAAATTCCCAAGTTCAAGGACAGTGAGTGTGTTCACCACACCAGGGGCTGCCATTCGGGAACGGAGAGGTTGACTTTAAGGTCATCCTGCTCCCAGTTTTGCACCTGATGAGAAGTTTCTCTGTGGCCTTTTTCAGACACAGACAGCTGTGAGCGCTGGATGAGTTGCAAGAGTGAGTTCCTAAAGAAATACATGCACAAGGTGATCAACGACCTGCCCAGCTGCCCCTGCTCCTACCCCACCGAGGTGGCCTACAGCACAGCTGACATTTTCGACCGCATCAAGCGCAAGGACTTCCGCTGGAAGGACGCCAGCGGGCCCAAGGAGAAGCTGGAGATCTATAAACCCACAGCCCGGTATTGCATTCGCTCCATGTTGTCCCTGGAGAGCACCACGCTGGCTGCCCAGCACTGTTGCTACGGCGACAACATGCAGCTTATCACCAGGGGCAAAGGGGCGGGGACGCCCAACCTCATCAGCACGGAGTTCTCCGCGGAGCTCCACTACAAAGTGGACGTACTGCCCTGGATCATCTGCAAGGGCGACTGGAGCAGGTATCACGAGGCTCGGCCCCCCAACAACGGGCAGAAATGCACGGAGAGCCCCTCCGACGAAGATTACATCAAGCAGTTTCAGGAAGCCAGGGAGTATTAAAGAGACGCCGCCCCTGGTGTTCCCCACACAAATGCCCCGCGCCGATCGCAGCCCGGCGGAGAGCAGCTCTCGCCAGCTTACATGTACAGGTGTATATACCACGCGAGCATTTGTCGTAAGTTACACGAGGGCGTGGCGCCAGGCCCTCGCAGCTGCCATCTGAAGCCACCGTTGCCATCTTCAGTGTCAACAGTCCCCTTGGAACTCTTCCGAGGAAGGGACGTTCTCAGGAGGATGTGAAGAAAGAAGCAGGAAGAAAAACCTGGAAGTCGTGGTGGGTGGAATTCAGCTCACCTCGGATTCAGTGGTTCCGAGAGAAGCAATGGGGCAAAGAGACTGAAATTATAAACGTGATAAGCAGTTTTATGTATAACTTATTTAATATGAATGTGATTTATGCATAACCTTTTCTCTGGAGTTGTCATCCCGAAATTATTTGATCACTTCCGTGAGAGTTCAGAATAGGGAGGTGGAAGAGAAAGGGAATTTTCCAAGAATGACTTCTTTAAAAACGAGAAATGCAATAGAAGGATATCAGCATAAGGAAACCTGAAACCAAAGGTGAGTTAGCCAGTGAGGTACCTTGCTTAAGTCTCAGCTGCCAAAATGCCCTTCCCTCCGACTGGTAGGGGGTAGAGGGGGAGCAGATGGATATTTTAAGAGCAAATCTGAGACCTGGTTTTAAATAAGCTTTACAATAAAGGATGATATTAGCACAATGCTGTAATTCTACTAAAAGGCCCCAGAATGGTAGAATTTCTGCTCATGCCTTAATAGGTTCAGAAGGCTACAGGAAGATCAGACTTAAAAACAAGGAGTAGCACTTTTCCAAAGAAAACTGCAAAATAAATGGGGAAAGAACATGAACTTCATTTCATCTATTTTATTTCATACCATCTTAACAATTTTTTCTCCATCAATATATCCCAGTAAATAAATATAAAAATGAGGAAGGGAACTCATCTAGAAAATCCTAATTTTTTTATGTTTTAAGAAAGGAAAAAATACATTATTTTTGTAAAGTATTTATTGAGTCACTGAGTCTTGTGCATCAAGCAATTATAATATTGGCCTGGTTCTGTAGGGTGGAACTTAGGACAAATAAAGAGTTGTTTCTTATGTAGTCTTTACTTGCAAAACTCCAGGAAAAGAGATTATATAATAAAATCATAATAAAATGTGTTACCTGCAATAAATGTGTTACCTGCAAATATTTATGATACAAATTCCATAAATAGCTGTGGTAGAGCAGGGTTTCAAGGCAGGGGAGAGGAAGGTTCAAAACAGGTGGAAAGAAAAGCCTCATTGATTGATGTAATGGTGAGTGGTGTGAGTCAGCATCTTTGGCACCAAGAACATCAACCCAGTCCCCAGGAGACCGCAGCTCATTGACACACGTGCAAATTTTTGCCCATCCAGAGCTAAGAAAGCGCTGAGAAAGCCAAGCCAAATCAAAGGCTTAAGACAAGCCCAGGTGAATGGACCACTTCCACACAAAATTTTGCAATTACAGTTATAAACAGAATTCTTCATCCTGTAAGTGATTCTTTTTCCAGATGAGGAAACCAAAACTCAGAAATAACAGGTCAAATCAGGCCCATCTTTCATTTCCTAGTCCAGTGCTCTACTATATCAAATTTTTCATATCCTTATATTCCTAATCCTACCCTTAGGTTCTCTTAGTTAGGTCTTGTTTTATGGAAAACCTCTTATTTATACTTTAGAATAAGTTATACATGTATTGCCCACTCTCAGGATATTTATATTTGAAATCTATTCCTAATTATGGGAAGAGAATCTTTATTCCGATTTGAAAGAATTTTAGGCAACTGAACTGCTAGGGTCAGTAGGTTCATATATCAGGGAAGATTTGGTTCCTAATAATAGGAAAACCACTTTTGCCAAGAGAGTTGGTTGCAAGGGCAGGCATTGCCTTCGAGATGGTGAGTATCTCAGGACAGGTGTTCAAGCAGAGTGTGTGAAGATGAATCACATGAGAGGCTCGTTTTAGTGATGAGGAGATACACAAACACAGCAATCACCCCCTCTGATAAGTAGAAAGTCTTCTGGGAAAATAGAGGCAGGAAACGGGGCGGCACCTGCTGGATCCAAGGGAGGAACGTTAGAAGAAGGAGAGCTGGGTGGATGCATTCAGAATAAGGAAACACCGTGGGGCAGAGGCAAGGAACCAGGCAAGAGCGTGGTGATTTCTGAAAACTGGGATGTTTACAGTGATGAGCCAGAGGGATAAGAATGGAAGGTTATAGAACCATGTCTAAGGTGTTTTTGTTAAGGATTTAGCATGGGCTTCCTACATGGGCTGGTGGCTCAGCTGGTAAAGAATCTGCCCAAATGTGGGAGACCTGGGTTCGATCCCTGGGTTGGGAAGATCCCCTGGAGAAGAGAAAGGCTACCCACTCCAGTAGTCTGGCCTGGAGAATCCCCTGAACAGAGGAATCTGGCAGGCTATAGTCCATGGGGTCGCAAAAAGTCAGACACGACTGAGCAACTAACACTTTCACTTTTACTGCACTTAGCATGGAAAACGGAAGCTCTTTCCTACTACAGTGCGAATAGCTGATATGAGCAACATTTCCAATGGGCTCCTTGCCTCTTAACATCAGACCTTACTGACACAATGAACTGAGAGTTAGAAGATGAGGTGAATTGGGAGCTGGGAAGGGTTCCTGGGCCCTTCACCTACTGAGAACACTGCTAGCCTCCCACCCATCATCCACACAGTGCCATCCCATCTGGAAATTTGCTGAACTATAATCTGCCTCTATCCAGATGTCCCTTATTCACTAAGGGCCCCAAGCCAGCCCCAGGGTAACCTCGGGTAATCGCTTCATGGAAAGCAGTTCATGTGCTCAAGGGACAACTTAGCCCACCGCAGAGTAGTCTGTCTGCTCCCTCGCCTGTAGCACCAGTGACTACAAACACCTCTCACTGAAGGCCTTGCTCCTTGGCTGATCCTTGGAAAGAGAGCCGTCTCTCCAGTAACCCACTGGGGCTTTGGGGGGCTGTGTCTGAGCAAGCCAACAGCGGTGGACAGAGGAGCCAGGGCCCTCTGGTGGCCATGTGTGGGAAGGATGAAGACGAGGCCCCCAAGGAGCTACGCAGGTTCCTGACCCCATTCAAGCATCCACCATGATTAGTCTCCAGGTCTTAGTTCAGTGGCCAAGTAGATTTCCCCACCCTGAGACCAGGGACCACAGATCCAAGAATAGGCACCATACCAGCCACCCTTCCAGAGGACACACTTTGCTCCTCTGTGCTGATCACTCTACCATGGAGTTAAGCAGGTTACATCCGTTCTACAGACAAGGCACAGAAAGCCCAATAAGGTCCTCTAACCTGCCCAAGCTCATGAGGCTGTGTACATGGCAAAGCTGGTTGCAGCCTGTTCTGTCTGATCACTAAGTCCATGTTCGTAACCGTATCTCCTACTCAACTCTCTTTCTAATTCTTCCCACCACTCAGGATTAAGGGCTTTGGTCCAGCTCACTCTGCTTTTGATCAGGTTGTTCAAATCTGCCAAATGTCCCTCCACCAATCTTCAGGATGTCTCACGCTGGTGATGGAGGGCCTGGCTTCAGCTCTGCCCAGTGCTTCCATATTCCATAAGAGGATCTGAATCCTATATCTCAGCCCTTTCTCAGGCGGGGTAAGCAGCAGAGCCTGACTTTCTAAAAGACAGCCTGCCCTACGGATAAGAACAGAGACCAGCCTGTTTCCCCTGCTGCACCCGACCCCCGTGTCAACCACTGCTCTTGGCTAGACCGTAAGGGCAGATGCAGGGTCTCATGCGTTCCTTGGCTCCCAGTCTCGGGCTCGGTACCTGGCGGGTGTCATCAGGCAAGGGATGGGGGCAGAAGAGTGTGAGGACCGAGTCAGACTGCCTAGATCCCAGTCCTGGCTCCCTCAGTTGTCAGCTGGGTAGCTTTGGATAATTCAATCAGTCTCTGCATATTCCAGTTTCCTCAAACAGTTGTTTGGAGAATGAAATAAGATAAGAGATATGAATTTCCTAGCATGGGGCCTGTCATGGACGTTGTGCATTGGTGTTGAGTCATTGGAGAATTAATTATTGAGCATACACTAGTTGAGAAGCATTGTTCTAGATGTGAGGGATGCAGTGGCATACAAATCCAAGTTTCCCTGGTGGAGGGGAGACGGCTGATAAATAAATAAGTGCCTGATCTGAGATAATGGTAAGTGATAGCCAGAAAAATAAATTTTTTGATCACATGTGTATGTTGCATTATTTAAATTAATGCTAATTGCTGTAATAGATAAGCCTCAAAATCACAATGGTTTAATACAAAAACCTCCAGAAAAAGTATGTTTCTGGTCAAGTGGCTCCCTTCTAAGGACCCCAGCTCTTTCCTTCTCCAAGGTGTGACTCTCCGTTGCCCTAATGCATGCTAAGTCACTTCAGTCAAGTCCAACTCTTTGCAACCCTATGGACTGTAGCCACCAGGCTCCTCTGTCCATGGGATTCTCCAGGCAAAAATACTGGAATGGGTTGCAGTGCCCTCCTCCAAGAGATCTTCCCGACCCAGGGATCAAATCCGTGTCTCTTACCTCTCCAACAATGGCAAGCAGGTTCTTTACCACTAGCACCACCTGGGAAGCCCAATAAAAGCTCTACTAGACTTCAATACCATACCGTGTAGTTTTTACGAGATGAAAGTAAACCCCTAGTCTTTATGATGAGGGGCTTCCCAGGTGGCACTAGTGGTAAAGAACCCACCTGCCAATGCTAGAGATGTAAGAAACGCTGGTTCAGTCCCTGGGTCAGGAAAGATTCCCTGGAGGAGGCACAGCAACTCACCAGTATTCCTGCCTGGAGAATTCTGTGGACAGAGAAGCCTGGCGGGCTGCAGTCCGTGGGGTCACAAAGAGTCGGACATGACTGAAGCAACTTAGTATATCATTAGGTACAACAGGCAGGAAATGATTCTGCCAAATCCCTCTAAACATTTCTGAACACATTTTCTTAATTTTTAACTTCATTTCTTGCTGACTAAAGACAAGTCCTGCTTCAAGGGACCAACCACACTTTGAGTAATACTGTTCTAAGCACCTGAGTGACAGTGATCAACACACCTTGAGTGTTGACTTAATTCTGGCCCGATGGACAAAGAGTCATGAAAAAGCTTCCCAGGAAGTGGAGGGGGTGGGGAGAGAGGAGCTGGGGCTCTTTCTTTGTCTTCCATTTACAATTTCCAATGGAAAAATGTGTGGGTTGTCACCATTATGCCTGCATGGTTTCAGACAAATTAAAGGCTTGCCTCAGTAATTACTGGGTGGGTATATACAGAAACATACATCCATGTCTACAGATCCTGAATACAGTAGTGTAAATTAAGGCAGAAAGCTTACAGCCAGTTGCTTTTCTGAGGTTAAACATTGGTTTACTGTATAGGATTAGAAGAAGTGGGATGTTTTCCAGAATCAGAAGGTAAGACTTTTCAGGAACAATTTTATGGAAACAGCAACCTTTTTGTTGCTCTGGAAGAACAAAGCTTAGATACTTTTTTTTTTTTTTCATATCTGCATGTAGAGATTTGAAAAGCCAACATATAAAGACCAGTGCCTTGCTGGTAATGACAAAAACAACATCATCCTTAGCCATTTTAGCAGCAGGGGGATCTGTGGGGGACTGGACTGAGACACAGCTGCAATAGCAAAGCTGGGTAAGAATTTTATGGCTTTGCTAATTTTCTATCTGTTCTGGGAGTCATAAATGTGCCCTTATAGATACTCATGATTGCTCTTAAAATGAAAGAAAAAAAAAACCTTTCAAACGGCACAGAAAAACCTTTCATTCTTGAGGCATGCAATTCATGGATGATTTTCAAAATGTCATGTTTGAGTTGGGAAAGTAACATTTCTT
>SJYW01003235.1:604097-624521 GCA_006410735.1 Raphicerus campestris | reverse complement strand
GATAGTTTTAATTTCTCCTTTTAAAATGAGCCAACACCTACTCACCATGCTGTTCTTTGGATTCTTAATTTTGTTCCCTTGAGTTTGCTGGCGGGGGCGGGGTGGGGGGAGGAAGCCCACTGGAAGGCCTCTTTGACCTTCTCGGCTCAGTAGCCTCCCTGGCGGGGTGACCCCACCGAGGCGGGGCTCCCCTCACTTCTCTCCCCAAACATCCTCACCCCCATGTTGCAGACAGCCTTTGTGCACTTCCTTGAATGGCCCCTCGGCTCTCTGCACGTCCAGCTCGAGCTCTGTCCCCTCCCCCACCCCATTTTCAGCTTAGGGAGGATATTTTTCACTTTTGTGCCCACCTCCCCATCCCTGTCCCTCCTCAAAAGAAATCATGTGTGCCCTCTCCTCGTGTGCGCCCTCTCCCAGTGTAGAATCGGAAAAGCTGACATGGGGACCTTCTCTAGGCCCCCATCCTTCCCAGCCTGAGGCCCGTCCCACACGCCTTCTCCTCCAAGTTCACCTCCGTTTCCGTTTCCAAGAGCCAAGCCTTCTAGGCCCCTCCCTTCTGCTCTCTCCCGGCTCCACCTGCCCAGCCGCTCGCTGGTTCTCAGCCCCTCCAAGAACAGAGTCCCCCCACTCCTGCTGGCCCTCGTGTTACCACGAGGGGGTGCACATGCACCCCCCCCAACAACGCAGGCATCTATGAGAGCCCCGTTGAGGTGGCTTTTCTGTTAAAATACGTCCCTGGCTTCCCACTTCCTGGTGATGCAAGCACCCTCTAGACATTCACTGGTGTCCCTTTCTGTCCCATCTCTTCCCCATCTCCCCGAGATTCCCCCACCACCACCCCCCACCCCAGAGTCTGGAAAGCACCTTGCTCCTTTACAGCCCTTCTCAAACCCTCACAACTCTTGAGACAGACATGTCTGCTGCCTGGGTTTTCTCCTGCTCATGCTGTTAGAAGCACCTGCAGGGCTCCTGAGGCCAAGGAGTGGCTCTGACTCTGCACAGGCCAGGCACATAAGAGGCTGTCGGTAAATTTGTTGAATAAATGAAGAGACACAGTTTTTAGTATAAACTCAGACGCACTTAGTCTTTTCTTACATGATCCTAAAGAAGCTCACAGACAAGAATATAGTTGCAAACAACGTGACAGCCACTAAGAAAAGACAAGCTTGTCCAGACTGCTCGCCTCTCCCCTCGCAGCTGATGCAACACAGCCCAGGGTTCTTATTATTCTCGGTAGCTTATCGTAAAACAAAATTATGAGCTCCTCCTTGTTCCTGTTTTGTTAGTTTACACGACAGGATCCACTATGAAGACACAACTGCAGGGAAACCGAGGGCGGTCAGCTCCTTACTGAACCTCTTGGAAGCCGTGCAGAGAAGGGGTCCCCGGGGCCCTGGGCACTTTTCCACACGGTGCTCCCAGGATGGCACTGCCACAGAGCTTAAAGAAGGGCCGAGGCTAGTCAGGGCTGGGAGAGCGCAGGTGGCCCAGTGCCTGGGATGGAAGCTGCCCTCTTTCTTGAGCATGAGGGGAGCACCCTGGCTCCTTGGGGCCATGTGGACCCAGAGGAAGAATGTTCACGTGTGCCTCACTCTGCAAATAGCAGTCCTGGGTGCCCCAGCTCACTCAGCTCTCAGGCTTGTTGGAACAGGCCATGACCACAGCGGCTTCTGTGATAAGGAGGACAAAGGAGAAACGAGCCCAGTCGCCCACGCCTTTGTGGTGGCTCCTTCCCCTTCCTGGGCACCAGGACAGTCCCCTGCTGCCTGTGAGCCGTCTGGTCATGGGACCTCACTCTTGGCCAAACGCTGGGGGCCCAGGTTTATCTTCCTGACTTCCTTGTTAGAGTTTTTTCAGCCCCTCTCGGCTTTACAAATACATTCCACTTACAGCCGTGTTATGTCTGTGTTCAACTTAACTTTAAAATTATACTCCGAACAGACCTGGTGTGATTCCATATGGAATGATTTACATGCTGGGCAAGAAACTTTCGCTGGCCAACTGCTAGTTGAATAGCTATTCCAGAGCTGCTATTGAATGATAAGGCTGCCAGCAAAGTTGTTAAAGTTGTCAGTTCCTCAGTTCCTGGAGCGACCCCCCACCACCACCCCACCCGCCGCAGGTCCGAGCAGGGGTAACGGCTCCGTCTTGCTCTCCACAGCATCCTGAAGTCCATGGAGTTTGCGCCGGCCGAGGGAGCTGGGACGCAGGTACACCATCTCCCTTTGCTTTCTGCGTGTGTGAGCATCATGTTGCTGTTTCACCATCGAGGTTGTTTCTCCTCGGGAACATTTCACCAAGTTAAACCGAATTATCTTTAAGTTAAAAGGGGCAGAGAGAGAAAAATCAGTGTTTTTCAAACTGGTTAATTGAGTTCACCTGAACTTGCAATTTAACAGGGGCAGGTACTAAGAAAGTGGGTACAAACGCTCCCAGATTGTGTAACAGATCAGCCCCGAATGGACTAAGGAATTTTTATTATCTACTGCCTCACATGGATGAGAAACGAGATGGCAGTGGTACGCGGTAACCCAGTGGCCAATTAAAATCTTCAGTCACCACCTGACACCCCATTCCTGAAGCCCAGAGGGCAGCCAGCTCTCCGTGGCTGGCACCAAAAGCAGGTCACCTTTGCAGGTCTTCCTTTAGACCTCCATTACTAAAGGAAGCGGAGGTCTAGATGCTCAGATCCGGGGACAGAAGAGAATAATTAGCTGTCTGCAAGTTGTGTGAGCCTAGAAAGAGAAAACTTCCTTCAACCGAAATGAGTTATTTCAGAAAGGAACTTGCATGTCCTCCGCATGCATGGAGCATCCTTGGGAGGCTGGAAGTGGGTCAGATCAGAGCAGGGGCTGTGGGGTCTGGCAGCCCACGGAGCCAGGTAGCAGCTGGCCCCGTGGTGAGTACAGCTCTGCCCTGTCTAGGACGCATCCAGGCCCCTGGAGGTGCTGCTGCTGGAGAAGAACCGCTCGCTGCAGTCCGAGAACGCCGCACTGCGCATCTCCAACAGCGACCTGAGCGGTAGGTTGATAAGTTCTCGCGGCCGCTCGGCCCCGACTCGGGGGTCGAGGAAGAGGAAGGCGAACCGTGAGTCTGGGCTGAAGCATGGCGGGCGTCACCGGGCGATGAGCGATGAGAGCCTTGACTAATGAGTGTCCGTCTTCCTCCTCGTCCTCCTCACCCCTCCCTCCGCCCCTACCTGGCAGAGATGGTCCAGGCGTGGCCGCAGGGCGTCTGCGGAGGTTAGGCAGGGCCGTGCTGCAAGGGGCGCTCCCAGCCGGCGCACGCGCGCGTTCCGTGGCTTTTCTGGTCTCTTCCGAGTTGTGCGGCCTCTCCTGCGGTGTTTCCTGGGCTACTTCCAGGGCCGGGCCCTGCCCTTCCCGGCTCAGTGGAGCTTTTCTTCCTTTGTCAGGTTGTCCTTGGGAACGCCTCCCCCATCCTTAGCCTTTCTTTGCTCATCCCAAAGTGGTGGCGTCACTGATGGCTTCAGGTGTTGGCAGCTGGTAAAGCGTTTAAGAGTGTCTCGGGCTCCGATGATATTACATTCTTAAAAATGTGCGTGCCTTCGATCGAGTGGACTCGGTGCGGTACATTCGCCTCAGAGCAAGTGGTGTGAGAATCCGTTGGTCCCAAAATGTCAGTGTTTGCTGCTCCTCAGGTGTGGCCCTTTCTGGTAAGAGCTCGAATGCTGGCGGCCCGCTGAGAGGCCCGCGACCTGCCGACTCTTTACTGTGTGTGGTACCGGCTCCTTGTCACGTTAGGAGTTTGAATCTCTGTCAAGGGGAAACTCTCCAGGCTGCAACATACAAGAAAGGTGCAAACATGAAATGCATGTTGCTTGTTTCAGGGGGCCTCGTTTGGCTAATTTACAAATTCAATCGAAAAACAAACCAACACACCTCATTGGCCCTTGTTTTAAAAAAAAAAATGCACTTTTTTTTTCCCTTTTGTGGGGCAAACTTTGCATCTTGGTCTTGGTTTTTTTTCCCTTTGGAATCCCCCATAATGCATTATGTTTGCCCTTCCTTGTAGGGTCAGCCAGGAGAAAAGGGAAAGACCAGCCTGAGAGTCGGCGTCCTGGACCTTTGCCGGCCTCCCCTCCTTCTCAGTTGCCCCGCAACACGGGGGAGCAGGCTTCCAATACTAATGGTACACACCAGTTCTCACCAGCGGGGTTAACGCAAGACTTTTTCAGCTCATCCCTGGCAAGCCCCAGCCTGCCCCTGGCTTCTACGGGAAAATTTGCACTAAACTCTCTCCTCCAACGACAGCTAATGCAGTCCTTCTACTCCAAGGCCATGCAGGAAGCAGGAAGCACAAGCATGATTTTTTCAACAGGTCCATACAGCACAAACTCCATATCTTCCCAAAGTCCATTACAACAAAGCCCAGATGTAAATGGCATGGCCCCGTCTCCCAGCCAGTCAGAAAGTGCTGGGAGCGTCTCCGAGGGCGAGGAGATAGACACTGCAGAAATCGCCCGGCAGGTGAAAGAGCAGCTGATCAAGCACAATATCGGACAGCGCATTTTCGGACACTACGTCTTGGGACTGTCTCAGGGGTCCGTGAGCGAGATCCTGGCCCGGCCCAAGCCGTGGAACAAACTGACAGTGCGCGGCAAGGAGCCGTTTCACAAGATGAAGCAGTTCCTCTCGGACGAGCAGAACATCCTGGCTCTTCGCAGCATCCAAGGCAGACAAAGAGGTGAGTGACTCGGGGTCGGCACCTACGTGTGAGCCTGGCACGGAGCTGCGTGTGTGCACGTGTGCGTGTGTAATGATACATGTGTGCGTCACATCAGGTACAGCTTACAGTCCTGCCATTTCCAGAGCTCAGGGCCCACAGGCACAAGCCCTTAGACTCAGGGGGTCCGGCCTCTGAAACTCATTCCGTACCTCACACGAGACGGACTCACTGTTCCGGCACCATATACTGGGTCAGAGGGAATTAATGCACAACGTTCTGATGCTTTTCGTGTCCAGCAATCCTTTCGGCCTTGGGTGCTGGCCTCAGGTGGGGAGGGGCCCGTGGGTGCCACCCAGCCCTTACAGCAGCAGAAGTGGCCAGGGTGGGCCTCACGTGGCGCTGGGTCCCCATGGAGGGTGAGCCGACCACATGGGCCCCCTTCCTCCTCCCTGCACACAGGCTGGTGGCCTGTGATCAGTGCATTCCCCATGTGTTAAGTCCCATTAGTGACCTGTTCAGCATCATGAGCAAACATACCTGCCTTGAGTAAAATACATTAAAGTATTAAAACACCCTTTGTACCCCGACCCTCTGTAAAAAGATAAAAAGCCTGTCCCATCCCTAATTGCAGGAACTCCTTCCCTCTTTAACAAACGATAGGAGATCCTTCTGCCAAGTCAGCACTGATAGAGAAAGGGAATTTATCAGACAGAAATACAGGCTCAGAGAAGGGAGACATTTCGAATAGTGTCCGTTTGCACAGAGGACATTAAGCCTTTTATGGTGATGTTAGCTGGAATCGACTGTCTTTGGATGATTAATGTGAGCTTTGTTCCGGGTCTGGTGGGCGATTTGCTGGGCAGCAGAGCTCCCTCCGTCTGACCCCCACGGCACTGGTGCCGCAGGCCGCCCCCCAGTTCTGTCCAATCCCCTCTGGCAGCAGAGCCATGGCCTCTGCAAGCCGGTCAGCCAGGGAAGGGCCTCTCAGAAGTTTCTAGTGACTCTCAAGCGGCACAGGAAGCCCTGAGCCCTCTCTGTAGCAACAGGCGGCTCAGATTTCATGTCACGCAGCCCATATCGTCAGCACCACCATCCCCCTGATTGTTTTGTTCTTACCACACTTGTTTTTCAACAGAGAATCCAGGCCAGAGCCTGAACAGACTCTTTCAGGAAGTACCGAAACGAAGAAATGGGTCTGAAGGTATGTCGCAGGCAGGTGTTTTTCTTTGCAGTTAGTAACCTAGGAAGCAGCATGCCCTTAGCTGTGTATTTGGGTTCATACTGTACAGTGTGATTCTGGCCTGGAACCTGATGGAAAAACAGAGCTAGTAAGTATAAAACAAAGCACGGGTTCAAGTACACACGGCCCCTTCCTCCCCCCACCGTGGCCCCACACTCTACCCAGTCCAGGAGGGGGCGGCACCCCTAAAAATCACCCCCAAACTGCAAATCACGCACCCCCTTCACATTCAAATTACAACTCTCCCCATGTTCTCAGAAGCAGGTGAAATAATAACCCTTTGTTGCTCTGAAAAAAATCAGGTGACTGAGTCAGTTGAGATACTGCTGCTTCCTGGTCCTTTCCCCGAGGTCAGATATCCGTCCAGGGTGCGACCGATCAGACAGGTTGTGGCCGGCTCTCTCGCCCATGGGTCCCAGCGAGCCAGCCCGCACCGCCCTCCTCGCAGCCACAGCTTTAATGGGGTTCTGTGCCGGTGGTTGGCTTGTTTTAAAATAATGTGGCAGTTCATACTTAGTAAGGTATCGACCAGTTAAAACATGTGGACGGCTTCCGGGAAGCACTGAGGCCAGCCCCCAGGCCATAGTAGCTGCCGTGCATCTGGACACGCGGCTACTCACCATGTGACCAGAAGACGGGATTCTGTCCTTTAGAAATGTTCTCAGGCTCCTCTCCTTGTTCATATGATGAGACCCGAAAATTTTAACTTAAGCCTCTTCCCTTTGTACATCCAAATGATGGCGGGAGGATCAGCCTCAACCCCTTGCCCCTCCTGCCTATTTCTTCTCTCTGGCCTCAAGGACATGTACAAGGAGGGCCTTGAACATATCCTAAGCCAAAGCAACTGCACACACACACTGAATTAAATGATTTGCTCTCCCTGGTCCCAACCCATGGGTGATACCCAGCTTGGATAGTGTCAGAGCTGGTCCCACAGGCCAAAGACACCAGGTTGAGTCAGCAGGAAGCCCTTCCTGCCTAGGGTCGCCGTACCTGCTGTGAAGTCACCCGCACAGCAGGTACGGGTAAGCAGGAGGCCAGCCTGCCTCCTTGTCGTCGCTGGCCTCAACTCGCCGGCAGCTGTTTTTCAGAATGCCATCTTTGTGCAGCACTACATTTTGTTCCAGGTGTGGGTTTGATGTCATTGGTGTGGCTTCTCCCCGCAGGTAACATCACCACCCGGATCCGAGCCTCTGAGACCGGGTCTGACGAAGCCATCAAGTCCATCCTGGAACAAGCCAAGAGGGAGCTGCAAGTCCAGAAAACCGGTACGGAGTCCAGGACTTCCACCACTGCCTTCCCCGCTTACGTCGTGAGCGTCCTGTTCGGCAGTAATTAACTTCGTTTAAAAAGAAATAGAATGTGTGTTTTCAAGCCTTTAGTACAGGGTGGAGCAGGTCTGTGTGACATGTGTTTTGCTAATACTTAACCATTCTAGGTCATTCCTTAGGCCTAGCCTAGAATATCCATGACTTAAATGAGCAAGTAATCTATATCAGATTCCCTTTCTTAAATACAACACGGGAATCTGTTATTTGGTATACACTTGACCACACTCTAGTGAAAAACAAACTCTTAACAACTGCTTTACAGAACAAATGTTAGCAGGAAGGAGCAGGAAGTGTTGAAGGATGGGTGTCCCCACCTCTGTAGTCAGTCAGCCCCGGGCATCGGCCCTCAGAGCTCCCTGAGAGCCACCTTATCCAAAAGGAGGGACCACCAACATTTCAGCTTTTTCTCTGGGTGAGCAATGATTGAGAGGCACACCAGGCTGTGGATTCAGCTCAGAGCTTCCACTAAAGGGGAAACCGAGCACCCGACTTCTCCTCCTGAGGTTCAGCACAGACACGCACCTGCCTGTGCCCCTGAAGCCCCTCTCTGCCCAGTCCTGCCAGCAGGGACCATGGTGTGAGGCCCCACCAGCCCTGGCAGTAGGCAGCGTGACATCGAGCACCCACCACACCCTGGCCACACTCCTGGGTTCCTGAGCTAGGGCCAGCCCACTGGGCCCCCTACCCCGGCCCTCCGCTTCCCCTTCCCCTCGGTGGCCACCCCAGAGCCACCCACCCAGAAGGGAATCTGAGCTAACAGAACCAGTGGGATTTTGCAATATAGCACTCGAGAATGTTAAGATTAAAGTCATCCAGGGGACTTCTGTGGCAGTCCAGTAAGTGAGACTTTGCCTTCCAATGCAGGGGGTACTGGATCAATCCCTGGTCAGGGAACTAAGATCACATACACCTCATGGCCAAAATACCAAAACATAAAGCAGAAATAATATTGTAACAAATTCAAAAAAGACACACAATAATAGCCCACATCAAAAAAAATAATAATAAATCAAATAAATAAATAAAGTCATCGGGGAAAGAGGCCAGGAAGGTGTGTCTCAGAGCGTTTGCACACGTTACACCCTCCGCACCCCCATCCCCACCCCCCGTCACAGTCCTGATTGTAACTCCGTTCAGTCGGTGGGGCCATGGAGCAGTAGCTTTAGCCCTTCATTGCTAAACGGTTGCATGACCGGTTCACATTTCACGAGGCGGGAAATGCTGAGATCACAGCGCAGTGAGATTGTCCCGAGTAACCTGCAGTCCATGGCGGGTTAACTGAGAAGGACATGAGTGGGAAAGCCCATTCCCAGCCCGTCCCCGCTGGGAGGTGCCACTGTCTCACCTGCACGTTTGCTCCACAGCAGAGCCGGCCCAGCCTTCCTCTGCATCCAGCAGCGGGAGCGCAGACGATGCCATCCGCTCCATCCTGCAGCAGGCCCGCCGGGAGATGGAGGCCCAGCAGGCCGCCCTCGAGCCCGCCTTAAAGCCCCCGCCACCGTCCCAGACAGACATCGCCCTCCTGACCCCTAAGCTGATACCCGCCTCGCCCATGTCGTCGGTGTCCAGTTACTCCCCTTTAGCCGTCTCCCTGAAGAAGCCCCCCTCGGCTCCCGATGCCAGTGCCCCTGCCCTGCCCAACCCACCAGCCCTGAAGAAGGAGTCCCAGGACGCAACCGGGCCGGACCTCCCGGGGGCGGCCGACCCCGCCGCACAGGGGGTCCTGAGACACGTGAAGAGTGAGCTGGGCCGCGGCAGCGTGTGGAAGGATCACTGGTGGAGCGCCGTCCAGCCCGATAGGAAGAGCAGCGCTCCGCCGGAAGACCCCAAGGCTGAAGATGCCAGCAGCAGCAAAGAAAAAGCCAGTGGCGGGCAGGCGCGGGCGGAGCGCAGCCAGCTCCAGGGGCCCTCCTCCTCCGAGTACTGGAAGGACTGGCCCAGCGCAGAGTCGCCCTACTCCCAGAGCTCAGAGCTGAGCCTGACCGGAGCCAGCCGAAGCGAGACGCCCCAGAACAGCCCTCTGCCCTCATCACCCATCGTGCCCCTGTCGAAGCCCACCAAGCCCTCAGTCCCGCCGCTGACCCCCGAGCAGTATGAGATCTACATGTACCAGGAGGTGGATACCATCGAGCTCACCCGGCAGGTGAAGGAGAAGCTGGCCAAGAACGGCATCTGTCAGAGGATCTTCGGGGAGAAGGTACGAGGTGGGGGTTCCATTCAGGAGCCTGGGTCTTCCCATTTCCTTTCACTGATGAGGACCAGGGAGCAGGGGGGATTTGTCTGGAGGATGTGGCCATCACCCACTTAATTAACCAAAGAAAACCATGGCTCATCTACTCCCAAACTTACAGGGAGACTGGCCAGTGAACATTCCATTTGCTGCGGCCCCGCTGGAGGCCAGGTTCCTGGCAAGGCCCCCCTCACCCTCTGTGGCCCTTTAGACCTCTCATCATATATGAGGGGTGGCAGAGTCACCATTTGGCAGATGAGGAAACCGAGGCTCAGGGAAGTTGACCACATGCCCCAAGATAGCAGATGACTAAGTCAAGCTCTGTCCCTGTGGCTGAGTGGAGCCCAGAGGCACCACCTCTGTAGGCTGTTTTGGCCAAAAAGGATCTGATCAGAGAGAGAGGTGACCAGCCCACAGAAAGCCAAAAGGCACTTGGTAGAGACAGCAGTCAGAAGGTGCTAGGATGTTGTCCGGCCAGAGGGGCAAAGCAGCTTGCCCAAGGGCGCACAGCTAGGGGTGGCACGGGCAGGGCCCAGGCTGTGCCCAGGGCCGGCCCTGAAGGCCCTTGCTTTCTCATCATCCTTCTTGGCGCTCTCTAGTCACTAAGATTCTGTATAGTGGGTATTTACCAGGCCTGCAAAATGTAAGATAAACATAGTACTCCAGGATAGTCTTAGATTAAACAACGACTGGCTAAGCAGAATGAGAAGCGCTCCAGTCCCGTAAAAGACAGTCTTCCTGAGGGGCAGAGGGCTGGGTCAGCAGTGGCCTCCGAGAGGCCCATGGGAGGCCTCCTCCACCACCTTCCCAGGTCCTGCCTTGAGTTCAGTGTTTGCAATATACCGTGTCATGCATCCTTGCGATATGGTTGTGAACTCTTCATCCCGATCTTGCAAAAGGTGATGGGGTGAATAGGAATGAAGATGAGAATTTAAAGTCCCTTGAAATTTCTAGTTCAGTGTTGTAAAAATATCATTTGAGAACATTT
Source organism: Raphicerus campestris (assembly GCA_006410735.1). NCBI lineage: Eukaryota > Metazoa > Chordata > Mammalia > Artiodactyla > Bovidae > Raphicerus > Raphicerus campestris. The sequence continues at coordinate 614,046 of SJYW01003235.1, read as the reverse complement.
AAATAGACATTTGTGCTCATGCCTTAAATTTAGCAGAGACTTAATAGCATTGAACTTGTTTGGCCCATGAGCGCAGTTTATTCTGGAACTTGAGAACTTTTCAAAGAGTGATCGGATGCAGCCCCTAAATATCTCTGGGCTGCATCTGTGTCCTGTGGGGGGTGTTTGTGCCCATACATATGTATGGCCATATGTGAGCATAAGAAAAGTCGGGTATGTACGTGCAACTTGTCGACCGTCGGCACTGAGCTCCACTCCCAGGCTGGCTCCTCTGTCGCCACCAGCTCACCTCTGGGCCCCTACCGTGGAGCGATGTGATCAGAGAGAGCCGACCTTTCTAAATGCCAGGCTGGCCCGGCGTCAGCACAGGAGACAGACGCCTGAGTCCCGCCAGCATCTGTTGCTCCTGGTTTATCTGAAGGGGTCCTTGGCCCCCAGCACCCTGGCCTTTCCTGGCGCCACCAGGCAAAGAGCAACGTGGTTTCAGTGCTTCCTCCTCGGGTTGTCAGGGCGACAACCCTGCAGGCTTGGCAGGATCAAGACCCTGGAGGGAGGAGGGCCCCTCCTCTCCATTTGCCCGCCCCTCTCTCCCTAGGAGCTGAAAGCAGGGACCACGACTATGGCTCCCTGTGCCAGGGCGTCAGCCCACCTTGAAAAGCGTAGCCACCCCCCAACCCAGGCTGTCGCCACCCCCCAGGGACTAGTTCTGTGCTCCTCCTTGGAGTGCTCCAGTGCCATCCTACCTGGCCACGCCACCACATGGCTGTGCGTGTAACACTGAGGCCTCACACCAGATCCAGGCGCTGATGCCACCACGTGTCCTTGGTTGCCATTCCAGGTGCTAGGCCTATCACAGGGCAGTGTCAGTGACATGCTGTCCCGGCCGAAGCCATGGAGCAAGCTGACCCAGAAAGGACGAGAACCCTTCATCCGGATGCAGCTCTGGCTGAACGGCGAGCTGGGCCAGGGCGTCCTGCCCGTCCAAGGGCAGCAGCAAGGGCCAGGTAGGGGTGGCCCCGCCCCCAGGCTGCTGTGGGGAGCGGGAAGGGGCATCCACGTGAGGCAGGGCTGAGACGCCTCTTTCCTCCACAACCTGTTGCCATGGGACTGACTCAGTTTTTAGGAAAGAGAAGATTGTGCCTAGCTAATTTTATAAGCAGCAGAAAATGAGTTACCAATTAAGAAAATGCTGTTTATACATAAATATAGGTAAAAGTCAAGTAGCTAAATCAGGGAATCGGGAAAGGAAATCAGCCAAAGGCACAGAATGAAGGCTCTCACGGGTGGCTGCTTCCGCCTGCCCCCCAGCTGGGGGACAGCTTGCCACCAGCAGCACTTGGCCTGTCCACGTGGGTCCCTCCTGTTCTGCACTCTGCACCCCCGCCAAGTCTGCCCCCTCCTGTAAGGAGTGAGGACCCTCCCTTGTGCCTTTGGGCCCTTATGCTATACCCCACAACTGCGCTCAGGGTATTAAGAAACTTTAACCCCCGAGTGTGCTTCCTCATGTAACTGTCCCCCTTTCTCTCCTTTTTTTTTTTTTTTTCCCTTTCTCTCCTTTAGTCCTGCACTCCGTGACGTCACTACAAGACCCCCTGCAGCAGGGCTGCGTGAGCTCAGGTAATTAGCCACAGTTGGGGTTTGGATGATATATTTCCCTGCCTTTTGGTCTGTACTGGGGGCACTTGAAGGGTCCCTCGTCCTGGATCCAGTGAGCTGAAAACATGGTATCCTGTTGGCAAATGGGGTTCTTCGAGGTCATAGTTTCTAGTGGAGAAGCAGAGGGTTTACAGCCAAGTGCAGGTCCCTCCCATCTTCTTACTCCTCACTATGTTCTTTCATCAGCCTGTCACATGAAGCCCTGCCTTCAGGGCTGGGGTGCAAGTCAGAGACAGATTCTGTGCTCAGGGGGCTTCCAGCCTTATAACAGGATATAGGGGACAAGGAATGGGCATTGCAGTTCAGGGTGTGATGCTCAAGAGAGTGGCATTGAGATTGAGGTCCAGCCTGGGAGCAGGTGGTGGAGAGCCTGGAGCATCAGCCAAGGGGCTGGGGCTGCTTTCTGTCCGGCATCAGAGAGCCTCGAGGCCTGGTCTCTGAGGTCACTTCACTGCCTTCCGGACTCCTGAACATGGCATCCCCGGGCTGGCCTGCACACCGGGCTTCTGACCCCGTGCGTTCCTGGCCTTCCTGGGCGAACACTTGTGCCGGCCTCTTCCCACCCAGCTCTCAGGAACAGCCAGCGTCATGAGCTGTTCCTCTTTCTTCCTTTCTTCATCTTTCTAAACATGTTAATTAGTCTCCATATCCCATTGATTCATTGAAAACACAAACAAAGCTAAGTGAGGAGCATGGCACCCGCTGGCCTGTTGAAGTTTTACGAGGGAAAACACATGTGAGGGGAACAGCTGGGCCGCAGTGGCCGATACCACTTCAAAATTCCAAACCCATGCACAGATGCAGCCGGAGTACCCTGGGCTGCAGCTCAGTTCCCCACCAATATTTTAATGTGTTAGGGTTATTCCGTCTTGAGGGGTGGAAGGCTGTGTCTAACCCAGGCTCTTGGCTTCCTTCGCTGCACCTCTGAAAGGAGCGGTTGGCCCTCTGAGAAGGATCAGGTGTACTTCCTCCTCCCTGCCTTTCTGGGTTGGCCAATCTAATTAGCAAGTGCTGGAGACCTTAACACAGCCCTGGCTCAAATTCAAGACACATTAGGGAAATAATGGACACAGTTGTTTGTGCTAAGAGTTTCCCGGACGTTTGCATGGAAAATTAGCCCTGCCTCTCGCTTGAACAGAAAGCCGGCCTCCTGTTAAACTCTCCAAGTATTTGCTGCCCCATCAGAGTCAGGACCCAACTTGGCAGAACGTGACAGTTTTTAGATCAAACTCCCTTGTTCCTAAATAAAACAAGAAATCGCCTACAGTTCCAGGTTGGTTATGATCGATGCCAAAACCTTCTCTGTGTCTGAACAAATTCTTCAAGAGTGGCTNCTCCAAGTATTTGCTGCCCCATCAGAGTCAGGACCCAACTTGGCAGAACGTGACAGTTTTTAGATCAAACTCCCTTGTTCCTAAATAAAACAAGAAATCGCCTACAGTTCCAGGTTGGTTATGATCGATGCCAAAACCTTCTCTGTGTCTGAACAAATTCTTCAAGAGTGGCTTTTTAGTTTTTATTGTTATAGCAAGCCCTTGCTACCGTGCTGGAACATTCACATGACAGTCCCATTTCCAACATGGGAAAAACTCACAGGGCTCCTCAGAGGGACGTAAATGATATTTGTAAGAGATCAAATTACTTTATAAAATAAAGTGATTTACACTCTTGGGGAGTCTGGAGATTGAAAGAGGGAGGGAGGGAGGAGGACGCAGTGAGCCTCTGGGTAAAAGTGAGCGCTGTAGAACTTCCCCCTGGTTTCTGTGAAGAGGTGGCAGGCAGGCCTCTCCCTGTTGTCATCTGAGCAAGATGGGCTTCTGCAAGGGGCTCAGTCGTGCCCACCTCTTTGTGACCCCTTGAACTGTAGCTCGCCAGGCTCCTCTGTCCATGGGATTCTCTAGGTAAGAACACTGGCGTGTGGGTTGCCACTTCCTTCTCCAAGCAAGATGGGAGGTAGACTGCAAACCTCCCCCTCGACACGCCCGCTGTGAGTCAGCAACCAGGAAGCCATCCACAGAAATAATAATTATNGCATTGGGAGTGCAGAGTCTTACCCAGCTGGACCACCAGGAATGTCCCTCTCCACGTATTTTGTTTCAAGACCCTGCTACTCAATCCAAAGACCACTCATACTCAAAAGCAGAAAACTCCACGTGGTTACATGGGCCATGTCTAGTGGAGATGTGGCTAGAGAAATAGGTGGAGTCCTGATGGGCCACGAGCATCTGCCCAGAGACTTGGAGGCAGGGGGCCATCAGCACTGCCTCCCCTGCCCCACCCCCAAGGCAAGGTCTGGTGCTCAGGGATGTCAGAGAGAGGGTCTCACGTCAGCCTGTGACCCTGAAACACAGGAGGGCAGATCAGGCTGCNCAGGGGGCCATCAGCACTGCCTCCCCTGCCCCACCCCCAAGGCAAGGTCTGGTGCTCAGGGATGTCAGAGAGAGGGTCTCACGTCAGCCTGTGACCCTGAAACACAGGAGGGCAGATCAGGCTGCCGTTCACCTTTGACACAGAGAAGCTCGTTATTTCTAAAGAGGGCTGTCAGCCATAAACCCTCAGGTCGGGTGTCCCTTTGGAGAGGAGCCACATGAACCTCGAGTGAGTCCTCACGTTTCAACTCAGGTTCTGTGTCCCCAGCACGATTCCACATCTGAACTCGGCCAGGGAGCGTTCTGGGCTGGTGGTCACCCTGCAGTGGCTTCTGAAGCTGTCACCACTGTCAGCTGGAAGGGCCCTGAAGCTGGACAGGGTCCTCCTATGCCAAGGCTCCCATTCCACCTCTGGCTCCGTCTCCACCCTGTGCCTCCCTGGCACCCCTCTTCCTCTGCTCTTTGATTTCTGCCCTCGCTCGACCACATTTCCATGCGCCAGGCCATGACCTTACTGCTCCCCCAACCTTCTCCTTCCCTCTCCCATCTTCCATACTTGTCTTTCTAGTCACTTGGAATTTCCTGGCTTGGCGTGGGCTCAAAGCCTAAACTATGGACATAATGAAAAGTGGTGCATCAGACCAGCCGCCAGTTAAATAATGTTTGGGTTCTTGTCAGAATGTCACAGAGTACCCTGTCATTTTGTTTCAGCAACTTGTCCTTCTGAATGCACAGTTCGCCTTATGGCATGCCAGCAGTAAAAATGTCACTTACAATAATTACTTTTTGGTGAAAATGCTTGCTGACTTCCTACCTTCAAGCTGTTTTTTACACAGTGGGGAGATAATAAGAAATGACTTTATCCTGACTGCTCAAATGAACACTAAATGGAATTTGGGTTATTATTACTGCAGATAGAGGGCTGGGTATGGAAATTTAAACAGTGGATCATGTAAACTGCAGAGAGATTTGTCTCTGAAAATTATGGCGGGTGTGCATTTTCAATTGGCTTCCATTGAAAACTTAAGGCAGCTGTTGTTTGCCTGCTGTTTTTGGAATATAATATTTTTCATAATCCTTTTAGAGTTCCTGAAAGCTCTGTGTATTTTAGGGGGCCTTGAGTCACTGTCTGTGCTTCCTGTATCTTACTATCCAGGCTTCTTTTCTGCAAGATTTGAAAATTAATCTTGGAAAATTAACCTTCCCCCCAAAATTAATCCATACAGATCATTTTTTAAATGTAACACCTTACTACTAGCGTCAGAATTGGATTAGATGGTCCGTGTAGCTGGGCTTTTAAGGCAAATTACCCATTTTCAGTTGCCCCAGTTCCACAGGCTGCAGACTCCTTGAAAGCATGGTCTGTGTCTAATTTATCTTACCCTTTGGAATTTACCTGAAGGTCCAGTTGTTAGGACTTGGCACTTTCACTGCTGGGATCCCGGGTTCAATCCCCGGTCAGGGAAGTAACCTTCCATAAGCTGTGTGGCTCAGCTAAAAGAAAACAAAAAAGTAAAAATAATATCTCTTATCCCTCTGCCGAGGAGAGGCCACAACACAAAGCAGGAGCTTTAAAAATGTTGGCGTGGGCGAGTGAAGGAATGGATGAAGGCAGACAGGCTGTTATGACACTGCAGTGACTGTGACCTGTGGAGGCTTCCCACTCCCAAGCTGGTCAGATCCTTCCTCCGCCTGAGTGACCTGGACCAAGTCACGCTGCCCATCGGACCCTCGGTTTCTGGGTGCAGGGTATATATTCCCAGCACAGGAGCATCGTGAGAATTGAATGAGCCAGTATGTAAATGCCCTTAGCCCCCGGCTGCATTCAGACGAGGTTCTAAAGATGTTCTGGTTCCCTTCCTTCATCCCAGAGGTGGGTGGGCTTTGGAGACCTGACCATCGTGTTTCCTGAGGTGAGGTCAGAAGCATGGACACATGGAGTGTGAGTGGAGAAACCGTATTTTGCAAGGCTGGCCCAGCCTCTCTGCCGCTGACAGGCACACAAGACCTGGGACCCGTGCGCACTGGCCCCACCCGCACAGGAGGGCTGCTTAGAACATGGAGGGCGTAACTCGTTCCTGGCTGTGTGGCTCTGGGCGCGAGGTCGTGTCTCTGTCCAGTGCGGCAGCTGGATGTGTCTGCCGCTCCATGTCAGGTCATGAGGATGGAAGTATCTGTCCTAGTTCATTCCTGGGAGCCTCTGCACAGGGAGGGCACGAGAAACGTTCGCTTGAGCAGTAACTCCTGTTACAGGCAGTGATAGAATTGGGTTTCTTTCTTTTTTTTTTTAATTTACTTTTTAATGGGAGAATAATTGCTTTTCACTGTTGTGTTGGTTTCTTCTGTAAAATGTGAATCAGCTCTGAGTATATACACATATGTCCCCTCCCTCTTGAGCCTCTCTCCCACCCACCCCCATCCTACCCCTCTAGGTCATCCCGGAGCACCAACAGAATAGGCTTTCTTAACATCATGTTCCTCCTCACCCCAAGATGCTCCTGTTGCAGTGCACCCCCTCTTGGAACTGTACCCCCATGCCCTGTGGCCCAGGTTACAACGTGGGACACACCTGTTCTTGCTCAGCCCTCTCAGCACGTCCACCCGGCCCTCAGCCCTGGTGACCCGATCTCCTGAACTTCTCCTGAATCTGTATCTCCCCACCCCCCGGCCTGCCCTCCTGGGACCCCATCCACACTCCCCATCAGCCTCCCGGCCCCAGCTTTGCTGTCCGTAAGTCCATTCTCTGTACTGAAGCAGCAGTGACCTGGCTTACTTTCTTATTCTTTGAGGTTAGGCCGATAATATTTCAAACACAAATTACAGAACAACCCAGCGAATGCCCATCACCCAACTTTAACCCTAACTTTTGATCATCATTCAATACTACATCTTTAAAGTAGATGCAACATCCGCCTCTCCTAGTCTCATTCCTCTTAGAGGTTGTCGTCTGTTTGGTTCCACGCCTCAGTCTGTGGGCTCACCACTATGCTTTTGTGCTGTCCAGACCTTCTCACTGCTAGAGGGTTTTCATGATTTTTTTTTGGCTTGGTTTTTTTGTCTTGCTTTGTTTTTGGCCATGCTACATGACTTGCGGGATCCTAGTTCTCCAGCCCAGGACGGAACCAGTGCCCTGGGCAATGAAAGCCTGGAGTCCTCACCACTGGATGACCAGGGAATTCCCTTCGCTGCTATTTATAGCACATGGTGGATAGCAGGAATGTGCCCTGGCTCCCAACTGCACAAAAATTAAAACAGACTCCTTAGCCAATTCAAAGGCCCTGCACAACCCGAACCCAGGGGACCTCTCCAGGCCTTGTATTCTCACTACACTCAATCTTACCGATGCCCCAAGCCCACCAAGTGTCTGGAACAACCTGTCTCTCTTCCTTGTCTCTGCTCCTCCTCCCACCTTAGCTGGCTAATTCCTGCTCACACCTGAAGCCCCCCTGAAGTATTACCTTCCAGGAGGCCTCTGATCCCCCAGACATCAGTGTCCCCACCCCTGGCCGTGTGCTGTGTCCCACTGGCCTGACTCAGCCAACTTGGGGAGTAAGTGAAAGAATGACGCAGTGATTCGTCTTCATCTGTGCTTCCTGCTGGGACTCTGTCCGAAGTGAGTTGATACTGAAATATAATCCACATACACTAAAACTCACTCTTCACTCATAGAAGTATTCTATGCTCTCACTAATCAAGGTGTAGGATAATTCCATCATCCTCCCCAAATCCTCTCGTGACCCTCTGTGGTCAGCTCCAACCCTTGCTTGACTCCCAGCAACACTGATCTGGAGATTTCCCTGGCAGTCCAATGGTTAAGACTCTGTGCCTCCACTGCAGGGGCCCCCAGGTTCGATCCCTGGTCAGGGAACTGAAATCCCACATACCAGACAGTGTGGCCAAAAATAAATAAATATCTTTAAAAAAATAATAATCTCAGGTGACTTGGCATAAACCAATTTCCCAGTCATCTTAAAAAAAAAACACAGATCTGTTTTCTATCCCTGTAATTTTACCTTCTCTGGAATGTCATCTGAATGGCATCGCACAAGATATAGCTGCTATCTCTCTCACCAGCATCGCAGTTGTGTGCCAGGAACTGTAGAAGAAACAGCAATAAATCTTAAGGAGATTTACGTTGCATGCAGAGGACCTTTATGTAGACAAATATGTTCCAGTACAACTCAGTAACTACTCTATTTTTTAACATCAGATTCAGATTTACTTAGTGCTGTGTGGCAGGTTCGTTCCTCACTACTACAACCCTGCCTGTATTTTTGAGATGAGGAAGCCAAGATGTTCCAAAAACTTAGGAATCACATTCAAGTTGGCATCACGAATTAGTGGCGGCAACCCCCATCCCACGTTCAGTGCCTTAGTGCCAAGCCCAGGGCTCCTCCCTTTGTGTGCGTGTGTCTGTGGTTTTGGCCTTGCTTAAATTATCTGTATGTAATTAAAGAGAAGAGCACAAAACCTTGTTCTTTCAAAAAGTATCGTTTTCATCAGAGAGCTCGATTTGCTAATTTTTGGAAAAGAAAAGCAATATTTCTCCTTCTCTGTTGACTGTGTTTCTTCTCTCAGGATGGTGAGTCTTCGGGCACTGGTCCTCCTGCCACTGAGGGGCCCCCACCCCTGGCGCCCTCACCAGGGGGCGATGGGACCTGCTTGATGGATCTGATTTCATGGTGCTGACCAAAAGTAGCTTTCTAGTCAAACGAATGACTTTGCAGTGTGATGTTCTGAGCGTGTGGATTCGTGATGTATCCAGGGGTCTGTTTCCTGTCGCCTCTTGTCCCTTTCGCTCCAAAAACACTTGGGCCAAATTCTGCTCTCGGTGACCAGAGACTAGTGGCACCTGTTTGTGCTGCTGAGCAATTCAGACACAGACTAAACTGTGCTTAGACGCAGACTCAGGACAGAGGTGCAGACACCAGCCCAGTACATTCCAAGGCCTAGTGGGGTTTTGGCCTTGGCTGGGGAGGGGGTTGCCCTTGTCTGCAGTCATGGTGGGGAGCACAGAGGGACACCGGTAATGTGTATCACACACCTCTGGCCAGTTATTCCAGGGGGTTTTCCTGGCAAGAAATGCAGGAAGGCGAGTGGCTTTACTGAGGATGCCTGAAAGAAAGAAACGTGCCTCCACTCCAGCTACTCTGGGGGCCCGCCGGCACCCGAAAGGAAACCAGGGGCCGGTGCTTGGGAGGTGGCGCCGGGCGGCATGTTCTCCAGGCAGCCATTGTTCCGACCTTGCTGTGGGTTAAAGGACACCAACCTGAAAAGAAATCTGTTTATCATGTGGGGAATTCATGCCATCCTTGACAGTGTACAGTGAGCAAGATGGATGATCTGCCAAATTGGTCCCTCGCTTGGGTGAATCAGGGCAAATTTACAGTACAATTCCTCTGCTGCTTCAGATACAAAAATAACATTTTCCAGGTTTTATATCCAGTTGTACGATGACCTGGAGGTGAGCAGAGAGAAGAAATCCGATTTGTAGGGTTCAGATCGCCTTCAAGATTTATATGGACCATTTCTGCCGTTTACCTCTGCCTCTTTTACAAGCCAGTGTTTGGTTTTTTATTTTTAACCTGATTTTCCATGTTGAGCACACAGCTTTATGTGTTGGTAGAACTCTGTACTGGTTGAGGACAATAGATGGGTTTATTGCAGTTCTTTTATTTGGGATTTTATCATTCTAGGTATTTTTACAAAATATCTCTTGTACTTGGAATACATTTTCCATCCTCTTGAATTCAGAATAGGTTGTTATCCTGGATACCATATGTCCGGTGAAGGACACTCCAGGTATATGATCTATTAAAATTCAGTTATTCCAGGGATTTCCCCCCATAGTTGAGTGGTTGAGACATCACCTCCCGATGTGGTGGGCAGAGGGCGAGGCGAGTTTGATCATTGGTTGGGGAGCT
>SJYW01003235.1:581322-593943 GCA_006410735.1 Raphicerus campestris | reverse complement strand
AGCCGATGCTCTCAGATTGTTCTGCTGCCCTGTGCCGAGTGCCAGCTATACCAGGACCACAAGCCATCGGCTTCATAGCCGATGCTCTCAGATTGTTCTGCTGCCCTGTGCCGAGTGCCAGCTATACCAGGACCACAAGCCATCGGCTTCATAGCCGATGCTCTCAGATTGTTCTGCTGCCCTGTGCCGAGTGCCAGCTATACCAGGACCACAAGCCATCGGCTTCATAGCCGATGCTCTCAGATTGTTCTGCTGCCCTGTGCCGAGTGCCAGCTATACCAGGACCACAAGCCATCGGCTTCATAGCCGATGCTCTCAGATTGTTCTGCTGCCCTGTGCCGAGTGCCAGCTATACCAGGACCACAAGCCATCGGCTTCATAGCCGATGCTCTCAGATTGTTCTGCTGCCCTGTGCCGAGTGCCAGCTATACCAGGACCACAAGCCATCGGCTTCATAGCCGATGCTCTCAGATTGTTCTGCTGCCCTGTGCCGAGTGCCAGCTATACCAGGACCACAAGCCATCGGCTTCATAGCCGATGCTCTCAGATTGTTCTGCTGCCCTGTGCCGAGTGCCAGCTATACCAGGACCACAAGCCATCGGCTTCATAGCCGATGCTCTCAGATTGTTCTGCTGCCCTGTGCCGAGTGCCAGCTATACCAGGACCACAAGCCATCGGCTTCATAGCCGATGCTCTCAGATTGTTCTGCTGCCCTGTGCCGAGTGCCAGCTATACCAGGACCACAAGCCATCGGCTTCATAGCCGATGCTCTCAGATTGTTCTGCTGCCCTGTGCCGAGTGCCAGCTATACCAGGACCACAAGCCATCGGCTTCATAGCCGATGCTCTCAGATTGTTCTGCTGCCCTGTGCCGAGTGCCAGCTATACCAGGACCACAAGCCATCGGCTTCCATGCCAGCCAGGGCCATCCGGTGGACTCCTGTCCTACCTGCCCTCAATGGCCAGCCAAGGCCCTGCCACAGGCTGCAGCCATGGGCCAAGCTCCAGGGGCTTGGTGCTGTGTCACCCTCCCCCTCCAACAAAAATTTTTTCATTTTTTGTTCTGGGAAATTCAGAGAGAATGGTATCATGAATCCAGTATATCTGCTTCGCGGTTTTAGCAATTCACCAGTGCTTGCCTAGGCAGCTTTAAAGCTGTGTGCCCTCTGTCAGAAGGCAACGCCCTCGCAATGGCCACCTCCTGAGCACAAGTCCTGGGCCCACCGCTCCCTGCTGTGCCCCTCCTTCTGGGCCAGCAGAGCAGGACCTGAGCACCCCAAGGCAGATCTCCGGGGGCCTCCTTAGCTGCCACCCGTCTCCTGCACAGGCTCTCGGCGCCACCTTGTGTCACAGAAGAGTTACTGTTCCACTGGGCCTAGGCCCCTTTGCAACTCAAAGTCCTTAAGCAGCTGGGCCCTCTGTCTCTCACCCTAGCGGGGCTGCTCACTGACCAGCCCCAGCAGGAGGCATCTGACCCTTCAGACACAACAGTGGGTGACCCTGTGCCCAGCACTTCCTATGATTTCCATAGGCTGCCAGTCACCCACCCAACTCGAGGGGTCTGGCGGAACAGACCAGGCCCGTTTCTTTCTGGCCTCTGACTCTTCCCACATTCATTTTGGGAGGAGATTTGTCTCTCCATTGTCTGAGTTCTAATCATAGAATGGCACCTTAAGTAACTCCCTAGCCTAAGTTCCTGCATCTGTAACGTGAAGAGAATACATTCCGGCTGTAAGGATTAGAATGTACCTAGTATAACAACCAGTGGGTTGAAGTGCTCAGTAATGAGAGTTATTAAAATAATTTGTATCCCTTTAAAATACATGAAAATAAGTTGTGCACCCCCCGCCCCCGTCTAACCTAGGGTAAACATTCTGCGCCAGGCAGGGCAGGCCGCAGGGTTCCCTTGGAAGCCCTGCTCCCTCCTCTGCCATGGAGCTCTGCTGCTTCTCCCTTTGTCGCAGTCTTTCATTGCTCTCCTTTCTTTCTGGTAAACCCCTCTCTCTGCTCTAGTCTGCCCTCTGCTTTCTGTTCCCTTCATGAGACAGCCCTGAACCAACCTGTTCACACAGTTCCAAGCACATGCACGCAAACACACACACAGCCTCAGCCAGCTGGAGGGCTGGGCTCCCCTCCCTGAAGGCTGCTTAGGGGCTCTGACAGTCCTCTGTGACACTGCAGACCTGAGTGTCAGTGCTGCTGACGCTCCCAGGCTTCCTGGGGCGCCCGTGGACACAGCCCAGCCCTGCTCCTGCACGCTGACCAGGGGGTGGGGTCTCTGGCCACCATCTGGCCAAGTGGGACGGGCACAGGGCCCAGAGCAGACTTAGGTCAACCTCAGTTCTGACACTTACTAGCCGTGTGACCTCCGGCCAATCACTGAACTTCTCTAGGCTTCAGCTTTCCCATCTCTAAATAGGGATGTCACTGGTCTCTCTCCCATAGCATAACTATGAAGATTAGATGACAGATGTTAGCCGCTGTTGCTGCTGCTGACAGATACTACTCTCCAGACCACTCCATGCTGTTTCAATTTAATAGCACTTTTTCATATTCCACTGGGACTTCCCAGGTTACATTAGTGGTAAAGAACCCGCCTGCCAATGCAGGAGACTTGGATTTGATCCCTGGGTCGGGAAGATCCCCTGGAGAAGGAAATGGCAACCCACTCCAGTATTCTTGCCTGGAAAATCCCATGAACAGAGGAGCCTGGCGGGCTGCAGTCCATGGGGTCCCAAAGTCGGACATAACTGAGCGACGCACACACACACACACACACTCATATCCCATCAGTTTTAAGAAGTTTTAAGGAGTTTTCAGACCATATTCCAGATTCACTAGAATGACCTCTGTGGAGGATTCATTTGATCAAGAAATCCAAACAGCTGTTAACCTGAAGCATAGTGATTAATAACACATAACCTCAGAGAGAGAGGAGCGGACAAAGCACAGACAGCCCCGGTAGAGCAGATAACTCAAAATCCAGGACCACCCCCGTTTACCTTGCAGCCCACTCTGCACACCCTCAGGTGATAGTCGCACTCGAGTCCCTGAGCCTGCTCTTAGCCGGCTCCGCACCTCTGCTCCTAACCCTTATTCCACAGTGAAGACACGTGAACAGCGTATGTGCACCCCTCCCCTCCCCACAGCCGCTGTGCCTTCTGGGGCAGGCTGAGAGACCCCGAGCTCTGCTCCAGCCACTCCTGCGTTCCTGGGTCAGGCCCCACCTCCTCCAAGATCTGAAAGTCCTACAGGCTTTCTCAAAACTCCTTCTCTTCTCCATCCCCCAACTTCTCACTCACTCCCTACATTTTTTCAAGACTGTGACCCATGGATCACAAGCCCTCCAAGCCCACGTGCTGCCTCATCCAGGGGAATGTTATGACCCCTCTGACCCAGCACCCGAGCCACAAGTAGTTTGACCCCCTCGACCCTCGGTTCCCCAAATTTCATCATCACCCATAACTGCTCTGCCTCTCAAAGCTTAAATTCAGGTGCCTCCTCATTGATCCGTCCATCTTTCCATGTTTGTCTGTTCATCCCAGTGGCCCCGACGGCCTCCCGAGCTGGGATAGCCCCTCCCAGGCTCCCCCCCAGCAGCACACCCTCTCCTGCTCTCTCTCCTTCCCCAGACCCCCTGAACCCCGCTGGCTGCAGCGCTCTGTCACACTCTTCACCCTTCTGCAAACCCCGGCCTGGGGGCAGCGTCCTGCCCATCTTTACACAGAATCATCCTTGGCACCTGGCCCCCACAGGGGTTGGTGCCACCTCAGATCCATCTTTCCCATTTCAGCAGGGTCCTCTGTGCTTCTCCCCGGCCCCACCATCCCTCCCCTCCACCCCTACCCCCGTCTTCCACTGCCTCTCTCCAAGACTGTGTTCCCAGCTCTTCAGAGCTGCCTTTCCTCCTGCCTTCATACTTCATGAAGAAAACCAAGGCCATCAACTCTCCCCACCTCAGTCCCTATAAGAGCGTCTGGGTGTCCACCCCCATTTCCCTCCCTCCCGCCCACTCCTGGCCCATCTCACACAACCCACCTGGAACACCAGCTCTCTGTCTCCCCTCCTCAGCTCCCCCTCATCTTTAAAGGCCCACCGTCAACCCCAGACTTCCAGATGCCATCCTATGTCTCCCTCTTCCTTTATAGTTCAGCGGCTTAGAGTAGTGACTCCTGCCCACTACCTCCATTTTCTCATCTCCTGTTCACTATTAAAGCCACTGAGGTCTGGCTTCTCCTCTCACAGCTCCGCTATGTCTGCTTACCACGGTCTCCAGCTTCGCCCTAATCACCAGCACCAGGACATCCTGGATCCATGTCGGACTTTGCTTTTTGTAGCACTGACTCAGGGACCCTCCCTCCCCACTCATCCCTTCCTCACCACCATCTCCTGGTTGGCCTCCCACCCTTCTGCATCCTTCACGGCTGCTGCTTCCTGCTTACCTCTGCATATGAGTGTTTTCCAGGATTCCTTCTCTGCCCGTCAGGTCATCGGGGTCACTGACTTTACTACAAGTTCTATTCTAGTGGTTCCAGGTTCCTCTCTCTGGCTTAGACCATTCTTTTGAGCTTCGCACCTGTCTTTCTAACTGCCTACAGACCATCTCGTTGTGGATGACCCAGAGAGCCCTCAGACTCCACGTTTCCAAGATGACCCCTCATCTTCTCCCCTTAATCTGCTCCTCCCATGGTACCCAGTCCAGAAACACCAGTGCCCCCTTCACCTCCCACGCCTGAGGCCAGGGAGCCGTCCCCAGCTCCATCTGCTCCAGTCCCTCACTGCGTCGGTCCCCAAGCCCCATCAGTTCTGCCCCTCACAGTGAAACCATCCATGTGCTTTTCTCCAACCCCGTCACCATTGCCTTCGTCTACATCTCTAGCCTCCTTCCCTCCACACTGAGCATCTTCCCTCCAGTCCTTCTCCCTCTGTCCGTCCTCCAAGCCACTGCCAGGGCAGCCTTTCAGAAACAGAGAGCTCATCACCTCATTCCCTTTATTGAATCTTTGTGTCTCTTCCCCCTGCTTTCAAGGTAAAGTCCAAACTTGCAGCCTCCCCTGGCCACCCATCTCTCCAGCTTTAGGTCCAGCATCTCCACCCCCCCCCATATGCACGCACCCACACAACACACTCTGACCGTGCTATTTCCTACCTGTGTCTCAGCACACACTATTCCTGCTTTCTGGAGTGGCCTCCTGCTGTCTTTTATCTCACTGCCAGTTTTTTTCTGCTTAATCCCTCTTTGTCCTTCAAGATACCGTTCAAACATCGTGTCCCCTGGTTGCCTCCCCCGGCAGGGCTGAGTACCCCCGCTCAGAAGCCCCCTCCATGGGGTGCCTGTGTGCCCTCCCTTAATACAACCCACTGGGGTCAACTCTCTATATACTTCTCGGCATCCCCACTGAACCATGAGTCACACGGAGACACACAGGGACCTCCCGTTACAGCAGAGCAGGTCCTTGATGAGTGTGTGTTGGGTTTCAGAACGGTTCTAGTCCAAGTGTTTTGAGATGCTCTCAGAAGAGCAGGGAGCCGCCACGATCCACGCAGAAGTAACCAGGAATGGATGGTGTGCCGTGGAGCTGGGGTGTTGGGCGGGTCTCCCTGCTGGGCTCACCCCTCAGTCTGACGTCTCTCCCTCCCTCAGCCTACATGAAGCGGCGGCACAGCTCAGTCAGCGACAGCCAGCCCTGCGAGCCCCCGCCCGTTGGCATCGACTACAGCCAGGGCGCCAGCCCCCAGCCCCAGCACCAGCTGAAGAAGCCCCGAGTAGTGCTGGCCCCCGAAGAGAAGGAAGCTCTGAAACGAGCGTATCAGCAAAAGCCATACCCGTCACCAAAAACCATAGAAGAGCTCGCCACCCAGCTCAACCTGAAAACCAGCACCGTCATCAACTGGTTTCACAACTACAGGTACGGCCCTGCTCTCAGCCCAGTCGGCCACAGCTCCGCAGCCGCGCACGCCCAGCCCTCAGGAAGCAGCCAGTTGTTCCCTGTGCAGGGGAGAGCGTTCTCGGGGCTGAGAGCTTGGTCTTCAGTCAGTTAGTTGGCTTTTTCTTTTTATCAGCATTTTAAACTCCCAAAGATGGAGAGTCACACAGGCAGAGACAATCCATGTCTTCTGTAACCAGAAAAAGTCCCCTCTCAGTGCTCATTTAAAAGGTAGAGCGTATAGGACTTCCCTGGCGGTCCAGTGGTTAAGACTCTGTGCTTTCAGAGCAGGGAGTGCACGTTCAATCCCTGGTTGGGGAACTAAGATCCCACATGTTATGCAGCATGACCAAAAAAAAAAAAAAGGTGAAAAAAAAGGGAAGAGTGTAGTCATTCTTGGTTCCACAATAGTGAGCGTGTATCTAGTGATTTTCTTATGCTTTCTCAAGGTCTTTTCTAGTGGTGTTTTCCAAACTAGTTTGATTCATTTTGTAATTAAATAAATGAAATAGTGTAAGACCCTTTCTTTTGGGAAAGTCATGAGTTCTTGAAGATTTATTGATCATCTACTAGGTCTACAGACACTGAGCTACAGGTTTTCACTAGCACTGTATCACTTGATCCTCACAGATATAAGATACAGGCCTGACCACATTTTATAGATGAGAACATAAAGCTCAGAGGGGTTAACTAACTTACCTGAGCAGGGAAGGGCCCAGCACACTCCTGCAGAAAAGGGGACAGGGTAAAATGTTTGGATTCGATAATGGAAATCCACTGACAGGTAATCAATTGTTGATCACCCGTATAACCAAGACTCCCTGCTGCTAGAAACAGAATTCTCAGTGATCTGATGGAGAATCAGGCCCACTGAATGCTGTGTACATGGCCATCTCAATCGCTGGTTCCTGTCAGAACATCATTTTCTCTCAGGCTCAGCAGAACGGGGTAGGTGCTCCTGGTGATACCAAGGGGACAGGTGCTCGTGGCAAGCCATTGTAGGTAAGCAGCAGGCAAGAGGAGATCACAGCCAGCCAGGGGCTAGAGGGGGTAGTTGTGTCTCAGAGTGGGCCCTGCCTTATCAGATAGGTTCTGCTGGAATTTCTGACAGGGCCCAATGAAACTTCCAGGTTCTGAACAAACAGGAAAATGCTTAAATATTAGATGGGAGCCAAAATAATACCTTTATCACCAGTGAAGGCTATGTTAGCGGATGCAGCTTAGTGTGAGAGCCAAATAGACCTACTGCTGCTACTGCTCAGTCGATTCAGTCGTGTTTGACTCTGTGCAACCCCACTGACTATACCCTGCCAGGCGCCTCTGTCCATGGGATTCTCCCAAGAGTATTGGAGTGGGTTGCCATGCTCTCCCCAAGGGGATCTTCCCAACCCAGGGATTGAACCTGGGTCTCCTGCATTGCAGGCAGATTCTTTACCACTGAGCCACCAGGGAAGCCCAATAGACCTGCTACCTAACTCTTAAAACCAGGCCAGTTTATCCCTCAAAGCAGCACTGGCCCCAGGCAGGCCTCACCACGTGTGGGCTGGCTCCCAAGAAGACAAAGAAAGTACATGAGCTGAGCACAACTAGCTTATTCACTCCTAAATTTACCGATCAGATAAAAACAGAGGCAGACCGAGGTCAGCAGTTACAAGAGTGGTCCCTCTACACGGAAGGAAACTTCAAGAGCAGTAAACAAGTACAGTGAAGGCGAGTGAATGGAAACGTGGGCAGAGGTTCCCCAGAGCCTCTCCTTGCCAGGTGTTATGCAATCCTGTTTTCACTTTCCAGACACAGAGGTGCATTTGAATGTACACTTTTGAGTCTTCTTCAAGTCACATCCAATTTAATGAAGTATCCTAACCCTGGAGGGGCATGAAGCTGTAGATTGCTGAAAATCTGGGTAAAGGAGCTGTCAGTCATACAAAACATCTCCAAAGCTGTTTCTCCCCACCCTGCTGGGAGCCACCTTTTCCCCAGACTCCCCTGCAGGCCTCAATTGAGAGGCAGTCACTTCCTCCTGGCCAGGGCACATGCTCTCCAGGTTTCCCAGCTGGCCTCCTGACCCCTATGGAAATGCCATCACATGATGGTCAGCTGGTCATTGTGGAGATGCCTGATTTGAGCATTTAAACAAATCCAACTATAGAGAAGGCAGAGATGGGAAGAAGAGCCATGGAACCTCAAAGCTGTCATGAGCTCAGGTGCAGACCTAGAGTAGATGGATGCTCAGTAAATGCTGTCAAATACACTTCACAGCAAAGCAGGCTGGCAAGTCAGGTGGTAGAACCAAGGGTAGAGATCAGTCTCCGCTGCAGAAATCTGGATGAATATCCTAGAAGAGGTATGATGTGTGCAGGGTATTGAAAGAACTGAACTAGAGAAGAATTTTATAAGTCACAGAATAGGTTGGTAAGAAGTGGCATCAGGTCACTAGGAATGGCATCAAGCCCAAAGAACTAAAGTCCCTCACCTAAGGCCACCCAAAGGAAAAGTGCAGAGATTCCAGCTGAGCCAGCCCTCTCTCCACGGCTTCAGCTCTTCCCTTAAATGCTCCAGACAGACCAGCTCTCCTGGTAGGTCCCATAGCACTTCACATAAGGATGAGCATACAGCAGCGCTCAGCGCACAGGCACTGAATGTTTAATTCCTAAACAAGAAAGCCGTTTCTTCTTGTTTGCTGGTTTGTTTGGGGCTGGGCTGGGTCTTCGTTGTAGTGCAAGGGCTCTTTGTTGCTGTCTGTGACCTTTCTCTAGTTGTGGTATGTGGTCTCTAGCGCGCCTGGGCTTCAGTAATTGTAGCATAGGGGGCTGGTTGCCCTACAGCGTATGAGATCTTAGTTCCTGGACCAGGGATCAAACCTGTGTCCACCTGCTTTGGCAGGCAGATTCTTAACCACTGGAGCACCAGGGAAATCCCTTCTCCTTTTGTATTTTTTCAAGATAGTTTTTATTACTTGGTACTAAGAATTCTGTTATAAAGATTAGAAATATAGGAAAACCTAAAACCATCTAGTAAAAATAGCTATATTTGACTATATGAAAGCAGAAAATGACAGGATTCAAGATATCACAAAGTCCCAAAACAAACATAGCAGACTGGGGAAAAGTGAATATTTTACAATACATGTAATAAACTGTTCCTTTGTCCATTTTTATAGGAATTGATTTTTAAAATCCTACTGAACAATTAGTAAAGAATATGAATAGGCATTTCATAGGAAAAGAGATAGGTACTGCTAATATATGAAAAAATGATCAATTAGATTAACAGTTTAGAAATCTAAAATAAAAACAACATTCCACTTTTTTGTTACCATTTGGCAAATCTTTGAAAGTGTCCCAGTATCTGGTGAAGATGCAGGAAAGTGGCAGAAATATAGTATTTGTTGGGAAGTGGATTATTACTAATAATTTAGAAAGTGATTTTACAGTTTCTATTAAAATTAAATAAGCACAGATCTTTTGGCCCATCCATCTCACTTTTGAGATTTTTATCCTAGAGAAATAACACACCAATTTTTAAGGACCTGTGGTCAAAAAGGCAGTTTCTTAGGTTCTTTCCGCAGGAGTTAAACAGAAGTTGATTTCATTTTTTCTGCACCACTCGAACCCTTAGGGAGTAAATGCGTGGGGTTGATTTTTACCCCCATCAAAAAATAAACAAAACCTTACTTCCTCTTCTTTTACCCTAAGGCCATCAGAAGTATTCTAAGGTGACCATTTACCCAGGAACACCAGAACAACATAGCCCAGGACACCTGGTCTCCTGGAGAACAGGTCCACCCAGCAGAAACTCTTCCAAGCCCTAAAAGCACGGCATCCTGTCAGCCTTGCCTGACTTGTCTGAAAACCAGATTTGCTTCTGGGACCTGGTCTTTCTAGACCAAAAGATAATCTTCCTCAGGGACAGAGTCTAGTCTAGGCTGAGAAGGGCGATGCCTCTTATCTGCTAAGCACGTAACATGTGCCAGTCACTGAGCCAAGAACTTTATAGATGTTATTTCATATTTCCTCCCATCTGCAGTCAAATTCAGAGCTGCCAGCCCCATTTTGCACATCATAAACGTTAAATGTTTAAACATCATACATGTCATTCTAGCCAGTGAGGGTCACAGCCTCGATCCCAGGTCTTGGACATAAAGTTGTCTCTCCCGGTCCCTCAGCCCTTCTGTCTCAGCCTTAGCACTTATAACAAGGACTTTGTCATTCAAAAGGCAGCTGGGTGGTAAAAATAGAAAATTAGTTCCTTTTTTTTGGTCTACTTTGTGTCCTATATTTAATATTTCATCATGGTGGCCCAGTGGTTAAGACCCGATCCTGCCACTGCAAGGGGCCGTGAGTTCTGTCCCTGATTGGAAAACTAAGATCCCACATGCCATGTGGCATAACCAAAAAGAAAAAACGACAACAAAAAAGACCAACACTTAGTCATAACATCTCTGCAAGGAAGACATTATTCTCCATACTTTTCTGATAAGAAAACTGAACCACAGAAAGCTTAAGGAATTTGTCCAAGTTTTGTAGCTAGTAATGACAAGCCAGATTTCAAACCCAGGTTTGTCTGGTTCCAAAAAGCCTATGCTCCATTCTGGGTCAGGCTGCCCCTGGGACTTCCAGTTAGTCCATGATGGACCTGTGGCCTGGATGAGACCAAACCCTTAGCTGCCCATCTAGCCTTCCCCACCCAGGGTGGAATGGGATTGAGTGTTCACCCTAGTGGGTATTTTTTTAGCTGTTAAGGGGCTTGAAGTCCACCAAAGTGCAGGTTCATCCTCCTAGCAAAGTGCCCAGGGATCTGTTGATGGGAATTACCGTTTCACATGCTCCCAAAGTAGCCCCAGGAAGGAAGAAAGTCTTCTGTTACCTCCTGGGAACTTCTGGGGGGCGGGGCGGATGGGCTTCAGGACCTCCCCTGCAGCTTTGGCTCAGGGATCATCTTCAGGACAAAGGTCAAAGTTCACCCTTTGTATGGAGCAAAAAACTGTGTAGCAGATAACCATGACCTGACTTGTGATATACTGGACTAAAACCATAGCCGAATTCTCCCTGGCTCCAACCTCCCTACATCCATCACAGGACCTGGCATACCATGGGTTCTCAAAAAATGTCACCTTGAGTTATACACACTGCAGAAAATACCTTCACGCATGCCTGACCCCAGGGCTTTCTGCAGGCCCAGTTTCTGCAAGACACTGGACTTGGTGCTAATTTCCCTGAAGATGCTTTTCCACTGACAATTGGCTTGTGATCAGAGATTTTTAGGAAGAAACACCTAGAGAGACTTCTGATCGAACCGAGTACTGTGAGCAGGATAGGAAGAGACATTCTGACACAAAACAAAAGATTCTTTCATGACATCACCGAGGGCTCCAAAACAGGGAAGGGCTGGGCCCTTCTGTAGCTGTTTCCTTCAGACCTGACAAAGCAGTGAAGCGCACTTTCCACTGTAGGCTGTAAAGTAAATGTAGCTCAGTTGTGTCCAACTCTTTTTGCGACTCCATGGACTGTAGCCCACCAGGTTCCTCCATCCATGGGATTTTCCAGGCAAGAATACTGGAGTGGGTTGCCATTTCCTTCTCCAGGAGATCTTCCCAACCCAGGGATCGAATCCAGGTCTCCCACGTTGTAGGCAGATGCTTTACCATCTGAGCTACCAGGGAAGTCTGAACTTGTAGGCTGAACTCAGCTTAATTAAAACATGGTGGATGTGTTGGAGCACATATTTGGCCTCCCTCCTGTTTGGTCAAAAGTGACCCTTCCCTGGTCGTCTTTTAGAGGACGGAATTAGTTGAAATTTAATCACATAAATTGATAGAATCCCACCTCAGCCTTGACCAGAGACTCTGACCTGTGGCTCAGAGCTGGACACTAAAGATTTTCACTTTGGGCACTATCTAATAATTGGTTCTCTCTCAGGAGGTCCAGAGGCGGAGGCAGTGGTTACCATTCCTCTTGTATGAATTCATTCGGCCTTATGGCTGTACACCAAGCACCAGTGCTAGGT
This sequence comes from Raphicerus campestris, assembly GCA_006410735.1. Classification (NCBI taxonomy): domain Eukaryota; kingdom Metazoa; phylum Chordata; class Mammalia; order Artiodactyla; family Bovidae; genus Raphicerus; species Raphicerus campestris. Next base: position 582,011 of record SJYW01003235.1, on the reverse strand, counting down.
GTGGGTGTGCAAAGAATGGGGCCTTGCCATGCCACTAATGTTGGCGGGCCATCCTAGTGAAGAGGGGACTGGCATTCCAACCAAAGGACAGGTTACTCAGAGGCCCCCAGCCTGGGAGACTTTCAGCTGGGAGGGTGGCTGGCTCCTGCCTGGGGAGAATGGGGTGGCTGTAAAGAGAGGCTCCACTCTGGGGGCCGCAGGAGCCTGAGCGGCTGTCAGGCCGGTGGGAGTGAGATGTCGGGCAGCGGACGGAGATGGCAGGAGGCCTGGGCCGCGAGGGAAGGGACACGCAGCCCCCGTGCACAGAGGTCCCCTGACGGCGCCCCCACTGCTTGTGTCTCGTAGGTCTCGGATCCGCAGAGAACTGTTCATTGAGGAGATTCAGGCCGGGAGCCAGGGCCAGGCCGGGGCCAGCGATTCGCCGTCGGCCCGGACCGGCCGGGCCGCACCCAGCTCAGAGGGCGACAGCTGCGACGGCGTGGAGGCCGCCGAGGGCCCGGGCGCCGCGGACGCCGAAGAGTCGGGCGGCCCCGCGGCCGCCGCCAAGTCTCAGGGAGGGCCGGCCGAGACGGCCGCGGCCCCGGAGGAGCGGGAGGAGGCGCCGCGGCCGGCGGAGAAGGCAGAGCCGCCGCCCTCGGGGACCCCGGTCCCAGACGCCGCCGCCGCCGAGGAGGGCCGGCCCCGGGCGC
>SJYW01003235.1:517900-541986 GCA_006410735.1 Raphicerus campestris | reverse complement strand
CGCGCGCCGCACGAGCGGAGGGTAGGAGCGGGAACCGGGGGGCGCGCGCACCGCGCGGGGCTGAGCTCGGAGCGCGCGGAGCTCCGCCGCCAAGAGAGCCGAGCCGGGGCCGCGCCAGGCTAGCGAGGAGTGCACGAGCCTTCGAGGTTGTGGACGACGGAGGGAGGAGCCGCCGCCAACGCCAGCTCCCGCCCCGAGGGAGCCTGAATCCGCCGCGGGCCATGAGCCGCCGGGCCCCGGGAGGCCGGCCGCGGTCCGGGCAGCGCTCCGCCGGCGCCCCGGCCCGCTCGGCCGCAGCTGNGGGAGGAGCCGCCGCCAACGCCAGCTCCCGCCCCGAGGGAGCCTGAATCCGCCGCGGGCCATGAGCCGCCGGGCCCCGGGAGGCCGGCCGCGGTCCGGGCAGCGCTCCGCCGGCGCCCCGGCCCGCTCGGCCGCAGCTGCGCGCCTGTAGGTACGGCCTGCTTGTCCTCCCAGTTCCCTCGTCCCCCCAGTCCATCACTGTGAACCCGGTCGGTCCCTGAGGGGGAGCGTGTTGTGTGCGCACCGCTGCTCCAGGGAGCACGGCCCCACGCGCCCCGGTCCTCGCGTGTTGTCTTTGTGTGCGCGGGTGGGAGGGAGCGCGACGGAGGAGATGCGCCCCCGGCGGAGATCGGCTTCTAGATTCCCCCCCCCCCGCGCTCCCGCCACCAGCCCGGGCTGGGCGGGAGTGGCGGGAGAGGCCGAGCAGCCTTCAGAGCAGCTGCGCCCCCCGCCCCTTCCCAGGGCCAAGGCCCGGTGATGGGCGAGCTCGGTGGGCCCCCTGGAAGAGGGGATCTCTGGCCAGGGCTTGGGGTGAAGGGAGGAGCGCTGGGGGTCTCTTCCCTAGGCTGCGGGGGCTGGGGGAAGGCCGACCCGAAATGAGGGTGCGGGCCACAGGAGGGACCTTGTCCAGATTGGCGTCGCCCGGCCGGCACGCCCTCCATCTGGCCCAGGCCTTCTTTCTCACGGTCTCGATTCCCGACCCGCCCACCCCGGGAGCTCTCCGGCAGCCCTCGGTAGTGTGGGGAGGATCGCTGCGGGTGCCGGAGAGGCCGGCTCCTTTAAGAAGGGGCGGGTTCATGCCCTCCATTCAGGCCCTCCGGCCTCGCCATTGATGAACCTGCGGGCGGCGCGGGGCCCGGCACCGCACCAGCCAGCGGGCTGAGACCGGGCAGAGGCGGGGACCCCGGCGGCCCAGGAAGTGCGGTCTTCAGTGGGGAGAGGTCTGCAATGACTGGGACCCCTCCAGAACCGCGCAGGGCGGACTCGACAGCCTCGAGAGTGACCTAGGAACAAAGATAAGCCAGTTAGTTGGTGCAGGGGAGAGCCTTTGGGCTGGGAGTCAAACCTGGAGTGAACCCTCCACCGTTTGCCCTTTGAGCCTCTATCATCTACCCAGTAAAATGGGGGTGGTGGTGCCTCCCTCCTTGCTGGGTGACTAGCAGAAGTTGCCCCCCCAACACAGGTCGCTGAGCAGGGGGTGAATGGGCACCCCTGAGAGGGTCGGAGGAGCCAGGGGGTGGTTACCCTAAGAGGCTTTGACTACCTCTGTTGCAGGGGGGAGGATGATCTGAATCCTCCCATCCCTGCCCCCAACTTTGACTCAGGGTGTTTGTGGGGTTTGGGCGACAGGTTCCCACCAGCCGCCTCCCTCTACTCCTCTCCCCCTCTAGAGGGCGTGAGTGAGGATGGGCAGGAGATTCTGATGCGGGATGACTGAATGGGTCTAAGTGATCAAGAGTTAATGCATGTGCTTTTCCTCTTACCCTTACTCTGAAAAAAACCTGTTTAAAATTTTTTCTAACCCCCTCCTCCCTACTTTGTGGGTCTCCTATGGAGAACACACCAAAGGGTGAACTTCCCTGCGAGGTGGGACCCACCACCCACCCAGGTGGAGCCCTCCTACCCCACTCCCAGGGCTGAGCGGTTGGTTTCGAGCTGACTGCTGCTGGCTGAGGGCGTCTGTGCTGTTTCTCACGTAATCTTCACAACAACCCTGGGGCTTGGTACTATTATTATCCCCATGTTGCAGAGAAGGAAACAGATTCAAGGAAGTGAAATGATTTGTCCAAAGTCATTCAACCAATGAGCCAAGCTTCCAAACCACCTCTCTGATAAGAATCCGGTTCCTACCCCTTGCACTGCCTGTCTATTCTGAGTTGTAGGAAATTGGGGGTTTAGGGACCTTGGGCCTCCTGCCTGCTGTCCCCATGGCATTCAAAGGTCCAGTCTTAGGCCCTGCCTCACTTCCTTCTCCTTCACTGTCTGCGTAGGACTGGAGGGGCTATGGCCGCTTTGGGAGCTGGGGAGGTTTCTCTTCCCCCGCCTCACCTGGGTGGGTCTGTTTTAATGGCTGAGCTCTGTCCCAGGGGACAGCAGGGTGACTCTTCAGTATCTAGGGGAGGTCATGGCCACATCTGTTTTGAGGCAGAGCCATGTGTGGGAGTACAGCATTCTTGGGCTCCTCTGGTTTGGGCTCCATTCTCCCGAAACTTCCGACCCTCTGAGTCTAAGGCCCGCCTCGGGGCAGGTGTGACACCCAGCTGGGGCTCACGGTCTGGTAGAAAGGACAGGGCACCGCCGTACAGTGTTGTGGAGGGATGGTGGGGGAGGAAGTCAGGCAGAGACAAAAGAGCCTCCTTGGGCTTGGGGCCCATCAGCTACTGGGGCAGAGGAGCAGGTGAGGAGATACCGGTCTGCGTGTTGAGACCCCAAGCAGGGGTTGGAGGAAGAGGATATATTAGAATTTGGAGGTCATGAGTTTGAGGGGCCTAGAGATCAGCCAGGCTGGGAGATCTGATGGCCCAGATGCCAAGGGAAGCTCTATAAGCCTCTGCAGTATCCGGGGGTCTGGGATACTCAACCGAGGGAAGTCCTGATGTCTCAGAAGCCACCGGTGTGTGTGTCGTGATAAAGCCAGAAGGCGGACTGGTGGACTAAGTGGTGGGGGTTGAACGGGGTGTCCGGCAGATTTCGGGGGCTGGGCCACGGCCCAGGGAGGTCTGGGAGGGGTGTGAATCGGGCTCTAGGTGAGATCCCTATCACTGGGAGAGGAGAAACTGTGCAGGGCGCAGGCCAAGGCTGGAAGAGGGGTTGATGTGTCTGCTCCGCACCCCCAAGAGGGCAGGGCCGTGCAGCTAGAGCCATCCCAGCCTGCTCTCCATGTCCAGAGCCTGTCCAGGAACTGTCCAGCACCAGGCGCTCCTGAAGGAGGACAGGCTCCCCTTCTAAGCCCCCAGGCCCTGACACAGCTTCTTGTCCTGGATTCCACTCCCTGCTCCTCTGACACTGGCTTCCTGCAGGGCCCAGCTCTGGCTTCCCCTGCCTCCCCAACTCCAGGAGTCAGAATGGCCACCAGCTTTCCCAGGGCGGGGCCTGGGTCTCCCTACTGTGCCCTCAGAGTGAGGGCTCCCCAGGGACAGGGCCCTGTTGGTAGCAGCATGTGCTGTAGAAAGGGACCGACCTGAACTTGACTCCACATGACTCCTTTCACCCATCTGGGGCCCTGGACCCGCCAGCATGGCTCCCAACCCATAGCGGAGTCCAGGGTACATCCAGGAATTGGGGACCAGTCACTTCCCTTCCCAGAACCTCACTTCCTCGTTTGTGTGATGGGAGAATCCTCCCTTCCTGGCAGGGAGGAGAACATGAGGGCAGGGGCATAGCCCCACTGGATGTGGGTCCCGGCCTAGGAAGATGACCTTGGCCCCTCTGTGGAGCCTGGATTAGTCAGGGGCTGGGGGGCAGGCGCGGGTGGCAATCTTGAGAAATGAGGAGGTTCGGGAGGAATCCTCTGTCCAGAGGAGTGGGAGGAAAAGAGGGAATGAACACAAGACATTTAGGAAGTAGAAGCAGAGGAGCTTTGATTTTTAAACAAATTGCTTATTTAATCCTCATGACGGCCCTCTGAGGTCAGTGCTGTTTTACCCACTGATTTGACAGATGAGGAAACTGAGGTCCCCCGGAGGCTGAGTCACACAGCACAGAAGCGGAGGAGCTAGGGTTCAAACCCAGCCAGTCTGGCTCCAGATCTCAGGCTTTTAACCACTCCACTGTCCCACGTGTCAAACGGTCAGATGTGGAGGAGGGGAGATGCCCTGGCCACGGGGGCCCTGTGATGTGAGCAGCTGTCAGCTGCAGTTCTGGGGGCCCCCTAGGACCGGGGGTCTGCAGGTGCCAGAGCCAGCAGTGCCCGTCAAGGTCAGGGGCATCAGTGACATCCTGGGGACTCAGCAGAAGGGCTTCCCTGGTCCCATGGTGGCAAAGGCTGGGAGTTGTGTGGCAGGCGTGACAACACAGGGCTTATAACAGCCACCTCCCCGAGACGCTCCTTGGCACCAGCCTTGGACCAGGAGCAGGCAGGTCTGCATGGGCAAGCAAGACCGATCCCACTTTACAGCTATGGAAACTGATCCTTGGAAAAGCCAGGACCACATGAGTCCCGTGCTGCTTCCCCCTCCTTACCCACCCACATACTGGGGTAGAGTATTAAGGGGGCTCTTAATCCAGACCTGTCCCTGCCTGTCACTAATCAGAGCACCTCCTCCCCGCACTCTGCAGCGAAGTCCCCGCCCAGTCAAGAGCATTAAGACCAGAAATCACTCCTACTTCTGCCTCCTGCCAAGGTCACAGGTCAGCACAGGTATTCTGGGTAGGGAAGGTCTGGGACTTTCAGCCACACCTGCCTCTTGCAGGAGGCCTTGGTTCAGAGCATGCCCTGTGGGGCACCTTCTGAGAGCCCGAAGGTTGTCTGTGCTGCAGCAGATGGGGTGCAGATAGGGGGTTGGGGGATACGGTCCCAGGAGGCCACGAGGGCAGCTGGAAGGAGCCTTGGTGGTAAAGTGCACAGTCAGCTGGGCCGGGCCAGGTCCGAAGATGCTCAGAGGACAGGACACCAGTGAGCATGGTTGGGGCTGGCTTCCTGGAAGGGTGGGAGCAGCCAAGGGAGACCCTGTCTCCTCTTCTTGTGTTGGGGGGTGCCCAGGAGGAGGCCTCGGTTTCCCCACTGTGCATGGTTCACAGCAGGGGGCGGGGCAGGCACTGCCCAGCCCAGAACAGAGCACAGAGGAAGGGTGCCACTCAGGCCCTGCCCCCGGTCCAGGAGGCAGCCTTGCTGGGTGCTGGGTGGCTGGTTTCCTCTGCAGGGCCGCTGTCCCTTCCTCAGGGGACACGTGGCCAGCTCCGGCTGGGGCTCCCAGGAACACCCCCTCCCCCACAAGTGTGGCTCTGGGCCCTGCTGGTGCCTCCCCACCCTCCAGGCCACTGCCCACCTCGCGGTCGATCGATTGGTCACCGGCCCATTAGCGGGGTGGCTAGGCTGCCTCATTAATATTTTAAGGAATGACCTGGCCAAGGGGTCCGGAACTGCGTGCCACTGGGGGCTGACGGCTGGCTTTCTTTCTTTTTTTTTTCCTTTTCCAATTGTCAGCGCTATTTTTACCACCGGAAGGCCAGCCGCCCCCTCTCCCCGGCATCTAACCAGGCTGGGGGTTGGGGGATTCTCCCATTTGGGTTCTTGGCAGAGGGGTGAGTAGAGTCCACGGCTTGGAAAGGCACCACGCAGGGAAATGATTAGGCTTCCCCTCCCCGCCCACCCCTGCCCTGCCCTGCCTCCCTGAAGCCCTCCATCCCATCGCCCTCCGGCCCTGGCATGATGGGAACAGAAAACATTTTTTCCAGGAGGAGAAGCCAGACAGCCTGGTTGGGCCTGGATAAAACCCCAGGGCGATGGATTGGGGAAGGTGGTCTGCCCACCCAGGGCCCCTGTGGGGGTGGGGGCCACCGCCTGATGCCCAGACCAGGCTGGGTGGGACTCTGTTGGTCTCCATCCCAGTCCTCAGGAGAAGCCCATGAAGGTGCAACAACCTCCTCCCTGTCCCTGGTCCCACCCCTACAGGGACTGTGGGACCCTGGGCTTCAGGGTCAAGGGCTGCGACAGTCAGGGGCCCTGGAGGCCACTCCTCCTGCACCCCACTTTATGGATAGGGAGCCAAGTGCTCAGAAGACACAGGGCCTGGCCAGAGAAGCAGCCCGGATCTCCCACTGCCCAGCCCGTGGCTGTCCCAAGCTGACCTGGCAAGTTTCTTCCGGCTCCCTGGGGCCAGAAAAGGGGGAGACGGGGAACCCTGCTCATGGAAGCAAGAGGGCTGAGAACCAAGGGGACCGTGGGAGCTCAGGGTGGAAGGGCTAGTGTCCAGGAAGGCTTCCTGGAACAGGAGGGGTTTTTTACACAGCCAGGAGAGGAGGCAGAATTTGAACAGTCAGCCGTGAGGCAGAAGGTCCAGCCGGCTGGAGAGCCATGCAGGCAGGGACGGAGGAGGGAATTCCTTTGGAGCTTCTGGAGAAGGGGAAGCCCTGGGCCCGCTGGCTTCAACCCATAAACCTTCCCTGCCAGCCCAGACCATGGGGGCTGCTGATGGCACCCACCCTGCTTCTGGGACCTCTAGGGTCCCCTCCCCCTGAAGCTCTGCTTTTCACACCCCTGGGCCTCTGGTCCCCTCCAGAATGACTGATTGGGAGTCACCCTGTTGGACCCAGGGGACATCGAGGGCTGCTGGTCCGGGCATCGGGCCCACCGGCTTCTGAGCCGCCAGCAAGTGGTTGGGGCGGGGAGCGGGGGAGGGCAAGGCAGGGCCAGTGTCAGTGCCTGGAGACCACCTCCTGGCTCCACCCAGAGGTGAGGGGAGCCCCAGCCCTGCCCACAGGGACACATGGATTGGAACACTGCAGAGACCATGTCCTGCGCTGTCCTTCCATCAAAGGGCAGTCCCTCAGGCTCATTTTTTTTAATATTTCTTTGACTGCGTCGGGTCCTAGGTGTGGCCTGTGGGGCTCTCTCGTGGTGTGGGGGGCTCTTGGGGTGTGGGGGGCTCTCTCAGGGCGTGTGGGCTTAGTTGCCCCATAGCATGCCTGAGTGCTCAGCTGCTCAGTCATGTCCAATTCTTTGCAACCCCATGGACTGTAGCCCACCAGGCTCCTCTGTCCATGGGATTCTCCAGGCAAGAATACTCGAGTGGGTTGCCATGCTCTCCTCAGGGGATCTTCACAACCCAGGGATCGAACCTGCATTGCTGGTGGATTCTTTACCTCTGAGCCATCAGGGAAACCCAGCAGCATATGGGATCTTAGTTCCCCGACCAGGGATTGAACCCGAATCCCCTGTGTTGGAAGGCAGATTCTTAACCACTAAGGTGCCAGGGAAGTCCCTCATCCTCACTCTTAAAGTGAGGAAACAGGCCCAGAGGTTGGAGGTGAGGTCAGCAGCCCTCACCCAGAGAGCAAAGACATCAGGCCTGGAGCCCAGTTGAGCAGAGTTGTGGTGCTTGGTCTCTGCCCATTCTGGGCACCCAGGCAGTTGGGGACAGTGCTCCAGTATCCCTGCTGGCACTGAGCCCTCTTCCTTGTGGCTTGCAACCTCCCTTTCACAGGGAGCCATGCCTGTAACTAGCGCCAGGGCTCCCTGCTGGCCCGCTGCCCGTGGCTTTTACCCCTGGCTGTACCACCCCTGTCACTTCTGCATAGCCCTGGCTGGACCCAGGGGACATCGAGGGCTGCTGGTCCGGGCATCGGGCCCACCGGCTTCTGAGCTGCCAGCAAGTGGTTGGAGCGGGGAGCGGGGGAGGGCAAGGCAGGGCCAGTGTCAGTGCTCCCCAGGCCAGTCCTTGCCCAGGGCATGGCCATCGCCCCCTGCCCCTGGCAGACTCCTCTCTGAGTCCCACCCCTGCCTCCAGTGAAGCCTAGCTGGGCCCCCTCCCCATGTCGAGAGCCTCTCCCACAGCTCCTGTCCCTGCACTTGCCCGTCTCCTTGCTAAGAGGACTCTGGGCCAGCAGGAAGGGGGTCGGGGGATGGGGATTGATGCCTGAGCTTGCAGTGGGACCGGCTCCTCCCCACCACCACCCCCTGCCCCGTGAGCAGGTCGGGGGCAGCCTCACCTGCTGCCGGCTAAGTGGCGAGCCCCTCCCAGGCTGCCCTCTAACCTGGTCTGACCCTCCTTGGTGGTCACAGCGGAACAGGAATACCGATGCACCCTGTGGGGAGCGCTTCCTTGCTGGGTCAATGGATGGGCTCGGAGCCCAGGGCTGGACTTCCCACGCTCAGCCTCAGGGCCCTGTGTCCCCATCCCACCGCGAAAGGCCCGCTCCCCGCAGGTCAGGCGAGGCCCCAGTGATGGTGGCAGGTGCGTTCCTGCCCCACCCTCACTCCTGGCATAAAACTCAGGCCCACCTTCTACCCCCAGGAGTGCCTGTAGTAGATGGGAGACAGGCAGACACAGACACCTGGGATGCTCTGCCCTTAGCACCTCACTAGCTGGACACACAGGAGGGGACTGTGGGAGCTCAGCCTGGGCTGGGGAGGTCAGGGAAGGCTTCCTGGAGGAAGTGGCCTCTGAATTTATTCTTGAGGGCTGAGAGGGAGTTAGCCAGATGAGAAGGGAGGAAGGGCAGGGCAGGGGAAAGGCCCAGCGTGAACCAAGCTCATGGGCGCCTCAGCCCCTCCCCTATGTCCTGAAAAGTCTCCCTCAGGTTACTGCTCATACCTGCAGGGAGGTCATTCTTGGTCCTCTTTGCTGGCAGGAAGCCTTCCCAACTCCCTGCAACTCTCCCCCCGGATGCTGGCCTGGGAGTCTCTGAGCGACCCGCTGGTTTGGAAAACTGTTTTCCGGGCTCAGTGGCTTCCTCCCGAGGCCTGTTGCCTCCCCCAGGGCTGTGCTGTGGTTACTGAATGCAGGTCGAAGGCCGAGGTTGCCCCCCAGGTGAGAGGGAATCCCCCGGTGCCCTGTGGCCCAGAGGCCCTGCAGATGATCTCACAGAAGTGGGGGAGCTATTTTTACCCGGCATTTAATTACACAGCTTGGATCCCAGAGGACAGATGAGATGGTGCTCCCAGGAGCTGTGAGGGAAGGGCCAGGCCAGGAATCATGGGGATCCTGNTCACAGAAGTGGGGGAGCTATTTTTACCCGGCATTTAATTACACAGCTTGGATCCCAGAGGACAGATGAGATGGTGCTCCCAGGAGCTGTGAGGGAAGGGCCAGGCCGGGAATCATGGGGATCCTGGGGAAGGCAGGTGAGGGCATGACCCCTCTGTCTCAGTTCCCCTTGCACCCACCGGCCCCCCAGACAGGGGCTCCCCAAGGCAGGGCAGGTCCACATCACCCCACTTTTTCTCCAGTAATTTTCACCCTGGCCTGTTGCAGGGGGGAGTTGCATAAACAGAATGAATGGCCTGTGCCCCCAGGAGGGGTGCCACTCAGGGGATGAGGAGGCAGGGCCCCTGATGACTAGTCACGCACCATGCAGTCTGGCGATCCCGAGTGAGGAAGGGTGGAGGGTCCTGGGGACAGGAGGTGGAAGCTGGGATTCCCAGATTCGGGCCTCTTCAAGAAGGTCCGATTGGCATGGGGTTCAGGAGGAAACAGGGCTTCCCTGGTGGCTCAGATGGTAAAGTATCTGCCCGCAATGCAGGAGACCCAAGTTCGATCCCTGGGTTGGGAAGATCCCCTAGAGGAGGGAACGGCTACCCACTCCAGTATTCTGGCCTGTGAAGTCCAATGGACAGGGCTGGCTACAGTCCATGGGGTCGTAAGTGGCAGATACAACTGAGTGCGCGCGCGCGCGCGCACACACACACACGCTCACACACACACACAGGAGGGAACAATTAGAGAAGGTAGTCAGTCCACCATAATGGTAAGAAGTATGAAGAGGCATCACCTTCCAGGCCAGTATGAAAAGCTAGTCATACTGGATCCACACTGGGAGATGACCCTCAAAGTCTCTGAGTCGGCGTGTGAATCCCAGACTTGTCACTAACAAGCTGTGTGTTCTTTGGCCCCGTGTGAGGGCTTGGGCAATGACAGCTGTGACATGCCTGGTGTGTTGAACACATTCATTCATTCAGTGTTTACTGAGTGCCTGCCACCTGCCCAACACTGGGGACACAGCCACTTAGAAGACGTCAAGACTGCTGCCTTGTGGAGGCGGCATCTTCAGGGGAGGGTGTGGTGCAGGGTGGGATGGGGTGGTGCCTGGAAGACAACACAACCCAGCAAATGGATAAACAGTATGAGACAGGGATACACACAGTGCCAAAAAGTAAGCACACAGGGCCCTAGTTCCCTGACCAGGGTCCAGCCCACACTTCCTGCAGAGGGAGTGTGAGGTCTTAACCACTGGGCCACCAGGGAAGTCCTGAGACCTTGTTCTAAATAGAGTGGTGGTCAAGGAAAGCTATGGGGCAAGATGGCATTTGAGCAGAAACCTGGAGGACATGAGGCAGTGTGAGGGAAAGGGGGTTGTGTGAGGGATGACTGGCACATTCCAGGCACATTCAAGAGGAAATCACAAGTGCAGAGGCCCTTGGGTGGGACTCAGGTGGGACCTGAGCAGAGGGCAACAGAGTTGTGGGAGTCAGATGGAGGCAGGTCACGGGAGGGGTGGGGGGCTAGTGGCTTTTTCTCTGAGTGCAGCGGGAGCCATTGCAGGGTTCTGAGCAGGGAAGGGCCTGATCTGTCTTTCGTTTTAGAAATGATGACTGGGTTTCTGGATGGAGAACAGGCTATGGGGGATAAGATCAATTCCCAGAGTGGGGTGCGGAGGGAGGGCAGTGAAGAGGCTGCTAAAGTACTGCTGGTGGAAAAGAGGTTGCCTGGGTCCCGGGACAGCCGCCTGGATGGTGGTGAGTGGAGGAGGAGTGGTTTTCTTGGCAAGTTTCGAGGGTAGAGCCAAGAGGATTGCGCATGACTTTTTCCTGACTTTTTCCTGTCCACCAAACGAGGCTCGTTAGGGAACCCACTTGAAAGCACCTGTCATCCCGGCCTCCTGCGCCAGACCCAAGAATGACTTTGGGGTTCCCTGAGACCAATGTTTGAAGAGAGAGTGAATGGAGGGGGTACATGCAGACACATGTCCCACCTCCCCGGTTGTCCTCACACACTGGCGCTGCCAAGAAAGGCGGCTGCACACAGTCGGGGAAGCGGGAGCGGGTGGGCGCTCCGATCCAGGGGTGGGGAGTTGACTCACTGGCTGCTCTCACCCGCAGCCTCCGGGGGCTGCGATGGGACGGGAGCCATGAATGGTGCCGCCCCGGTCCCGGTCCCGGTGCCGGTCCCGGACTGGCGGCAGTTCTGCGAGCTGCACGCGCAGGCGGCCGCCGTGGACTTCGCGCACAAGTTCTGCCGCTTCCTGCGGGACAACCCGGCCTACGACACGCCCGACGCCGGCGCCTCCTTCTCCCGCCACTTCGCCGCCAACTTCCTGGACGTGTTCAGCGAGGAGGTGCGCCGCGTGCTGGTGGCCGGGCCGGCGCCGCCGCGAGGGGCGGCCGAGCCCGCGGACGCCATGGAGCCCGGGCCCACGGGGGCCCCGGCGCTCAAGGCCGCGCCCTACGGCCACTCGCGGAGCTCGGAGGACGTGTCGGCGACCGCGGCGGCCAAGGCCCGCGTCCGCAAGGGCTTCTCGCTGCGCAACATGAGCCTGTGCGTGGTGGACGGCGTGCGCGACATGTGGCACCGGCGCGCCTCCCCCGAGCCCGACGCCGCCCCGCGCGCCACCGAGCCCCCGGCCGAGCCGCGCGACAAGTGGATGCGGCGCCTGCGGCTGTCGCGGACGCTGGCAGCCAAGGTGGAGCTGGTGGACATCCAGCGCGAGGGCGCGCTGCGCTTCATGGTGGCCGACGACGCGGCCTCGGGCCCCGGGGGCGCCGCCCAGTGGCAGAAGTGTCGCCTGCTCCTGCGGAGGGCGGTGGCGGGCGAGCGCTTCCGCCTGGAGTTCTTCGTGCCGCCCAAGGTGAGTTGCGCACCCCCTTTGCCCTGGGAGAGGGGATCGTGGAGGACCAGGCTTCCAGCACCCCTCGGTCTTAGCTGGTCAGGAGCCTGGAGTGCCGGCCCACCGCCCCACAAGTCATCCCTCAAGCATCCTTCAAGCCTGCGAGGGGTCAGAAAGACCCTCTGGCTACAGAAGGGGTTCTTACTATTCTGGGAGGCGGGGGTGGGGGTGGGGGGTATTGGAGAGCCTGGCTGCCTGAACTCTTGTCTTCCTCACCTGGAACCGCTGGGTTGCTGGAGCCTCCCCAGAGAGGCAGGCAAGGAGTTATTGGCATGCTCGCCTGCCGGAGATCTGCAGTCATGCTCAGTAGACATCTGCCTGGCTGCCAGGCTCCAGCCCAGCCCCGGCCCAGGTGGCTCCCTTCTGGCCCAGGTTTCAAAAGCTGTTTCTTGCCCTTAGCAGCATGTTGCTCACCTGAGTGCACCATGCCCTCCAGTCCTGGGGGTAGCCATCAAAGCTCTAGGGGCAGCATTGGGTCTCCTGGGGCAGGCTGGGGGAAGAGGGGGCAAACCTGCCTCGTTTGGAAGGAGGGAATAACTAACAATAGTGCCCACTTCCTGAGAGCCGTCATCCTCCCAGGACCCCAGCAAGGTGGGCATCAATGGTCCCCAGGTCACAGAAGAGAAAACAGGAAAACTCAGGGAGGGGTGTGGCCAGCCCAGAGTCACAGAGCTGGTGGGTGGCAGAGCTGAGCTAATTTACCCATCACCCTGGTGGTCCTAGGAACGAAAGGAGCTGGGAGGTGGGAGCATGTGCTGATGTGGCAGCCCTGAGAACCACCCAGGGGCCCCACCCGCCTCTGCACCCACCCTGTCCCCACTGCCTTTAGTCACCCTGAGCCTCGCCTCCTTCCCCACCTCCCTGTCTGTCTGTACTCCCAATTCTCCTTGCCTCTCTCCCCTTGGAGTTGGATGGGGTGGGCTCCCCACAGTCGGGGGCCCATTAGCCATAAGAGAGGTGATTTCCTAGGGGGACACACTAGCTCTCTGAAGCGCTCTCTCCAAGTCCCAGAACCCTCCCAGACTTCCCAAGGGGCTTTCTGCCTGCCCAGACCCCAGCTTTAGGTCTCTGAGAGAATCACAGACCACTAAGCCCAACGCCACTGCTCATCAGACAGGGAGACTGAGGTCCAGTGAGGGTTGGAAGCAGGATGGGACTTGCCCAGGGTCACCCACAGGGCAGGGCTTGAGCGCCTCTGCGCCTTGAGTGGCAGCCACAGCTGCCTGGCTGAAAATAGCTGCCCTCAAGGGAGGGGATGTAACAGCTGGTGCCCCCTGAGTAAGCCCCTCCTGAGCCCACCGCTCACTGCTGGCAGAGGGCAGGGTTCCTAGGGGGCCAATTTCCCAACCTCTGAGCAATCACCTTCCCAATCTCTGAGAAAGGCCAGTGGGTTCCTACCCCCTGATCTGGCCTCATACCCTCCATTTTTCACGCAAATGTTTGCAAATTCAGGAGCGACTTCATGGGAAGGAGCAGCAGGCCTGGCAAGGGGTCAGATCCCATTTCTCAGATGAGTTTGATCTAGGATGTATGCGCCCCATGGGAAGCCCCGGCTGACACTCCTCCCACATTGAAGTCCTGTTCACCCACCCACGGTCTAGAGTTCTTCCGCCTCTCAGCCCTGGAGGCCTAGCTGCACCCTCAGAGCTGATGGGGGCTTGGGGTCTGCAGGCTCAGGGACTATTTCCGGGACCCTCAGAGTGCCCTTTCATACGGCCCGATGTGTCAGATCTCCAGCTCCCTCACCCACCCTGCAGGAAAAGTCTCTTGGACCCCAGGTCCCTTCATAGCCCTAGGCCGGGCCCCAGGAAGCAATGATGCTGGCCCCCTGCCATTGGGGAACCACCAAGAAGCTGTTATTTGCTGGGCTGGAGGGTCAACCTCAATGGAGTTAGTGCAGAATGCTCTGGGGGCCCCAAGGAGTAGAAGCCTAGGCTGCCAAAGTGTTGACCGGTGGGCAGGGCCCCAGGACAGGCATTGCTGGAGACTCAGGCTGCATAAGCCAAAGCCTGGGGTCCTCAGTGGAGAAGGAAATGGCAACCCACTCCAGTGTTCTTGCCTGGGAAGTCCCGTGGATGGAGGAGCCTGGCAGGCTACAGTCCATGGGGTCACAAAGAGTCAGACACGACTGAGCAGTTAATAGTTTGACTTAGGGCATGAAACAGGCTGATAGTTCCAACCACGGAGGTGGGAACAGTGAGCCGGAGCAAAGGGAGAGACAGACAGGCCTCCAAGGCCAGGCAGAGGATGCGGCGCCTCTGGCCAGCGGGAGCCCCGTCCAGCTCTTCTCTGTGGACCTGTCTGTTCCACCCACTCCAGGACCTCGGGCCCCACCCGGCTGGCTGGCATGAGGCCCTGCCATGGTCAGCTAGCCCGCAGTCACCACCCTGAGCCCAGCCCGACGCCCGCTGGACAGCAGCCAGTGCTGCCAGGAACCCCTACCCGCCTGCCCACCCAACGTGGGGCCCTTCCCTTTCCTCCTAAGAAAGTCCCTGTCCCAGAGCTCAAGCTCTGCCAGGAATCTCAGTCTCAAGCCAGCCCCGGGGGCCTTCGGGCCAGGGCCAGGAGCTCTGGGGCAGAGTGGGGGGCAGGCACAGAGCGGCCCTCCCAGAGAGTCCTGCCAGCTCACCTCGGTTAGATCCCACACTGGCCTCTTTTTTTCCACCTGGAGACACAGCCCTGCCCGATTCCAGAAATCCTGTTCCACGTCAGGGTCTCCAACCCTGTACTGTGGTAGATCTAATCTGAAGGAGGAGACAGCATTTTTTTCTAATGAACTAAAATAGAATAGAAAATGTCACACTCCATCACACACAGTCAGAGTAAATATTATCTGGTGAAACGTGTGTTTCAGATATTTTTACCTAGGTGTGTGTACTGGGTCACCATGTCAAATGTATTTCTTACTGTAGGTCAAGGTGAAAAATGTAAAAACCACAGATCTAGTGGGTGTGCTGGGCGGAAGGGTGGCGGGGCAGAGCTCACCCCCTCCTCAGAGCTTGGAGGTGGGAGACCCATGTCCATCCTAGCTCTGTCCCTGACTTGCTGTNTGGGGGGTATTGGAGAGCCTGGCTGCCTGAACTCTTGTCTTCCTCACCTGGAACCGCTGGGTTGCTGGAGCCTCCCCAGAGAGGCAGGCAAGGAGTTATTGGCATGCTCGCCTGCCGGAGGTCTGCAGTCATGCTCAGTAGACATCTGCCTGGCTGCCAGGCTCCAGCCCAGCCCCGGCCCAGGTGGCTCCCTTCTGGCCCAGGTTTCAAAAGCTGTTTCTTGCCCTTAGCAGCATGTTGCTCACCTGAGTGCACCATGCCCTCCAGTCCTGGGGGTAGCCATCAAAGCTCTAGGGGCAGCATTGGGTCTCCTGGGGCAGGCTGGGGGAAGAGGGGGCAAACCTGCCTCGTTTGGAAGGAGGGAATAACTAACAATAGTGCCCACTTCCTGAGAGCCGTCATCCTCCCAGGACCCCAGCAAGGTGGGCATCAATGGTCCCCAGGTCACAGAAGAGAAAACAGGAAAACTCAGGGAGGGGTGTGGCCAGCCCAGAGTCACAGAGCTGGTGGGTGGCAGAGCTGAGCTAATTTACCCATCACCCTGGTGGTCCTAGGAACGAAAGGAGCTGGGAGGTGGGAGCATGTGCTGATGTGGCAGCCCTGAGAACCACCCAGGGGCCCCACCCGCCTCTGCACCCACCCTGTCCCCACTGCCTTTAGTCACCCTGAGCCTCGCCTCCTTCCCCACCTCCCTGTCTGTCTGTACTCCCAATTCTCCTTGCCTCTCTCCCCTTGGAGTTGGATGGGGTGGGCTCCCCACAGTCGGGGGCCCATTAGCCATAAGAGAGGTGATTTCCTAGGGGGACACACTAGCTCTCTGAAGCGCTCTCTCCAAGTCCCAGAACCCTCCCAGACTTCCCAAGGGGCTTTCTGCCTGCCCAGACCCCAGCTTTAGGTCTCTGAGAGAATCACAGACCACTAAGCCCAACGCCACTGCTCATCAGACAGGGAGACTGAGGTCCAGTGAGGGTTGGAAGCAGGATGGGACTTGCCCAGGGTCACCCACAGGGCAGGGCTTGAGCGCCTCTGCGCCTTGAGTGGCAGCCACAGCTGCCTGGCTGAAAATAGCTGCCCTCAAGGGAGGGGATGTAACAGCTGGTGCCCCCTGAGTAAGCCCCTCCTGAGCCCACCGCTCACTGCTGGCAGAGGGCAGGGTTCCTAGGGGGCCAATTTCCCAACCTCTGAGCAATCACCTTCCCAATCTCTGAGAAAGGCCAGTGGGTTCCTACCCCCTGATCTGGCCTCATACCCTCCATTTTTCACGCAAATGTTTGCAAATTCAGGAGCGACTTCATGGGAAGGAGCAGCAGGCCTGGCAAGGGGTCAGATCCCATTTCTCAGATGAGTTTGATCTAGGATGTATGCGCCCCATGGGAAGCCCCGGCTGACACTCCTCCCACNCAGTTAGCAGACCTCTCTGAACCTCAGTCTTCCCATCTGTACAATGGGGAAAGTGTCACCTCTCTCCTGGGGCTGTTGCGAAGAGTTCATCAGACAGTGTATGTGCCTGATCACCCTCTGGGTCGGGCTTTCTCCTCCTCACTTCCCTCCTGGAGGCTGCTTATCCCTGGGGCAGGGCCGCAGAGGCAGAGTTCCAGGTACAAAGGCGAGTGAGCCCCACCACTCAGGGCTGGGCCCGCCGGCCCCTCCCCAGACCGAGGGTTGTGATGCCCTTCTCCCCCCCCACCAGCCCTTACCCAGCACAGCCTCCTCGGGGGCTGCATCTGCAGAGCTTCAGGATGACCTCAGTCATCCCTGTGATCCCCTGTGGTGGGCCCAGGAGGGAGGGGCTGCTGCCCGCGTGGGCTACCCTCCGCTGGGGACCCCCCTATCTCCCCAGCTACTCAGACCAGGGAGCTCCCCCCAGGAGCGAGATGAACCTCTGTACTCTCGACGCCCCCTCCCCAGGTGGAGAATGGAGCAGAGTACATCCTGGAGACCATTGACTCCCTGCAGAAGCACTCGTGGGTGGCTGACATCCAGGGCTGTGCAGACCCCGGGTGAGACCCCTGGGACGGGTAGATGGGGTGGGGGCCTAGCGGGGCTGTGCCCTGGGTGGAGCCTTCATGGGGAGCAGCTTTCTGGTGAGGGCAGAAATGGGCCCTTCTCAAGGCAGTCCAATCCAGGTGGGTGCTGGCCAGGACCCTCCCTGTCCCCACAGCCCCCCACTCCCAGAAGGCTCTGTAGGTTCAGGGTCCTGGGGCCTGGAGGGCAGTTGAATCATCTTGTTCTCTCTCCCAGGAGAGGCTGAAACCATGAGGAGATAGACGGGTAGTGATGGGGGGAGTCCCCCTAATCCAGTCCTGGGGTTCAGAGAAGCTGTACTGGTAGAGGGGCCCTTTCTCTGAGGCTTAAAGAAAGGGGGCCCTGAGCCAGGCAGAGGGGGCTGGGGGCGGAGGAGAGCAGTGGAGGAGCGCGAGGGCCTGGGACTTTCGGGGAATGTCAGCGCCTTCTGGTGGCTGGAGTTAGAGCTAATGAGGCCGGGCCTTCAGCGACAACCGGGAAAGCGGGTAGGTCTGGGCAGCGGGGAGCCATGGCTAGTAATAAACCGGGGGGCAGGAGGACAGCAGAGAGGCCGGCTGCGCCAACCGGGAGAGGTTCCTCAGCCCTGCACTAGGAGGGGCGGGCAGGGCACTGGCGAGCGGTTGGCAGCGGCTCCTCTGGCTAATGGGGTGAGCCAAGCCCCTGGGGGAGGGGCTGCTGCTTTCTAATTAACAGCTTCATTTAAGGAAGCACAATTAAAGTCCTGAGAGCCTCCCAGGCGCCCCTCCATCCCTGAAGTGGTTCTAATCCCTCCCCTACCACCCTCCCAGCCATCTGCTCGGCACACGCTTTGCCTCGCCCCCGTGAAGGTGAACCTCATTTTGCGGGTGTTTCAGAGCCGCCACAGATGGGGAGACAAAGGCCCGGGGGCGGGGAGGAGCCGGTACAGGCCCCGCCCACCCAGGCCCCGCCCCTAGAGGAGATCTCTGTGGGATACTCAGAGGAGGCCAGCCCCTCTTGGGGGTTAGCGGGTAGGGGCCGTGTGACCTCAGGGACGGCTGCACGCACTTGGAGACCTGTCCATATGGTCCGGTCACTCACGTGGTGGCCACTGAGCAAGCTGAGGGTGTGATCGCAGGAACACGGAGGCAGAGGGACGCAGGCGAGCCAGACAGAGCAGATGCTGGCCGCGGGACAGTCAGTCTCTGCCTGGATCCGTGAGCAGACCGCGGTCGGGGTCCGAGTCCTACAGCCGGACACGGTTGGGCTTTCTTGCCTTCGCAGGGACAGCGAGGAAGACGCAGAGCCGTCCTGTGCCCGGGGAGGCTGTCTGGCCAGCCGCGTGGCCTCCTGCAGCTGTGAGCTCCTGACGGAGGGTAGGTGGGCACAGAGCTGACTGGAGCAGTGGAGGGCAGGGCTGGAGACTGAGGTCGCTCCAGGGTGGCCAGACAGTCATGCCTATTTCTCACCTGCCGCTTCTCTAGCAGTGGACCTGCCCCGGCCCCCAGAGACAACGGCAGCCGTGGTGACAGCCCCACACAGCCGCGCTCGAGAGGCCGTCGGCGAATCCCTGGTCCACGTCCCACTGGAGACCTTCCTGGAGACCCTAGAGTCCCCAGGTGGCAGCGGGAGCAACAACTCAGGTGCAGTGGGGCCCTCCCTCTTCCTGCCCCCCTCCTGGGGCCCCCGCCCAGCCCAGCCCACAGGCACCCACAGGCCCCTCCCAAGCCCTTCCTGAGCCTCCGAAGCTGTGACCTTTCATCCCCCTGGGTCCTTTGCACAGCAACCCGGTAGTTTTGGCTTTTGCAGGCCCGGCTGGGAGTCTGACCCCTCCCATGGGCCCTGGTTTCAGTAGAAAATGCTCACGGAAAGGGGTACCAAGGGCCAGAACCAGGGGGATGGGGACAAAGACACTTGATTTGTTCCCAAGTTTGTTGCTGACTTAAGAGAGTGACCCCAGGAAATTAAGCAACCCCACCAATTTTTTTCAGAGAAAACTGCTCGGTGATTGTGAAATAAGCCTCTTCTGATGTTATACATACAAGCAGATAGCCTCAGGTCTTGCACCAGCTGGGTCTATTGAGGACTTTCGTTGCTGGTTCATGAAGTGCAAAGACGTTTAATATCTCTTGAGTGAGAACAGAAACCATTGGCCCGTCGCTGTTAATGAGACAAGAGGCTCTCGTTCCCTCATTTGATACATTCTCATCATTAAGCTACAGACCGTTAGGTCACAAAGAGTCGGACACGACTGACTGACTTCACTTTCACTTTCATCATTAAGCTATTTGCTAAACTAGACTTGTCAGTTTAAATCTACCCTCTCTTAGGCTATCATTTTCTCCTCTCTGTGCCTCGGTTTACCTCATACATTTAGTGGGCCAGGTCCGCTCCCTGCCTCGTTCTCAGTTATTCAAAGAGCATCTTACCTGCAAAAACCCAACAAGCTGATCAAGATGACCCATCCCTGTTCTCCTTCCTGTGGCCCCTCCGTCCCCACGCCCCTCACTCTGACCCCCTCTGCAGCAGAGGAGGCAGCAGAGCCAGAGGCCCAGGCCGAGGCTGAGCTGGAGCTCTCCGACTACCCCTGGTTCCACGGGACGCTGTCGCGGGTCAAGGCAGCTCAGCTGGTGCTGGCGGGTGGGCCCCGGAACCATGGCCTCTTCGTGATCCGCCAGAGTGAGACCCGGCCCGGGGAGTATGTGCTGACCTTCAACTTCCAGGGCAAGGCCAAGGCAAGTTGGTGAAGGGGTGCTGGGGGCCCACAGACAGGGCAAGCCTCCAGCCGGGGGTCGGCGGTGGGGGTGGCCCCGAGGCTGCACCCCTGCCGAGCAGTAGGCTCTGTGGGTGTGGGGGCGGCATGGCTTCCCACGGGCCAGGCCTGCTCCTGCCTGGGCTCTGAGCACCCACCTCCCTCCTGCATCTCCCTGAGGGACTGCCAGCTGCCCCAGCCGGGGTGTCTCCACAAGCCAATGGGGTCCTGCCTGTGGCTGAACCCACAGGAGGCTGGGCCCTTCTGAGGGTCTTGCTTTGACCCTGTGCATTGGGGATCACGTAGTACTAGGGCTTCTGAGGGTCTCCACCTGCAGCCACCTGGGTACAGGGGCTGGGTTCAACCAGCACCTCCCCCACCCCACACAGCCCCTGTTCTTCTCTGCTCAGCACAGTTCACCAGCCCTCCTGGGTGCCAATCCGGGCCAGGCCTGTGCTCAGACCAGGCCGGGGGGTGTGGGAGGGAACCACACAATGGGCCCCAGAGAACCAGGAAGGAGGAGCTGGGCAAGAGGGTTTTGCGGGGCAGAGGCACCAGGAGGCTCCTGACCCCACCAGCCAGAGTAGGAAAGGACCTTGGTGATGGATGGGGAATCCTTGAGCTGAAGACAAGTGAAAGGGTGGGCCAGACAGGGCAGGGCCAAGCCCAGATGGTGGGCTCTCGAGGAAGGGCCCTGTGTGCAAATAATACCTAAGGCGCAAAGGAAGGCACGACAGAAAGTCCAGTGACTGCTGGGGGGGGGGGGGGGGGNGACCCCCCTATCTCCCCAGCTACTCAGACCAGGGAGCTCCCCCCAGGAGCGAGATGAACCTCTGTACTCTCGACGCCCCCTCCCCAGGTGGAGAATGGAGCAGAGTACATCCTGGAGACCATTGACTCCCTGCAGAAGCACTCGTGGGTGGCTGACATCCAGGGCTGTGCAGACCCCGGGTGAGACCCCTGGGACGGGTAGATGGGGTGGGGGCCTAGCGGGGCTGTGCCCTGGGTGGAGCCTTCATGGGGAGCAGCTTTCTGGTGAGGGCAGAAATGGGCCCTTCTCAAGGCAGTCCAATCCAGGTGGGTGCTGGCCAGGACCCTCCCTGTCCCCACAGCCCCCCACTCCCAGAAGGCTCTGTAGGTTCAGGGTCCTGGGGCCTGGAGGGCAGTTGAATCATCTTGTTCTCTCTCCCAGGAGAGGCTGAAACCATGAGGAGATAGACGGGTAGTGATGGGGGGAGTCCCCCTAATCCAGTCCTGGGGTTCAGAGAAGCTGTACTGGTAGAGGGGCCCTTTCTCTGAGGCTTAAAGAAAGGGGGCCCTGAGCCAGGCAGAGGGGGCTGGGGGCGGAGGAGAGCAGTGGAGGAGCGCGAGGGCCTGGGACTTTCGGGGAATGTCAGCGCCTTCTGGTGGCTGGAGTTAGAGCTAATGAGGCCGGGCCTTCAGCGACAACCGGGAAAGCGGGTAGGTCTGGGCAGCGGGGAGCCATGGCTAGTAATAAACCGGGGGGCAGGAGGACAGCAGAGAGGCCGGCTGCGCCAACCGGGAGAGGTTCCTCAGCCCAGGACTAGGAGGGGCGGGCAGGGCACTGGCGAGCGGTTGGCAGCGGCTCCTCTGGCTAATGGGGTGAGCCAAGCCCCTGGGGGAGGGGCTGCTGCTTTCTAATTAACAGCTTCATTTAAGGAAGCACAATTAAAGTCCTGAGAGCCTCCCAGGCGCCCCTCCATCCCTGAAGTGGTTCTAATCCCTCCCCTACCACCCTCCCAGCCATCTGCTCGGCACACGCTTTGCCTCGCCCCCGTGAAGGTGAACCTCATTTTGCGGGTGTTTCAGAGCCGCCACAGATGGGGAGACAAAGGCCCGGGGGCGGGGAGGAGCCGGTACAGGCCCCGCCCACCCAGGCCCCGCCCCTAGAGGAGATCTCTGTGGGATACTCAGAGGAGGCCAGCCCCTCTTGGGGGTTAGCGGGTAGGGGCCGTGTGACCTCAGGGACGGCTGCACGCACTTGGAGACCTGTCCATATGGTCCGGTCACTCACGTGGTGGCCACTGAGCAAGCTGAGGGTGTGATCGCAGGAACACGGAGGCAGAGGGACGCAGGCGAGCCAGACAGAGCAGATGCTGGCCGCGGGACAGTCAGTCTCTGCCTGGATCCGTGAGCAGACCGCGGTCGGGGTCCGAGTCCTACAGCCGGACACGGTTGGGCTTTCTTGCCTTCGCAGGGACAGCGAGGAAGACGCAGAGCCGTCCTGTGCCCGGGGAGGCTGTCTGGCCAGCCGCGTGGCCTCCTGCAGCTGTGAGCTCCTGACGGAGGGTAGGTGGGCACAGAGCTGACTGGAGCAGTGGAGGGCAGGGCTGGAGACTGAGGTCGCTCCAGGGTGGCCAGACAGTCATGCCTATTTCTCACCTGCCGCTTCTCTAGCAGTGGACCTGCCCCGGCCCCCAGAGACAACGGCAGCCGTGGTGACAGCCCCACACAGCCGCGCTCGAGAGGCCGTCGGCGAATCCCTGGTCCACGTCCCACTGGAGACCTTCCTGGAGACCCTAGAGTCCCCAGGTGGCAGCGGGAGCAACAACTCAGGTGCAGTGGGGCCCTCCCTCTTCCTGCCCCCCTCCTGGGGCCCCCGCCCAGCCCAGCCCACAGGCACCCACAGGCCCCTCCCAAGCCCTTCCTGAGCCTCCGAAGCTGTGACCTTTCATCCCCCTGGGTCCTTTGCACAGCAACCCGGTAGTTTTGGCTTTTGCAGGCCCGGCTGGGAGTCTGACCCCTCCCATGGGCCCTGGTTTCAGTAGAAAATGCTCACGGAAAGGGGTACCAAGGGCCAGAACCAGGGGGATGGGGACAAAGACACTTGATTTGTTCCCAAGTTTGTTGCTGACTTAAGAGAGTGACCCCAGGAAATTAAGCAACCCCACCAATTTTTTTCAGAGAAAACTGCTCGGTGATTGTGAAATAAGCCTCTTCTGATGTTATACATACAAGCAGATAGCCTCAGGTCTTGCACCAGCTGGGTCTATTGAGGACTTTCGTTGCTGGTTCATGAAGTGCAAAGACGTTTAATATCTCTTGAGTGAGAACAGAAACCATTGGCCCGTCGCTGTTAATGAGACAAGAGGCTCTCGTTCCCTCATTTGATACATTCTCATCATTAAGCTACAGACCGTTAGGTCACAAAGAGTCGGACACGACTGACTGACTTCACTTTCACTTTCATCATTAAGCTATTTGCTAAACTAGACTTGTCAGTTTAAATCTACCCTCTCTTAGGCTATCATTTTCTCCTCTCTGTGCCTCGGTTTACCTCATACATTTAGTGGGCCAGGTCCGCTCTCTGCCTCGTTCTCAGTTATTCAAAGAGCATCTTACCTGCAAAAACCCAACAAGCTGATCAAGATGACCCATCCCTGTTCTCCTTCCTGTGGCCCCTCCGTCCCCACGCCCCTCACTCTGACCCCCTCTGCAGCAGAGGAGGCAGCAGAGCCAGAGGCCCAGGCCGAGGCTGAGCTGGAGCTCTCCGACTACCCCTGGTTCCACGGGACGCTGTCGCGGGTCAAGGCAGCTCAGCTGGTGCTGGCGGGTGGGCCCCGGAACCATGGCCTCTTCGTGATCCGCCAGAGTGAGACCCGGCCCGGGGAGTATGTGCTGACCTTCAACTTCCAGGGCAAGGCCAAGGCAAGTTGGTGAAGGGGTGCTGGGGGCCCACAGACAGGGCAAGCCTCCAGCCGGGGGTCGGCGGTGGGGGTGGCCCCGAGGCTGCACCCCTGCCGAGCAGTAGGCTCCGTGGGTGTGGGGGCGGCATGGCTTCCCACGGGCCAGGCCTGCTCCTGCCTGGGCTCTGAGCACCCACCTCCCTCCTGCATCTCCCTGAGGGACTGCCAGCTGCCCCAGCCGGGGTGTCTCCACAAGCCAATGGGGTCCTGCCTGTGGCTGAACCCACAGGAGGCTGGGCCCTTCTGAGGGTCTTGCTTTGACCCTGTGCATTGGGGATCACGTAGTACTAGGGCTTCTGAGGGTCTCCACCTGCAGCCACCTGGGTACAGGGGCTGGGTTCAACCAGCACCTCCCCCACCCCACACAGCCCCTGTTCTTCTCTGCTCAGCACAGTTCACCAGCCCTCCTGGGTGCCAATCCGGGCCAGGCCTGTGCTCAGACCAGGCCGGGGGGTGTGGGAGGGAACCACACAATGGGCCCCAGAGAACCAGGAAGGAGGAGCTGGGCAAGAGGGTTTTGCGGGGCAGAGGCACCAGGAGGCTCCTGACCCCACCAGCCAGAGTAGGAAAGGACCTTGGTGATGGATGGGGAATCCTTGAGCTGAAGACAAGTGAAAGGGTGGGCCAGACAGGGCAGGGCCAAGCCCAGATGGTGGGCTCTCGAGGAGAGGCCCTGTGTGCAAATAATACCTAAGGCGCAAAGGAAGGCACGACAGAAAGTCCAGTGACTGCTGGGGGGGGGGGGGGGGG
>SJYW01003235.1:458882-508692 GCA_006410735.1 Raphicerus campestris | reverse complement strand
GGGGGGGCCAGGGGATTCCTGGCTTGAGACTTGGAAGATAGTACGACCCCTGCTGGACCTGCCTGGATTTCTCCACCTGGAAGGGGCCGTGGAGAACGTGAGACCCCACCCCATAGCTAAAGAGAGGGAAGAGACATTTTGCTGTCTTCACCAAGAGGCTCCAAAGGACAGTCAGTCTCTCCAGCCCAGGACTACGTCATCTAGGCCTTCACTGTCCATCCCCCAGCTCTTCTTCAGGTAAGAGGTGGGGCTCGGCGTGCCCCTCCATGAGCCCCAGCAGGGTGACTTGGGGTACCTGAGAGTCTTCAGGATGGAGCGCTGAGAGCTGTGGAGAAGCAAGCCACTGCCATGTATATGCTCTCCTTGGAGGGGCCCCTCAACTCAGAGGCAGATCTGCACTGAGGCTAGATCAGGACGTGTGCACTTGACCGAGGGTGACCGGGTCTTAGAGGGCTCCAGGGTAAACCAAGGGTGCAGGGTCTTCCCGGGAGGGTGCCCATTTCCGACCACATGGGGTGGGTTTTCCCATCCTTAGCCATCCACCAGCCAGGCCAAGAAGTAAGAAATCTTGTGTCCTGTCTCCAGACGTGAGGCTGAACCTGCTCCAAGGAGGTCACTGTCAGAACTGCAGTATGTGAGCTGGAGGAGGGCGAGGTCCACACCTGTGCCCCCATCAACACAGAAAGCCTGGTGTTTCATGGCTCTGAAGGTATCAATGTCCTTCAGAAATGAAACTGGTTTACCAATGATGGTTCAAATCGTTTGTTTGTTTGTTTGTTTGTGGTGGGCACTGCTAACTCAGCCAAGTGTAAGCCCTTTTTGGGTAGAAGAAGGAAAATTCCTGGCACCTATAAGGCTTCTTTAAAAAAAAAAAAAAATCTTATTTGGTTGCGCTGGATCTTGGTTGTGCAGCTGGGATCTCTAGCTTCATCACAACTTGTGGGTTCTTTAGTTGCCGACCAGCAACACTTAGTTGCAGAGAGTGAGACATGACTGAGTGACCGAACTGAACTGAACACTTAGTTGCCTCATGTGGGATCTAGTTCCCCAACCAGGTGTTGACCCCAGACCTCCTGCTTTGGGAACACAGAGCCCCAGCCATTGGACCACTAGGGAAGTCCTCTAGAAAGGTTCTTATCTGCCTAGTATTAAGAGACAGCCAAGTAGTACACATTGCCAACATTGTAAATGCTGAGTAATGAATCTCAATCCTTCACCCACAATCCTTTAAAAAGATGCATCTAGCCTCAACGGCCATCCTGCAAGGAGAAAGTTTTTTGCAGTGGCCCCCAAAGACCAGGGGTTCTTAATCTCTTTTGTGCCTCAGATCTCTTGGCAGTCTGGTGAAGGGTAGGGACCCCTGCACAGGTTCAAAACATTTTTTAAAATTCTAAAGTAAAATATGTCATCTTGCAAAGAAAACCAACTATACTGAAATTCAGTTGAAATATTAAATGTAATCAAAAAGTAATCCAAAAAAATTTTTAACTCTTGATGTGTATTACATGTGTTTTGCTTATTAACACTTTAAATAGCAAGCTCTAGCAGTGCCTCTGTGGACTAAGGTAATTTCAAAGCAGTCTGAGTGTAAACGATATTTCAAGGTTTCTGCAACAACCAAGATGTGATATGAAAAGATCACTGGTTTCTACAGGTGGCAAAGTGTCAGGTGCTGTTACTATTGCTGTGATTTCTCCTTAAATGAAGGAAATGTCAGGGTTTTTAAAATATTTATTTATTTATGACAGCACTGGGTCTTCATTGATGCCCGTGGGCCTTGTCCGGTTGCAGTGAGTGGGGGGCTGCTCTCCAGTCACAGTGTGAGGGCTTGTCGTTGCGGTCACATCTCTTGTGGAACACAGGCCCTCGGATGTGTGGGCTTCAATAGTGGCACACGGGCTTAGCTGTTTAGATTCAGACGGCTTAGCTTAAAT
The DNA here is from genome assembly GCA_006410735.1 of Raphicerus campestris. Taxonomy (NCBI): domain Eukaryota; kingdom Metazoa; phylum Chordata; class Mammalia; order Artiodactyla; family Bovidae; genus Raphicerus; species Raphicerus campestris. The sequence continues at coordinate 506,758 of SJYW01003235.1, read as the reverse complement.
GTGCCATTGAACCCATGTCCCTTGCATTGGCAGGTAGATCCTTTACCACTGAGCCACCAGGAAAGCCTGGAGATGTAGTTTTTAGTGAGAAGTTAATTAAAACAAAGATATCATTTCATTCCCATTGAAGTTCATGGACTCAGTGTATGGTTTATCCACAGACCATCCCAGGACATCAGGTGAACAGCGGTTCTCTAAAGAGTGAGGACAAATGGCCTTTCTTTAAACAGAATGTTCAGAAAGAGCAGAGAAACAATGGTGTGATGAGGAATCAGATTCCCACCATCCAAAAAGGCCTCAGCTAGTGCCTGATCTGATGGTTGACATTGTAGCAAAAATTAACCTCCTGGTTTTTGCTTTAACATGAATGAAGAATCCTGATGGTAGGAAGGGAACTGGCGAAGGAACCAGGTCTTAGAGGGGAGAGGAGGCTTGTGCGGTTCTGGATAAATGGTCTCTCCCTGACCTTATTCTCTGGCACTGGATGCAGAAAGCTCATTAGAGCTTTTATGCTCATGTCGATGTTTGCACTATGATTTTTGACTTAGAGCTGTTTAAGTTGGACACATATTTGGAAACTAATCGAGATGACAATGTGGTGCCCAGAAGCTTTAAAGAACACCATCAAATTCACAGAGACAAAAAGCAGATGAGAAGCTACCCGGGGCTAGGGGAAAGGGGAGCGGAAACTTGCTTAATGGGTCCAGAATCTCTGTGTGGGTTTTGGAAGTTGCTATGATGATGTGACTGTGATTAATGCCCCTGAATTGTATGCTTAAAACTGTCTAAAATGGTGCTTTGGCAGCACATACAGTAAAACTGCAACAATACAGAGATTATTATTCTCTGAGCAAGGATGACATGCAAATTTGTGAAGCTTTCCATTTTGTAGTAGATGATCGGAAGCATCTCTTTATATGTTCCAGTTAATAAGTAAGATAAAAAGGAGACATAATTTGAATATTATTTTGAAACTCCCAGCAAATAAACAAATGTAGGCATTAGGCTTCAACAACTGCTAACATTAAAAAAAAAAAAAAAAGGAAAGCAATAGTCAGACACTGATCTTATGTCTAGAAGGGGATGCAGCTCCCCTGTTTAAAAAGTTGAAGCATTTTAACTTCACAGTGGCAATCTGTGTATTGTTTTCATTTTTCCCTAATAAGGAGAACAGTTTATTTTCATCAGGTACTCACAAAAAGGGTTACTTTCTCCAATCTATAAAGAATGGTGTTGTATACATTTTTAAGTAGCAACTTTTATGAGAAATACATATATGTAGTCACAATAAAGATAAACAAAATTAAGACAAGCTGTTTTAAAATGAGCAGAGCATCAGTGAAACATGGGATGATTTCAAATAGCTATATACATGTAATTGGAGTCCCGAGAGGAGGGGAGAGGGAGAGATAAGAGGACCCCCAAAATTGAGGAAATCATGGCTAAAATTTTTCAAAATTTGATGCAAACTGTAAACCTACAGATTCAAGAAACTCAACAAAACCCTAAGTGCAAGAAAAATTAAGAAATTATATCAAGACATTATACTCAAATTGCTTAAAGTCAGAGATAAGGAGAAAATCTTAAAAGCAGAGAAAAGAGACATATTACCTGTTTCTCCTTGGACAATAGTTTTCTCCTTGGAAATAATGCAAGCAAAATGACAGTAGATTACCATCTTTAAAACTGTCAACCTAGAATTCTATACCCAGCAAGAATATTTTACAAAAAATGAAGGGAAAATGTAGAGAAAATTAATGAAATTAAAAAGTCGGTTCTTTGGAAAGATCAACAAATTTGGCAAACCTGTAACCAGACTGGCAAAGGAAACTAAAAAAAACTAAAATTAGAAATAAAAGTGGAGACATTACTATTGACTTAATTGTAAAAAATGTTGTAAGAGTATACTATGAGCAATTATGTACCTGTTTACTCAGTCGTGTCCAACTCTTTGCGACCCCGTGGACTGTAGCCCGCCTGACACCTCTGTCCTTGGGATTTTCTAGGCAAGAATACTGGAATGGGTTGCCATTTCCTCCTCCAGGAGATCTTCCCAACCCTGGCACCAACCCAAGTCTTGTGTCTCTTTCGTTGGCAGGTGGATTCTTTACCACTGGTGCCACCTGGGAAGCCCGTGAACAACTATATGCCAAGAAACTAAATAATCCAAGAGAAATGGACAAATGTATTGAAATACACAAGTTACCTCAAGTGACACAAGACAAAATAGAAATATTCAGCAGGCCTGTAACTAATGAAAAGATTGCATCAGTAATCAAAAACCCCTCAACTAAGGAAAGTCCAAAACCAGATAGCTTCAGTGGTGAATTCTACCAAACATTTAAAGGAGAATTAACATGAATAATACTCCAACTCTGCAAAGGAAGTAAAGATTCAGAAGGTATATGAGGTGTCTAGAACAGGCAAATGCATAGAGACAGAGAGTGGAACACCAGCCCCTGGGGGTGGAAAGAATGGGAAGTTGTTGTTTAACAGGGACAGAAATGGGATAAAAGTAAAAGGAAAGAAAACGATATGCTATGCTGTCACTAATCAAAAGGTAACTGAAGTGGTGATATTAATATCATATAAAATAGATTTTAGAGTAAAGAATATTTACCAAGGACCAAGAAGATCATTTGTAATCATAAACGGGTCAGTTAATCAAGAGGGCATAACAATACTAAACAATTATGTACATTAACAATAGAGATTCAAAATACATAACACAAAAACTAAGAGAAGTACAAGGAGAAATGGGTATTCATAAATTGTAGTCAGAGATTTCAGCACTACTCAATAGTTGATAGAAAAATAGACAGAAAAGCAACAGGAATAAGAAGACTTAAAAACACCATCAGCTAACTTGACCTCATGGACACGTGTCGAATACGCCACTCAACAACAAAAGAAGACAAAGTCTCTCAAGTGCACAGTGGCCATTTACCAAGATAGATCATAATCTGGCTCATGAAGCAAACCCCAATAAAATCAAGAGGATTCAAGTCATATACACGGACCACATGGAGTTAAATAAGAAATCAGTAACAGAAAGATCCTTGGCGAATCCCCACGTTTGAAAGTTAAATCACACACTCCTAAATACATCAAAGGATAAGTCAAAAGGAAATTAGAGAGTGTCTTTTCTTTTTTCCTTATAACTATTTAGTTAGCTATTTGGGGCTGTGCTGGGACTTTCTCTAGTTGCACTGAGCAGGGGCGACTCTTGATTGCATTGCATGGGCTTCTCATTGTGGTGGCTCCTCTCGTGGAGCGTGGCTCCCCTCGTGGAGCGTGGGCTCTAGGGTGCCCGGGCTTCAGTAGCTCCGGTTCCCAGGCTCTAGAGTGCAGGCTCAGTAGTTGTGTGGCTCAGGCTTAGTTGCCCCAAGGCATGGGGGATCTTCCCAGACCAGGGATCTACCAGGTGTCCCCTGCACTGCAAAGCTAATTCTTAACCACTGAACTACAAGGGAAGCCCTAGAGAGTTTTCAACTGAATGAAAATAAAAGCACAACATTAGAAGGTGTGGGATGCTGCTCTAACAGTACCTCAGGAGAAATTTACAGCACTAAATGTCTATCTTTAGAANTAGAGTGCAGGCTCAGTAGTTGTGTGGCTCAGGCTTAGTTGCCACAAGGCATGGGGGATCTTCCCAGACCAGGGATCTACCGGGTGTCCCCTGCACTGCAAAGCTAATTCTTAACCACTGAACTACAGGGAAGCCCTAGAGAGTTTTCAACTGAATAAAAATAAAAGCACAACATTAGAAGGTGTGGGATGCTGCTCTAACAATACCTCAGGAGAAATTTACAGCACTAAATGTCTATCTTTAGAAAAGAAGAAAGGTCTGAAATCAATGATCTCAGCTTCAGTTTTTTTTTTCAGCTTCATTTTTTTTTTCATTTTTTTTTTTCAGCTTCAGTTTTAAGAAACCAGGAAAAGCAGGGCAAATTAAACCTAAAGTAAACAGGAAAAAAAAATAATAAAGATCAAAGAGGAAACCAATACAGAAAAATCAATGAAACCAAAAGCTGGTTCTTTGGAAAGATTAATAAATGCTCAGTGGCTGATTCTGTGTCTCCTGAATCCACTCCCCTATTTCGAGCACGTGGAAGAGTTGAGAAGGGGGAGAAGGAGAAAAGGAGCTACTGGTGTGCTGAGTTCCTTCCAAGGAGGCACGCAGGGCATGGTGCTTTCCACTTGGTCCCTTGCAGTGGAGAAAGGGTGACTGGTTCTCCATCTCAGATCTGGAAACGTCTTTTAAGCTGTCTGCGACCTCTGGACAGAGAAGTCGGCATGTCTGGAGTTTCTTTAGATCACATGGCAGGTGATGCCTCAGAAAGACTCAATATTTGGTCCTCTGAAGCATACAAGCAAGTGCCCGCAGGAGGAGGCCTCTCTAGACTTTGGCCAGGCTGAGAGAACGCCAAGACATCCAGCTAGGTAGGAACCGTCTCGTCACCTTCCTTCCTGTCTCTCAGCCCCCACCAGGATCAAGACAGTAACTAGAAAGCAAGAGAACAGAATCCACCCACAATCGCCTCCCTGGACTCAAGGCTCTCTCCTGCCTCCAGCCTTAGCTGGGAAGGAGGAGAATTCTTAACTCTGAAAAGGAAATGGTTCCTCCACCTGGGTCATGTAGGCAAGACTTAACCACAGCTGATCTCAACCTTGGCAGGACCCCCTGTGGTCCTCCCAGAACATGAGAACTTAGGGAGCTTATCGAGGGGCTTCCTCTCCCTCTTCCATGAAGGCCTTTTCCTCGTTTCCTCCTGGGCTCTAATGACACAGGAGGCTTTCTGCCTCACATGCTTAGAGGACAGCTGCAGGTCATCAAACTACACAGAAATGACTCCTGGTTGTCAGGGTGCCCCACCCCTCATGTTACACTGTCATCTCTTGTTTGGGGGTCATCCTTTTGAAGAAGGGTCACGGGAAGCTGCCTCCCTGACTGATCTTGCTTTTGCTCTTGATGTACAGGATAAACTGTCAGAATTGAAAAAGATTTGTTTCGGAAATTCCCTGGTTTTCCAATGGTTAGGGCTCCATGCTTCCACTGCAAGGGGCATGGGTTCGATCCTTGGTCAGGGAGCTGAGATGCTGCAAACCTCGCACACAGCATGCCACTGTACATTAAAAATAAAAAGGTGTATTTCTTTACTGGCCAAATCTGCCAACCTTGCTTGATACCCCTTAGTGAGTTTGAGGTTACGTCGTAACCCAGTCTGAACTGGGGCTGTGTCCTGTGGTTTAGAGTGACGAGGGAACTCTGTTTAGTCTCCATATGAGATGATGGGTGCTAATTAAATTTTGCCGTAATTATTTCACAAGAGATATAAGTTGGAACCACCTTAAACTCTAATTCCACTGAGATCAGAAAATATGTCCGGTATGATTTCAGTCTTTTGAAATGTATTGAGACTTGCTTTATGACCCAAGTACAAGGTCTCTCTTGGTGACTGTCCCATGCACACTTGACAAGAATGTGCATCCTGTTGTTCTTGATTGGAATGCTCTATAAATGTCAATGAGGTCAAGTTAATTGTGAGTATTGCTCACATCTTCTATATACTCATTAATGCTTTTGTCTGTGTTTATTTCTTTATTTTTACTCACTGCCAAGGCAGCAGTGTTAAAACGTCCAAATATGATTGTGGGTTTGCCTGTTTCTCCTTTTAGTTCTGCCAGTTTTTTTTTTTTTTCTCCCTGTACTTTGAAGCTCTGTTATTAGACTCATCATCCATTTAGGTTTGTTATGTCATTCTGTTGAATTTATCATTAAGAAATGACCCTCTTTATCTCTGATAGTACTCTGTCTTACAATCTATGTTGTTATTAATAGGGTCACCCTAGCTCTGTTATTGGAGAAGGTGATGGCATCTCACTTGAGTACTCTTGCCTGGAAAATCCCATGGACGGAGGAGCCTGGTGGTAAACAGTCCATGGGGTCACAAAGAGTCGGACACGACTGAGCGACCTCACTTTCACTTTTGACTTTCATGCATTGGAGAAGGCAATGGCAGCCCACTCCAGTGTTCTTGCCTGGAGAATCCCAGGGATGGAGGAGCCTGGTAGGCTGCTGTCTATGGGGTCACACAGAGTCGGACATGACTGAAGTGACTTAGCAGCAGCAGCAGCTCTGTTATAGTTGGTATTTGTAGGGTATACCTTTTTTTTGTCTTAATGTTTTCAGTTTTTCTATGTCCTTATACTTGAAGTGTGTCACTTGTTGAGAAGCATACAATTGGTTTGTTGTTGATTTTTTTTTNCTCTGTTATAGTTGGTATTTGTAGGGTATACCTTTTTTTTGTCTTAATGTTTTCAGTTTTTCTATGTCCTTATACTTGAAGTGTGTCACTTGTTGAGAAGCATACAATTGGTTTGTTGTTGATTTTTTTTTTTAACTCCAGTCAGGCAATCTTGTCTTTTAGAGATCGTACCTATCATCTTGCTACTTGTTTTCCATTTGTTCCAGCTGACTTTTTGTTCTTCCTTTCCTTTATTNCTGCTGGGGAGACTTGGTCCATCTATCCGTGACTCATGAGGTCACTCAGGCGCTCATAGGGGCCAGGCCAGCTGGGTTTGAGTCTGGGTGACCCTGAGTTGGTCTCTTGCCCCTCTAGGCCCTCTCAGTCCTTGTCAGAATGACAAACATGTCAAAACACTTACACTAGGCTTAGACATCGAGCTTGTTGCTACCTACATGCCTTAACTCTCTCCCCCACCTTTGTACACTCATTTATTTCATTCACTGCACTTCCAGCCAGCAGCTGTCTGCCAGGCACCAGCTCTGGGCCAGACCCTGAACTGGGGCTGTCAGGGAGATGGCTGCCCTCTCAGCTCTGTAACTGTCTGTGCATCGACTGTGGTGTGCGCTTTCATCCACGGAGGATCCATTTCTCTACTGAGTGTTCATTCATTCTTTGTCATACTAACTTCCTCTTTCACTCATCCATCCATCACTAGGTTATCTCAATTGCATATTCATTCATTCTTTACTTTTTCAGACTCCTTTCCTTTCTCTCTCCCTCATTCCTGTGTTCTGCAAGCATTCTAAAAGCATCACTCTAAGCCAGAATTAGATGCTGGGTTTCTGGCACAACCCTCTCCCCAGACTTCTAGGTAGAGAGATGGTGAGGACACCGTGTGACTGCCACATGCCAGCCATCGGGACTCGGAGCAGGGGGAGCACCAAGAACGGAGCAACTGACTGCCTGGAGGAGGGGGCTGNGGCACAACCCTCTCCCCAGACTTCTAGGTAGAGAGATGGTGAGGACACCCTGTGACTGCCACATGCCAGCCATCGGGACTCGGAGCAGGGGGAGCACCAAGAACGGAGCAACTGACTGCCTGGAGGAGGGGGCTGGGTGGGGGCAATCAGATAAGGCTTCCTAGAGGAGGTAGCATTTAAGCCATACCAAGCAAGGTGTGGGGCTTCCCAGGGGGTAATAGTGGTAAAGAACTCTCCAGCCAGGGTAAGAGGTGTAGGAGGTGCTAGTTCAATCCCTGGGTTGGGAAGATCCCCTGAAGGGAGGGCATGGCAACCCACTTCAGTGTTTTTGCCTGGAGAATCTCATGGACAGAGGAGCGTGGAGGGCTAAAATCCATGGGGTTGCAAAGAGTCAGGCATGACTTAGCAACTAAACAACAGGAACACACCTGTAGTTGAACAAATTGGGTTTATCGCCTCAGTTTGAGAAGGAAAACTGCATTCACCTCAGTAAGAGAGTGTTTAGGGGATTCCCTGGCGGTCCAGTGGTTGGGACTCCACACTAGAGTTTGATCCTTGGTCAGGGACCTAGGAGCCTGCAAGCTGCACTAGTGGCCAAAAAGAAGGGTGGGGAGGTGGTTAAAAACGCTTAGTATGGAATTTGGGCCTGGGTTAAGTGATTTGGGGGAGGATTTGAGTAAGTGGGCTTTTACTCTGGAATAGATGTTAGGAATCAGGGACAATTTTATGATTGAAAGCCTTAAGTATTTAAAGTGGAAGTCTAACCAGATAAAGAAGCAGCAGTTACTCATATTTGTCAGAATAGGGGAAACGTTTGGTCTTTTTCTTGTTCCAACGATATTCTTGTTTTCATCCGACTTTAAACGTGATTACGGAGCAGTCTTGTTTATGCCTTGCGACATCATGGCCCCCAAATGGCTTTGCACGACAGTGCTGTTTAGGAAATTGCCTGTGTCCAACAGGAGAATCCCAAGGTCTAGCTAGCTAGACCAGCTCCCAGATGCAAGGGGCAGCGCTCCTCTTTCTCCTAGGAAAGGCCGGTTCACTCGACCGAGGTGTATTTGTTGGGTGGCCAGGCGCAGAGTACTTGGAGGCGGACAAAAGAGATACGGCCCCAGTCCTCCGGGGGAGCACACATTGACGTCTGTTTTGTCTTAAACAGATCACCAGAAACGGCAGAGGGAGTGGACCAGACCTAAGGAACAAAGGACCGGGGGCGGGGTGGGGGGTGCCGAGAGAGTTAGCAGGGTGGCGGGCAAAGCCACAACTCGCCCCGGGACTGCAGAGTTCGGCGGAGGCCAGCCCCTCGAGCACACAGGGCCACCTCTCCCCCAGGAACGTGGGCGTTCGCTGCGCTGATCTGCTCAGAAACAGGGAAAAGAAATTAAGCCGCTTTAATCAAAATAACCCACCCGGGCCTCGAGCTCATGAATATTCAGCAGCCTGCTTCCGGAGGGCAACTCCGCTCCGGCCGCGCCCACCTAGAGACTGCGCTTGCGTCACTGGCGCGCGACTCTGTCGTCACGCACGCGCGCCGCCGCCCGTCAGGGAAGGCAGCTGTCATGGCGAGCTCGGCTGCGTCCTCCGTGAGACCGCCAAGGCCCAAGAAGGAGCCGCAGGCGCTCATCATCCCCAAGAATGCCGCGGAAGAGCAGAAGCTCAAGTTGGAACGGCTCATGAAGAACCCAGTGAGACGAGGCGCGGGCTGACGGCCCTCCCGAGTCCCAAACCCCTTCCCTTCCGGCGTCTCCAGGCCCTCGCAGGCCCTCTTCCCCCGTCTCTGAACGCGGGAACTCAGGAGCCCAAGTCTAGGGTCAGACCTTGGGAAGGAGTAGGCGAGCCAGAGACAGCTTTCTGCTGCGGACTGGCTTCCCATGCTTACTCTTTAACTTCGTGTTAAAGGAAGCCTTAGACTGGAAAGATGGAGTCCTTGGGTTAGCACAATAATTTATTCTAAAGAGCATTAAGTGTTAGGCATTGGCCGAGCGACCTGGGGGTTGAAGGTCTCCAGCGATAGATAATGATTGACGTTCTGAGTTCTACCCTGAAAAGTTGAGTTTAGCCCTAACAAGGCTGTGGGCTGTGATAGGACCCAGAATATACAGGATGAAGTAAAGCCAGAAGGGAGAAAATAAACTCAGCTTTAGGTCCAAGAAACAAACCAGCCTTACTTCACTATTCAGTTAAAGGATTTTGGTTGTAAAAGACTTCACTTTGTCAGCCGGTTTATACATAGCAAATGCTTTCATGTTTAAATGTTACAGGACAAAGCAGTTCCAATTCCAGAAAAAATGAGTGAATGGGCACCTCGACCTCCCCCAGAATTTGTCCGAGATGTAATGGGTAATGTCTTTGTGTGTGTGTGTGTGTGTGTGTGTGTGTGTGTAAATACAGTTTTTAAAGTGTAAGTATAAAACCTCTAGATTTTGTTAATTATATCCCCGTGGGAGTGGGGAGTTCCAATATTTTACTCTTACAATGAAGGGATATTATTGGTTATGGTTTGGCATTAGAGAATCTCTTCGTTTTTTAATGATATCTTTTTTTTTTAAGTGGAATAGTTTTTATTTTGTTGGATTGTAAATTAACACAGTTCTAAAGAAGAGTAAAGAACAGGTGTAAGAAAATTAGAACCACCTGTAGTTCCATGGTTCTACTTATAACATTTTGACACAGCCTTGGAAACCTCTTTATAGTCAAAACCACTCATGCTTCAGACAAAATGTTTTCACAAAAATATGGTGGTTCTGCACATACTATTTGAAACTTACTTTTTTTTTTAGATCATGGCATCTTTTCAACTCAATAGAATCCTAGCATATCGTGTGAAATCCTCAGGAAGGGGAAAGGTCACAGACTCTCTTTTAGGTTTCTACTCTCTGAACCTTAATCTGCTGTTCTGTTAATAATACTATTTGAGAGTGGAATTTTTAGGGACTTCACATTCAGCATTCATGCAACAAGTATTTAATGATACCTACAGTATGCCAGCCACTGTGCTAGGTTCTGGGATACAGTGGGGAATAGGGCAAGCTTGACCCCTTCCATCACTTCTGGTATCTGTCTTTGGTCCGCTTTGATTAAGGGTAGCCTGTGTTGGTAACTGCGGGCTTCCCTGGTGGTGCAGAGGTTAGAGCGTCTGCTTCACACTGGGTCTCATCAAGAGCTCTGGACTGTCCTGGCTCTAGGGTCAAGCGCTGGGGCCGGCAGCGGAGAATTCCATGTGTACAGGCATCTGCGCCGGAGAGAGTACCAGCGCCAGGACTACATGGATGCCATGGCTGAGAAGGTTAGTGAGCCAGGAGGCTGGCTGAAGCCTGGGGTGCAGGCGATGTGCACTGAAACCTGAGGAAAATAAGCCACTGAAGAAGAGTAGATACACCTGGGTGTGGCTTGAGTGAGGGCTGCCTTCTGAAGTCAGCAGATGTCAAGTAGAGTCCACCCCTCGCAGCAGGGCGCTCACACTAGGAAGTGAGTGAGGGGAGGGCGTCTGCCGGGTGGTAGAGAGCCCAGCGGGGTCCCCTGTCCCCGCCAGGCCATTTGCCATGGAATAGGAGGCAGGCTCTTACATCACTGAAGTTATTACTTCTCTGTAATTTTCTCTCCTTTTGGCGGAATGCTTGTAATTCCAGTTAGCGGTGTGTCTCATGTAAGTACTGTGCTTTCAAGTGTTTTTGCCTCTTTGAATTTTCTAGCTTTGAGGCTGCCATTTCTTCATGACACATAATAATTGATTAAGAATTGAGAATATCTGTGAGTTTCTGATAGTCTAGTGGTTAGGATTCAGCACTTTCACTGCTGTGGCCTGGGTTCCATCCCTGATCTCAGAACTGAGAATCCCACAAGCCTCCAGAGCGGGATGTGGCAAAAATAAATAAAATTTTTAAGTTAAGAATTGAGAATTGCTTTAGAAATTGTACTGTAAGAACTCTTAAATTTTCCATTGCCTGATGGGAAAGGACAGAAACCTCTCTCCTATTGCTCTTAAGAAATATTCTCTTGGACATTTCACTTGTTTTCTTTATGGAATTGGGTTTTAGGAGTTATTTTATCCACACCAGAAATCCTGTTTGATTTTATACTAGATTTAAATTGAGTCTGCAACTTAACTTGAATGAGAATGGATGTCAGAGTGTTTAGTCATCTTCTCTAGAAACTTTGTCTTTTTTGTTTGTATCTTTTTGTATCTCTCAGTGATCATCTCTGGAAGTTTCACACATATCTCACTACATTTGTTCAAATATTTTTTTTTTAAGTATTTTGATTGTAGTGATCCTTTAAATATTTATTGGCCTGGCCAGAATTGAGTTTGAAAAAGTACCTTTATGATTTTCGAACAGAATGGGATAATTGCAGGGTTTTCACCTGGTATCTGTGTGTCCTCCAGCTCTTAACTTGGCCCCCAGATGTTGGTGGTTCTCCAGCTACTGCTCATCTCCAGTAATTAGTTTCAGGTGACTTGTGACATGGCTTTGCCAGGTCACTGATGGCTTTGCACTGTCAGGAATAGCAAAACTCTGTGTACAGACACTTAGTTCAGTTCAGAGTTCAGTTCAGTCGCTCAGTCGTGTCCGACTCCTTGTGACCCCATGGACTGCAGCACGCCAGGCTTCCCTGTCCATCACCAGCTCCCGGAGCTTGCTTAAACTCATGTCCATCGAGTCAGTGATGCCATCCAACCATCTCATCCTCTGTCAGCCCCTTCTCCTACCTNAGTTGTGTCCAACTCTGTGCAACCGCATAGACGGCAGCCCACCAGGCTGAATTCTTGTCTGAATTCTCCAGGCAAGAACACAGGAGTGGGTTGCCATTTCCTTCTCCAGTGCATGAAAGTGAAAAGTGAAAGTGAAGTCGCTCAGTCATGTCCAGCTCTTAGCCTTCTAGATTACCAGCTATCAAACCATCCAGGGAACATTTCTAGAGTTTTGAAAAAGTTGATTCTGACAATTGTTGTCAGTGTTCTCAACAGTGCTGCTACTTTTATGGAGGAGCAGATGTTAAGAGGTCCCTTCTGAAAGTGCTACCATCTCTTTAAATTTTAACCTACCTGTATTTGAAATATGTTTCCTGTAGATATCAGATATGTGGGTCATGTTTTCAATCCATTTTGACAGTCTGTATTTTTTGATACCGTCTGGGTTTTAGGGCTGCCACTTTACTTCTCTTTTTTGTTTGTTTGTTTCTGTTTCTCCTTTCCTGTCATCTTTTGGATTTATTTGAACATTATTCTGTCTATTGTGTGTTTAACTATTTCCCTTTTTACAACCTTTTAGTTTTTCCTCTAGAGCTTACTCTATTCATTCTCCTTCACAATCTACTTAGAATCAGCATTTCACCACTTAAGGAGAATGTAGATATTTTTCATCACATAGATCTCTTTAATCCCTATATTACAGTTGTCTTAGGTATTATATCTCCATACACTGAAAACCCTTCCAGATAACGTTACTATTTTTTAAGTTGATGTATAGTTGTCTTACAATATTATTTCAGTTTTAGCTGTACAACATAGTGACTTGATATTATCATAGATTTTGCACCATAGTTGTTATAATGTCTTTGGTTATATTTCCTATGCCATACATTCCATCGCTGTGACGTATGTAACTGATCTTTTGTACTTCTTGGTGTCCCTTCCCGTTTTGCCCTTTCCTCCATCCTCCCCTCTGGCACCCACTAGTTTTTCTCTGTATCAGTGGAGTCTGTTTCTGGTTTAAGCAGATTTAGATTCCACATGTAAGTGAAAACGTGCAGTACTTGTCTGTCTTCATCTGACTTATTTCACTTGGCATAATACCCTCTGGTTCTTCCATGTTCTTGCAAATGGCAGGATTTTATTCCCTTTTTTATGGCTGAGTAATATTCCTGTGTTTATGTGTGGACACCTGTCCGTGGACAGGTGTACCAGTCTGCATTCTCTATTCATCTGTTAGTGGACACCTAGGTTGCTTCCATATCTTGGCTTTATAAATAATGCTACACTGAACGTTGGGATGCATATATCATTTTGAACTAGTGTTTTCATTTTCTTCAGATAAATACCCAGAAGTGAAATTGCTGGATCATGTGATAGTTCTGTTTTTATGAAGCAGAGCTGTTTTTATTACTATCTTTTATTTTTAATCATCAAATATATTTCAGACTCAAGAGGAGAATAGTCTTGAATTGTGACCAGATTGTGAACAGCATTTCTGTTGCTTTTTCTTTGTTCCTCATGTTCCAGACTTCTTTCTGTCAGTCTGTCTTTCTGTCCTCTTTCCCTTCTGTCAGAAGAACTCCCTGTAAGCCATTCATTGAGAATAGGTCTGCTGGCTATGAATTAGCTGTTCTTCATAGGTGTCTATCTTTGTTTCACCCTTGTTCCCAAGGGGACATTCTCACTGGATAAGAATATTGGGTTGGCAGGTGTTTATTTCAGTACTTTCAAAATGCTGCTCCATTTCCTCTGGCCTCCATTTCTAATTAAGAAAAAAAAAACAGTTATTCAGATTGTTTTCCTATGATTGTTTTTTCCTGGCTGCTTTCAATATCTTTAAGTGTCAGGAATTTGATTACGTTGTGTTTGCACATGTATTTCCTTGGATTTGTCCAGGAGTTGCATTTAGAGTTCACTGAGCTATATGAATCATTGGTAAACACGTGTCTTTGTCAAATTGGGAGTTTTTTACAACCTTTCTTTTTTTTTTGCTTTGTTCATATTGGATAATTCCTGTTGATCTGACCTTGAGCTGTCTCTTCCCTGTGTCATTTCCAATCCACTATTGAGTCAGTCTGGTGAATTATGTTTTTCAGAAAAGTTTTTGTTTCCATTTGATTCTTTATAGTTTTTCTTTGCTGCAATTTTCTATCTTTCCATTTGTTTCAAGATTCTTCACTCTTCTTGGACAAATATTTCAATAGCTACTTTGAAGTGTTTGGTAGTTCCAGCATCTGGATTATCTTGACATTAGCATCTGTTGATTGTCTTCCCCCGTTCAAGTTGAGATTTTCCTGATTCTCCACATACCGAGTAACTTTCTGTGGGTCCTTGACGTTTTGAATCTTACAAGACTCTGATCTTGCTGATGTTTGTTTTAGCAGACAGTCATCCTGGTTGTGTTCAGGACACAGATGCTGATCGGCCTCTTGTAGATTGTGGCTCCAGGAACCAGGGTTTTTAAAGCTTTAGCTGTGCTCTCCAATGTGTCCTGCGGGTGCCACCCAGGGGCCAGTCAGGGTTGAGTTGAGTTCGGTTCTCAAAGTGCTCTGCAGGATGATCAGGGCCAGATCCATGCATGTGCTGTCAGGGCGACCCCAGGAGTTCAGAAACGACTTCATGACGTCTCTTCTAATCTCTCCGTGACCTCCCTGTAGTTCTGGTTCCCTGGAGCTCCCCTTTTCAGATCTCCAGCCAGAAAGTCGGGGCTGTGTAGATTACCTACTCTGCCACACGCTTCGTACAGTTGCCCCTGCATCCAGGGCTGTGGTGGGAGGATGAGGAAGAAAAGTAACAGTTTGCCTGGCCGTCTCAGGACCACGGCTCCTCTGATCAGAGAGAAAGGCTCCCCTCTCCTTCCGAGTTTTTGTGCAGCAAGCCCCATTGCCACCACAGTCTCTGTGGCCCTCCTGCTGCTGGCAGAGAGAGAAGAGACAGAAGCGTTTCCCTCCCTCTGAACACTGGGAACCCAGCTTCTTACTCCTTGAACCGGAACTCTAAGGCTTCTCTCCAAACTGTGCCCAGCCTCCGCTTCTGTGTATCGGGTCGGCCTGAGTCCAGGCCGGGGGATACCGGAGAGAAGGAAGGAACAAATAGGAAATGCAGCATTGTTCCCGTGGCGCTTTGTATTCTGGTCTCTTCTCCCGTGCTGCTTATCTTTCAGTGTCCATGCTTTCTGTCCTGTTGCTATAAGCGGTGTTGAGTGGAGAAACAGTCAAATGGGCTTGCTCTGCGTTACCTGAACCCACCCTCCGTTTGTTTTGGGGAGTGTGGTTTTCTTTTTTGGTTGTGCTGGGTCTTCGTTGCTGTGCGTGAGCTTTCTCAAGCTGCGGTCAGTGGGGACAGCCCCCCAGTTGTGGAGCACAGGATTCTCACCATGGTGGCTTCTCTTAGAGTGGGTGGGCTCAGCGGCTGCAGCTGCAGGCTCCGGAGCCCGGCTCGGGGGCTGTGGTACGTGAGCTTAGCTGCTCTGCAGCTTGTGTTGTCTTCCTGGCCCAGGGATCTAACCAGTGTCCCCTGCAGGCAGGGCGGACTCCTAACCACTAAACCACCAGGGAAGCCCTATTTGGGTTTTTGAATCCACTTACAGGACTTGACATTTAGCTCTTGCATATTTCAGCTTGGTGTTACTGGCTCTGTTGGTTCAGGTCTCCACAGTCCTTTTGAATTCTAATTCTGGGATTCAGCACGTTACTGTGTCTTTCTGGTGTTGTGATGGGCAGGTTTCATAAACATGCCCCCTTTCTGTCATTGGTAAAAATGCTGAACCAGCCAGACTGGGCCAGGGAGCTCCATCTAGGCTGCCATGGACCTGTTCACTGAAACCCTAAGTGAAAGTGAAGTCGCTCAGTCGTGTCTGACTCTTTGCGACCCCTTGGACTGTAGCCCACTAGGCTCCTCCCTCCATGGGATTCTCCAGGCAAGAGTACTGGAGTGGGTTGCCATTTCCTTCTCCAGGGGATCTTCCTGACCCAGGGATCAAACCCAGGTCTCCTGCATTCCAGGCAGACGCTTTAACCTCTGAGCCACCAGGGAAGCCCCACTGAAACCCTGGGGGGAGTTATTCTCCAGCCAAGAATCAGCTAGATTCCCTCTTCTTTAATCTGACCCACAGAGGTGAGATGGGAAACTGAGATGTCACTCGAGGTCATGGAGTAAGTACGGTATCCGTAAGGTCTTAGCTCAGCACTGTCTCTGGCTCACCTTGACCTCAAGCATCTCTTTGAGCAGATTTTCCCCCCCTTAAAATGAAAAATGATAAGCTCTTCCTAGATCTAAAATTCCGCAACTTGCTATCTTTGCCATATGCCTTGCTGTAATGAAGGTACACCATCTTTGAGGGGGGGTGGGGAGGAGGGGTTCTCTCCCCTGTAAATCCAAGAACCCTTTTGGCACAAGAAACTGAGGTACTTTGCTCTGAGTTTGTATTTATTAAACTTTTATGGGTCTGCAGAATCAGAGTAATTTTTTAGTAATCAGTTACAGAGTTGGGGAGAGGTGGCAGTATCCCAGAGCCAAGATTTCTTAACCCCCTTTCTCGCCGCTCTCTCACCACGCAGTTTCCGGTCCCTTTTCTTTCATTTGCCTGAGGCTGAGAGTCTCAGAGAGGATAGATTGCACCCAGGGTGTCTGCCCTGATTAAAGTGGCCCTGGGTCTCCCCCTGTCCTGAGCTCCTGTTCTGTCAGAGGATGAACGTCTCAGCTGCGTTGCAGTGTAGCACTGCAGTGCTTTTTCAGACTGAGGGCAGTGATCCTTTACTTACTGGGGCATGAAGTTAGCTTAGAAGCTACAGATTTTATTTTTATTTTTTCAAACATGCATAAANACTCTTTGCGACCCCATGGACTGTAGCCTACCAGGCTCCTCCCTCCATGGGATTCTCCAGGCAAGAGTACTGGAGTGGGTTGCCATTTCCTTCTCCAGGGGATCTTCCTGACCCAGGGATCAAACCCAGGTCTCCTGCATTCCAGGCAGACGCTTTAACCTCTGAGCCACCAGGGAAGCCCCACTGAAACCCTGGGGGGAGTTATTCTCCAGCCAAGAATCAGCTAGATTCCCTCTTCTTTAATCTGACCCACAGAGGTGAGATGGGAAACTGAGATGTCACTCGAGGTCATGGAGTAAGTACGGTATCCGTAAGGTCTTAGCTCAGCACTGTCTCTGGCTCACCTTGACCTCAAGCATCTCTTTGAGCAGATTTTCCCCCCCTTAAAATGAAAAATGATAAGCTCTTCCTAGATCTAAAATTCCGCAACTTGCTATCTTTGCCATATGCCTTGCTGTAATGAAGGTACACCATCTTTGAGGGGGGGTGGGGAGGAGGGGTTCTCTCCCCTGTAAATCCAAGAACCCTTTTGGCACAAGAAACTGAGGTACTTTGCTCTGAGTTTGTATTTATTAAACTTTTATGGGTCTGCAGAATCAGAGTAATTTTTTAGTAATCAGTTACAGAGTTGGGGAGAGGTGGCAGTATCCCAGAGCCAAGATTTCTTAACCCCCTTTCTCGCCGCTCTCTCACCACGCAGTTTCCGGTCCCTTTTCTTTCATTTGCCTGAGGCTGAGAGTCTCAGAGAGGATAGATTGCACCCAGGGTGTCTGCCCTGATTAAAGTGGCCCTGGGTCTCCCCCTGTCCTGAGCTCCTGTTCTGTCAGAGGATGAACGTCTCAGCTGCGTTGCAGTGTAGCACTGCAGTGCTTTTTCAGACTGAGGGCAGTGATCCTTTACTTACTGGGGCATGAAGTTAGCTTAGAAGCTACAGATTTTATTTTTATTTTTTCAAACATGCATAAAACAGACTAGAAAACATCAGAATGCCTCACATCCTGGAGTAACTATTTAGTGAAATTTTCTTTTCGGTTTCGAGGTAGGCTGTGGGCCGCAGTCAGGCTTGAAACTCACTGTTATGATATGTGAGCCACACTCTTGCTGTGCAGTTCGCACCTGCACATAGTTTTGAAACGATGAGTAATAATGCACGGCTGTGTATGCTTCTCACCGAACGAGCAGGGCGGAGCGTTCCAGGGATAACTTCCTAAAGGTGGGTGTGTGCCTTTCCCGCACCTCTCAGTTCCTTGCTTGTTTTTCATTTTGTGAGCGGGAAAGGAGGATTTTTAGGTGGTTGGAATTAATAACTCTAATGTGGTGATTCTCACTTCCGCCACAAGGTGGCTTCAGTACGCCTCTGGGTTCTCGATGGACTTGGAGCTAAACCACTTGAGCTTCTTGGCTCCTCTCCAATCAGTGGTGAGGGGCAGCTGGCTAGGAGTTCCAGTTCTGTTGCTGGGAAGGAAATATCCCGGCTTGTTGTCCGTGCCGCTCCAGCAGTTCAGTAAAGTGAGACTTGTTGGAATGATACCACAGGATGGCATTAAGCCAGTCTGGATTATTAAATCCTTGAATCCCCAAACAGTATATTCTAACACCAGTGTTAATCGTGACCTTGGCTCACCTACCAGAGAAACCTTAAGGTGATGTGTTACTAAGTACATCCAGGGCGGTTTCTCCAGGGTTGGGGTTGGGGAGAAGCAGGTGAGGGAGATAAAGTGGTATAGACTTTCACTTACAAAATAAATGAGTCACAGCTGTGAAATGTGTAGTGTGGGGAATATCAGTAACGTTAATATCTTTGTATGGTGTCAGATGACAGCTGGACTTATCGTGGTGATCATTTTGAAACATATAGAAATAGTGAATCACTATGTTGTATACCAGGAACTAATATAGTACTGATACTTCAAAAACATTCCTAGGAAAAGAGATTAGATTTGTGGCTGCAGAGGTCAGGAGAAAGGGGAATCAGATGAAGGTAGTCAAAAGGAACAAACTTCTGGTTACATAATAAATAAGTACTGCAGATGTAATATACAACATGATAAAGATAATACTACTGTACATTATAAATTAAAGTTAACAGACTTCTCTGCAAAAGGAGAAAAAAATGTTAAAATGTTTTCTATTTCTTTAACATTCTTGAGAGACGGATGTTCGCTGAACCTGTCGTGATTATTTCAAAACTGGGGTGGGAGGAGCAGTTTATCAGCCTCAGCACTGTGGACACTCTGGGCCAGATGGCTCTTTGTTGTGAGGGACGACATCCTGTTCACTGTAGGATATTTAGACCATCCTGGCTTCTACTCCCTAGATGCCAGCAGCACCCACCCTCCCCTCCATCACTGACAAAAAGAAATGGCTCCAGACCTTTGCTGAGTGTTTTCCTCATGGGGGAGAGGGACAGAAGTGTCTCCAGTTAATACGACTCCTATTTCAGCTGGTATCTGGTGTTGGGAAGACACTCAGTTTATGTTTTGGATCGAAATGTTTGTTTGAGTGCCACAGTGCTTACCTGTACACTCTATATTGGGAAACCACGTGTATCCTTTGTGTCTTCTGAGACTAAAGGTAATACAGGATCATTTTAGAAATGTTTAGAATACGCAGGAAAGAAAAAAAGTTAAAAATAAAAAATTACCCGTGATTCTTACTTTAAAAAATCACTTTAACATTCTCATGACGTTTATTTCGATTTTAATATTTATCATATAAACTTATTTACATAATTATCATATTTGTAGTTGTCCTTTTATCATATAACATTGTAGCACAAATATTTTCCCATGTTCTTATAGTTCCATTGTGCAGGGAAGGATTTTTTTTTTCCAGTCTGTTCATTCATCTGTTGTCTTGGGTTTTTGTTTGTTTTGTTTTTATTAAAGTTAACATCAGCTCAATTACACTCAGTGGCATTTTACCTAGTATTCTTACAGTCTTGTGAATAAAATCTCAGATACCTAGACTTTAAAATCGTCTGTAAACAGTAGTATAAGAGTAATGGGAAAAGGTCCAGTTTCATCATCCTGATAGATCACCTGCCTTTCTATCCATCTTCTTCTCTTTTAAATGTCTGTTTATTTGACTTGTTGGGTCTTGGTTGCGACACGCGGGGTCCTTCATGGCAGCGCAGGTTCACAGTTGCGTTGCTGGGGCTTAGTTGCCCTGAGGTGTGTGGGATCTTCATCCTCCTAACGAAGGATGAGACCCGCATCCCCCGCCACTGCAAGGCGGATTCCCAGCCTCTGGACCACCAGGGACGTCCCTGTCCATTTTGTTTTAATCTCGCCATGTGAACATATCATCTGTGTGTAGTTATAATTGTAGTATATGAACATGTTTCTGCTTGCTTACTTTTATTTAACATTATAAGCACTTCTAGTCCATCACAACTTTTTCAGTGACTGACCATATCCAGCAATTGACATGCCATGATATACCTAACACTTTCCCTTTGTTAGACTTTAGACTGATTCCAGTTTTTCTCTTCTTTAGAAGATATTTTAGTGAATTTATGAACCTGTCTCCCTTCCTGGGTAAAATTCCAGCAGTGACAATTATTAGATCACAGAATATAAAGAGAGTTTTTGGCTCTTGAAATGTATTGCTAGTTTCTTTCCAGAGAAGTAGTACCAGTTTCTACAGCCATCAGTGATATGCAATGGTGTGCATTTTACCATATTAAAAAAAAACTTACAAAATATAGATCCAGATCTGGCAGGACTATGGTAGCAGCCTCCATGCTCTTCCCACCCACCCTGAACAGCCTCCAAAGCTCTCTCTAAAACAGGCTGGATTGTCATTTGTTCTCCTACACTTCCCTGACGGCTCAGACAGGAAGGAGTCTGACTGCAATGCCAGAGACCTGGGTTCAATCCCTAGATGGGGAAGATTCCCTGGAAAAGGAAATGGCAACCCACTGCAGTATTCTTGCCTGGAAAATCCCACGGATGGAGGAGCCTGGCAGGCTCCAGTCCATGGGGTCACAAAGAGTTGGACAGGACTGAGAGGCCTCACTCATAATTGTAACACTCCTTAGCATTTATTGAACATTAACTATGTAGCCACAGTTCTAAGTGTTATGCAGGTATTAACAAAATCCTCACAGCAGCCCTACGGTTATCCCCATTTTACAGTTGAGGGGCCTGAGGGACCAGGCAGTAATGGGCGCCCACAGAGCGTGCAGCTAATCCCAGACAGTGTCTCCCCACTGGCCTTGCACTGACCCCTGAGGTGGCTGTGCTTGAACCCTAGCCAGCAGCCCTGCCCTTGTTCTCTGACCTTGGCTCCCTTCCACGTGTCCTCTGCTCACCGAGCTTCTGTCACCGTCCTCCCACCTCTGCTCCTGTGCAGGCCTCTGTGCGCTCTTTCTCGTGCTCCCAACTCCCCGTCTGCCCAGAAAGCTTCTGCTCATCTTGCACCTTCCTCTCCTTCTAAGACCTTTCCCTACTGTCCCTCCCCACCCCAGCCTCCCACTTTGTCCCCACAGGGTTTGGTTATGAAATCTGCTAAATCACATAATGTGTTTACTCAGTCGCAGTCTCAGTTCCCTGAGGGTAGGCAGTGTCTTTTTAAAAAAATAATAAGCTTGGTTTTAGAATGATTTTAGATTTACAGAAACATTGCGAAGATAGTGTGGTACAAAGAATTCCCATGTGCCCAGTCTCCCCTGTTGTTAAGATCTTAAGTTAATGTGGTTCGTTCATCACAGTTCATGAGCCAGTCTTGATATGCGTAGTAGCTGAAGCCCATACTCTCTGTTGCCTTACTTTTTATACCTAGTGCCTTTTTCTTGTTCCAGAATCCCATGCAAGGTGTCACATTACATTTAATCATCATGTAGCCTTTGCTCCTGTGCACTGACAGTTCCCCTGACTTTGTTTTGATGACCTTGAGAGTTTCAAGGGTCGGGTGTTCCGTAGAACATCCCTCAGTTGGGATTTGTCTGGCATTTTTCTCATGAGTTAGTTATTTGGAGGAAGAAGTCCACAGAGATAAGGTTCCATTCTCATGTCAGGGCTGGATGCTTATCAGGAGGACTTGTCACTGTTGATGCTGCCCCTGATGCCCTCCTCAGGCAGAGCTCGTCAGGGTCCTCTACTGGACGGCGACTCTTTGCTTCCCCTTCCCATGCTGTACCCTCTGGAAAGAAGTCACCCTGCGCGACCCACACATAAGGGTAGGGGTTACACAGCCCCTCCACGAGGGCGGAGGGGCTACATCAGCTGTTTGAAACTCTTCTGCATGGATTTGTCTGGTCCTCATTTTCTTTGTAACTGTGGACTCTGAGATGCTTATTTTCTACTCTTAAGTTTAATCCAATACTTTGTTTTCTTGCTCTGATTGTTCTGGCTTTGGCCACTGGGGGCTCTTCTATATAGTTCTGTCCCTTTCACAGGCTTCCATCATTGGTGGAGTTTGGGGGCTTTGTTTTGTTTGCAACAGCACTTCCTTACTTCCTGGTACTACAAGGTAGTCCAAACTTGTTTTACGTATTTTCAGCGCCTAACCTAGGATTCAGCGATTCCTCTGAATCCCATTTCTTTTTATTGGAGAATGAAATAACTTTGTTGAAGAGCCAAATGACTGCGTTGGGTCTTAGCTGTGCACCAGATTCCTAAGTTTCTCGTCTCGGAGAGAGACACTTCGAGGCTCCGACAGCCTGTCCCCTGCACACAGGAGCCAGCTTTGTTTAGAGCTTGTCAGCCACGGGCAGTGCTTCGAGCTCTCCTCAGCCAAACAGCATCTCGGGCATCCAGACGCCACATTCCCCAGACACCCGGATTAATGAGTGTTTTACTGGGCTTTTTCCTCCAACAATTAACAAAAGTTTAACAAAAGTGTTCAGTAATGAAATGTACACAACCCAGTTTTTATAGTAAAATGCAGGGGAGGGGGCATGTGGACACCATTGCGCCTCTGATTCGCACTGGCCCCGGCTGTGACGGGATCATGTCTCCTCGTGCTGCCACGTCTCCCCTATGGTTCTGTTGCCCACCAGCAGCCATCTCCACACACTCACCTTTCACAAGATTCGTAAAGGATCAGATCCCCACAGCGTTCCTTGAACACGTCTGCCACCATTTAATTTCAGCAATAACGTCTTGTCCATTCATCTCTTCAACTCAGGAGGGTGAGCCTTGCTCATGCTGTCTCCTCAGTGAGCTCAAAGATGTCGCCAACTGTCCAGTCCCTTTAAGATCAGAATTCAAGATGAAAGCCTGCGCAATTGTCCTGCCTGTTCAGACCTCTTTGGATGTGGTTGGTGGTTCTCAGGCTTGAGGCTGACCTGTGATGACTAAGTTACAGAACAAAACAAATGGTCAGCAGGTGCACCCTGGGAGCGCAGGTCCTAGAGCAGAGCTCCCCAGCTGGTGAATGGGGAATGGTGCACACGCGCCAGAGACCCCGAGCGCCGTGCCTTCAGGGTGGAGACAGTGCCCATGACCTCAGACCAGTGCTCAGGGAGCGGTGCCCACGGAGCCCAGGGAGCACAGAGCTATGTGTCTGGTCCGTCTCTAGTCTCCGCTTGGTCTCTGCATAGCATGTTTTTTCTTTCTCCCCTTCCCTGCCCCCCCCTTTTTTTTTTACAATTTTGGTAAAATATACATAACACAAGATCTACCATTAGTACAGTTCAGTGGCACTAAATACATTCAGATTGTCGTACAACCGTTACCACCATCATCTACTCCCATTACTCTCTTCATTTTCCTGTGTCTTTGAAACAGCAGTTCCCCATTCCCCACTCTCCCAGCGCCTGGTAGCCACCCATCTCCTTTTCCGTCTCCGAATCCAGGGCTCTCAGGGCCTCCTGTAACAGAGATCATAGAGCGTTCGTCATCCTGTGACTCCCGTCTGACTCAGCATCTGTCCTCAGGGTTCGCCCCCGTGGCAGCCCCCGTC
Source organism: Raphicerus campestris (assembly GCA_006410735.1). Lineage (NCBI taxonomy): Eukaryota > Metazoa > Chordata > Mammalia > Artiodactyla > Bovidae > Raphicerus > Raphicerus campestris. Next base: position 483,096 of record SJYW01003235.1, on the reverse strand, counting down.
AGGGCTTCTCTCCTTTTCCAGGCCGAATCACCGCACTGTGTGACTAGGCCACGTCCTCGATGTCCGCTCAGCACGCTCATCGTTGCTGCTTGCCCCTCAGCTCTCTTTCTTTGTCTGGAGCGTAGTAGCGTCACGGTGCTGTGTTAGAGCCGGGTGTGCAGCAGAGGTTCAGTGGTGCGTGTGTCCTTTTCCAGGGTCTCTCCTCCTCCGGGTTGTGTGTTTGTCTCGGCTGCCCTGACTGCTGCTCTCTGTGGGCTTTTCTCCAGTTGTGGTGAGGGGGCTCCCGTGGCGGTGGTTCTCGTGCTGTGGACCAGCGGCTCTAGGTGCACGGGCTTTAGGAGTTGTGGCAAAAGGGCTTAGCTGCTCCGGGCCGTGTGGGGTCCTCCCCAATCAGGGAGCAGGCCTGTGTCCCCTGCACTGGCAGGCAGGTTGTTACCCACTGCGCCATCAGGGAGGCCCTCATACAGGTCATTGCAGAGCATTGATTGAGTCGCGCTCCCTGCGCTGTCCAGGAGGTCCTTGTGGATTGTCTGTTCTCTGTGTAGCAGTGTGTGTCTGTAATTGATCCCTCCCGGACAGAATCCCCACACCATACGTTTGTTTTCTGAGTCTGAGTCTGTTGCTATTTAGTAAAAAGCTCATTTGTGTCATTTTTTGGTTCCACATGTAAGTGATGCCATGGGTGTCTGTCTTAGCTGACCATCTCAGTCCGTCCATGTTGCTGCAGAGGGCTTTATTTCGTTCTTTTCTGTGACTGTCACCTCAAGTTTCTTTCGTCTCCGTTTCCCTGTGCATTTTTGCAGGCAAGGTAGGCAGAGGCTCAAAAGTCACATAGTCCAGGGTGGAATCCTAGGTCCTGGTTTTACTGATTGGGAGACCTTGATTAGCAAATTACTTAACCTCTCTGAGCTTGATTCCTCATGTATAAAATGGATATAGAGGAGCATTGCTCATCTCATAGACCGTTGTTAGAATTAAACAAGAGGGTGTAGATGTGCAGAGACTTCACACAGCGCCTGGCATGTGATAGGTGTTCTGCAAATCTTAGCCACTAAAACATGCTCATCATTTGTACTTTCTCATTCTCGTTGGCATGAGGTTAAGGAAGAGGAAAATCCTAAGGAATTAAATCGTAGGGATGATTTCAACCCCTTGCCATGAATACTCTTTAGTGTCCCAGCCAATGGTGTGAAAGTGGATAATAGACCGTGCTGTGCCCTAGGCACCCCCAGGCCTTGAAGCTCTTTGGTCCTGTGATGAGATGACAGCAGTAGCCAAGCTCTGGGTGCCTGTGGGCGCTGGAGTGAGCTCCTGCACTCCTGCAGGAGGTGCCCACCGTGCCTGTAGGTGGCCGCCTGGCGTCGTCAGGGAGCCGGAGGGCAGCTGCGGGTTCCGCAGGCTCTGGCTCCGCCTCGTCCCAGCTCTCGCCCACTCCCCTGCTGCAAGAAGAGGGTGAGCAGGAGGAGTCGGGGACAAGTTGTCTTCAGTGCTCTGCTCTTGGTCTGCTCAGCGGCACTGTGGGTACTGGCAGACACGCCAGGGAAGACACTAGGATTCGGAGGCGCACATGGAGTGTCGCCGGGAGGCTTTCTGGGTCTGTGGGAAGAGCTGGGAGCTGACATGTTTGTTGTGGCTGAGGCCCTCCGCTGTGTGGTTTTTGAAAGTCCCTTTGCAGATGGGGCGAGAGCAGGGCCGTGAGCAGGTGTAGTCAGCCTCGTTCAGTGGCAAAGGGCAGCTGGGGGCATTGCCTTGCCAAGACGATGGACTGGGGAGGGGACTCCCATATAAAGCAGTGAGGCCCGATTTCTGGGGCGTCAGGATCTCGTGTGGGCTAGACCCTCTTAGAGGGATGAGGTCCACCCCACAGCAGTGGTAAGTTGGTTCTGGGACTGGCCATTTATTCCCGGGGTGGCCTTGGGGGCTGACGGGCGTGAGGACCTCTCTGGCTCCTCGTTGTCCAGTCCAGGGACGGCTGTTGGCTGGGTTTTCCCCAGGAGTCCGTTCTCAGGAAACCTGATTCTCTGAGTGGATGTGTGTATTGCTGATACAAATGCCATGTGATTGCAGGATCCAACGAGACCCAGGAGCAGCCATCCAGTGGCTCCGAGGAGGCATCTGGGACGGAGGAGGAGGAGGATGCACCCAGCTTCGTCACGGGGCGATGACAGGGCTGGCCCCGCAGCTGTCTGAGCCTGGCCCGTCCTGGGCCCAGGGCTCCAAACACCCTCCCAAAGCCTCATGGAGAGACGCGGTAGGAGCCCCTCCCAAGGAAGGACTCTCAGCCCTGCTGTGGGCAGGACTCGGCCAGCAGGGAGAGGACTGGCCTCCTGGACACTCAGGGGTGCTGCCGGGCAGGGTTCATTAATGTCCTCCTTGAAAAGGGGGAACCCGGGGCCTGCTCTCACATAAGTGGACAGTGACGAGCTTGGGGTTGGTTTCTGTGAAACGAATGTTTGTTTAGTAAAGAACAGAAAAACTCCAGGTTTTGTTCGGACCTGTGACATGCTGATTACAGAAGCTGCAGAGAGCCTGTGACACAACACTACAGGGAGGGGGCTGGTCCCAGACTCAGAGGAAACGGCCTCGGCTCTGGAAGGAATCCTCGCTGCAGGGCGTGGAGCCTCCATTTCCTTCAGCTGAGGGCGCAGACTGCGCCCCAGGACTCGTCTCCCCTCCGCGCATCCCAGCAGCTGCAGAGGGAGACCTGGGACTGAACCCGGGGCCAAGCCGGCAGAGAGGACCTTGGCATGTGAGGAGGACTTCAGAAAACCAACTGGTCTAGAAAGTCAGCAGGAAGAGGAGCCAGGCTGGGCTGGACCAGAGCAGGCAGCCTGCGGGACCCTGCTGGGCCGCAGGTGACACTGGCCAAAAGCTACATTTTCATCAAGAGGGGAAGGGGATCTAAGCGGAAAATGGAAGGTGACTGAGGGCAGCCTCTCAGGCCAGCAGGAGAGACAGAGTTTCTAACTAGAGCCTTCCATCATGTTTTTTGGTATCCCCAAATTTCTAGGTCTGTTTTGTGCCTTTTATAGAAAGTTTGATAGCATTATGGAGATAGTGGTTTCAAGTGAAGGGAAACAAGGAAACATCTTACGTTTCTTGATTTCCCTGGCTCCATCCTGAGCCATGTGATATCTGTGATAACATCTATCTTTCCACAGTTTAAGTCACAGAAATTTTCTTTCCCAGGGTGCTGAAATGGAAAGTCGGCCCTCATAAATTAGCACCCAGCCTGTCCATTTTGAAAGTGGTCTTTGTCTTTCATTAGGGGCTGATTGGTTAGTTCTGTGTCCTCCTATCTTTGAGCTGTTGGTTTCCTTGGTCACCTCGAAGTGTGTGTGTCAGAGCTCATGCTTCGAGCCTGGAGCCCTGGGGTTGAGTCCTGGCCCTCCCTCTGATGGGACAGAGAACTCCGGGCAAGTCCCTGCCCAGTGCCCCCGGCCAGGAGCTCAGAGCTTGCGCAGGAGGTGTGTGCCGGGCAGGTGACTAGACTGGGTGCTTGTTTCTACCTTTACTGGATGTCAGAAGACTCTGCTCAGGGATGTCCTCCCGCAGTTCCTGGTGACGTGCAGTGGGCTTTTCATGCCTTAGGGTGAATGACTCGCAGGCTTTCTGTTACCAACCGGAAACTTGGATCCCCTCTCCCCATCCACTCAGCAGAACCAGGCGATGGACACTGCACTTTGTGTTGCCACAGCCCAGTTCACTGCAGGGCAGCAAGCAAGGAGAACAGGCCAGCTGGCGCTCAAAAGACTGCAAGGGAGAGGGGCACAGGGTGTGTGATCAGCGCATGTACGGTTCTGATTGGTAGATGGTGAGTAACTGGCTGATGTTCGGGGACCCTTAGCTTTCTGGTTCCTGTGTGTCTGGGCTCTATGGTACTGGTGGTCTGCGGGCAGGTAATTTCTTTCACCTGGTGGGAAATCTTAATACCTGCAAAACAACTCAAGGGTGTGGTTCAAGATTCTACGTATAGCCCCTGAGGAGGAAGTAGAGGGCCTTGACTTTGTTTGTGGCTGAATTATTTTGTCTTTCTTGACTGCTTTCCTTTGTTTCTTCATTTTCTCATTTGTAATTAAATTTGTGCAAGAATGTGGGAGAAAGGCATTGACTTTCATTTTCAAATTCTTTTCATTTTTAAAAGAGTTCTCAAGTTGCTTGGTGCCAATACTTTGTGTTATGAAAACATTACCTCTCTGATGGCTTTGTCACAGCACCTGGACAAACGCTTAAAAATCAGACACAGTACAATAAGGATAGAGATCCAAACACACCTGCCGTATACCCGGAGTCTGTTACAGATGACAACTAGGAAAATCAGTTTTGGAGTGAGTCATTTTTACATAAATTCTGTAACCAAGGAGTCTTTTGAATTAACTCTCTTTATTTGGGTTTTAGCTTCTCCAGGGCTACTTTTTAAAATAAATATGCATATATAACAGGAGCTGTTGGCCACTGCACGTCTTTTTTGTGGTTAAAATGTAAAGCAGTTTTATCATCTGGTACTTTTCTGCCCAAAGAATCTAGCGCCTTCTGCTGGGAAGCTACAGCCTGAGCTGTCTTGCTGATTTCTGCAGGGAGTCCCCTACACACAAACCTGCAAGTTTCGAACTTGGGAAGACGGTAAATGTGTTCCATCCAGCTTGGGCCTGAGTGGAGCTGCACCTGCCCTCCGTCTCCCGTTGCTGACGGTCCTTCAGCTCTACCGTCTCCCTCCTCCAGTCAATAACTCTTCTTAGCTGCTCACTCAATGCCAGCTGTTAATGACTGTACTTTTGAAGGTACTGTACTGTAAGATTTAAAATGCTTTTTCTGTTTCTGTACTGTGGGAAGAGCATGAACCTAGCATAGTACGGTAGAGCGGCTGTGTCGGTTGGGCACCTAGACTAACTTTGTTGGACTTAAGAACCCATTTATATGTAGGGGACTCCCTGTATTCCTAAACAGACACACTTCATGGCAGCTGCGAGTGTCCTTGAGTCTGATACAGTTCAGAAAGTTCAGGTTCTCAGTAACGCAGGAACATGTTTGAACCCATGTCCATAACAGGCACCCAGGTCCATACTGAGTGCCTGAACTACAGTTACGTCATTTTGACTTTGTAAATACATTCTTTAAAGTAGATGTATACAGTGTATGTTTGATAAACTAGAACAGCCTGTATAAGCCAAAATAACTTCTCTATACCTTGGTATGTGAAAGTTGCCATTATTTTCCTCCTCTTGTTTGCAAATCTTTCAGGAGAAAGCACTGATGATTCAAAATACTTGTCCCTCAATGCTAGGCCTCCTTTTATATATATTTATATTTAAATATATAAAAATATTAAATATATTATCATGAGAAAAACTAATCAAACATAGTGAACAAGCTCACAGGTATGCTAATTTTATAGGCTATACATTATCGTTTATACCAAACTGTCACACAAACATCGTACATGAGTTAGAGTTAAAAGCAAGTGGTGAAAAAAAAAAAAAAGCAAGTGGTGATAAATGTCATGAGTACTCGACAGGATAATTTTCTGTCTTGAACACTGGAATCAGAAGTATGATTAGAAATAAAACTTTGTTTTGATAGGGAAACAAACATTTGGTGAACAGTTCAGTTGAATTACGGTGGATCTTACCTGGTTCAGATTCTTGGGTTAGCTGTCTACACTGCGGTAGTCTTTTTCTCATCCTGGTGTCGTTGTTGGAGGTCAGCAGTCCTTTCTATAGATCAGTCCAGTGCAGAAGCCCTTAAGTGGGAAATAATTCATTCAAGAGTCAGTTTCTTTCAGTTTCCACTAAGTTACTAACTACCTGATAGATCTTTCATTTAGGTTGGAGAGAGTCTTTAATAAATGATGTCTCTTCTAGTATGTATAATCTCCTGGTTGTGGATCATGGGGCATCTGATATTCATCCAAAGACAGATTACTGTGATCAGCTTCAGAAACAAGCTTGGAATATTCCTTTAAAACTTAGACTTTATAATATAACAACAAGATCATCTTTAATGTAGATAATACAACCACCTCAGCATATACAAAACCTCAGTATCCACAAAGGTATGTTATCAAAACATAATCTCTCTAAATTACCCTTTGTGCCTGCAACGTGGGACACCTGGGTTCAGTCCCTGGGTCGGGAAGATCCTCTGGCGAGGGAAATGGCAACCCACACCAGTATTCTTGCCTGGAGAATCCCATGGACACAGCAGTCCATGGGATTGCAGAGAGTCAGAAACGAGTGAGCGACTAACACTGCCAAAGTAAGTCGTGTCGATAAACTTGGCCTGATTATTTACCTAAGTGTAACTGATCATATAGACCCTTTTAAATCGACAGTGCCAGAATTTTTCCTCAGGAATATCAAATTTAACTTTTTAAAAAGATTTCCTTATGTCTAGAAGAGACAGACTAAAAATTGTTATAACTATATTCATCAGTTAACTCAGTCCCATGTAACTAAGCCTNGGAACATGTTTGAACCCATGTCCATAACAGGCACCCAGGTCCATACTGAGTGCCTGAACTACAGTTACGTCATTTTGACTTTGTAAATACATTCTTTAAAGTAGATGTATACAGTGTATGTTTGATAAACTAGAACAGCCTGTATAAGCCAAAATAACTTCTCTATACCTTGGTATGTGAAAGTTGCCATTATTTTCCTCCTCTTGTTTGCAAATCTTTCAGGAGAAAGCACTGATGATTCAAAATACTTGTCCCTCAATGCTAGGCCTCCTTTTATATATATTTATATTTAAATATATAAAAATATTAAATATATTATCATGAGAAAAACTAATCAAACATAGTGAACAAGCTCACAGGTATGCTAATTTTATAGGCTATACATTATCGTTTATACCAAACTGTCACACAAACATCGTACATGAGTTAGAGTTAAAAGCAAGTGGTGAAAAAAAAAAAAAAGCAAGTGGTGATAAATGTCATGAGTACTCGACAGGATAATTTTCTGTCTTGAACACTGGAATCAGAAGTATGATTAGAAATAAAACTTTGTTTTGATAGGGAAACAAACATTTGGTGAACAGTTCAGTTGAATTATGGTGGATCTTACCTGGTTCAGATTCTTGGGTTAGCTGTCTACACTGCGGTAGTCTTTTTCTCATCCTGGTGTCGTTGTTGGAGGTCAGCAGTCCTTTCTATAGATCAGTCCAGTGCAGAAGCCCTTAAGTGGGAAATAATTCATTCAAGAGTCAGTTTCTTTCAGTTTCCACTAAGTTACTAACTACCTGATAGATCTTTCATTTAGGTTGGAGAGAGTCTTTAATAAATGATGTCTCTTCTAGTATGTATAATCTCCTGGTTGTGGATCATGGGGCATCTGATATTCATCCAAAGACAGATTACTGTGATCAGCTTCAGAAACAAGCTTGGAATATTCCTTTAAAACTTAGACTTTATAATATAACAACAAGATCATCTTTAATGTAGATAATACAACCACCTCAGCATATACAAAACCTCAGTATCCACAAAGGTATGTTATCAAAACATAATCTCTCTAAATTACCCTTTGTGCCTGCAACGTGGGACACCTGGGTTCAGTCCCTGGGTCGGGAAGATCCTCTGGCGAGGGAAATGGCAACCCACGCCAGTATTCTTGCCTGGAGAATCCCATGGACACTGCAGTCCATGGGATTGCAGAGAGTCAGAAACGAGTGAGCGACTAACACTGCCAAAGTAAGTCGTGTCGATAAACTTGGCCTGATTATTTACCTAAGTGTAACTGATCATATAGACCCTTTTAAATCGACAGTGCCAGAATTTTTCCTCAGGAATATCAAATTTAACTTTTTAAAAAGATTTCCTTATGTCTAGAAGAGACAGACTAAAAATTGTTATAACTATATTCATCAGTTAACTCAGTCCCATGTAACTAAGCCTTGATCTTGTTAACAGTTTGATGAAACCATCAGGGTTTCCATTAGAATTAATTTCTTACCCAGTTCGTCAGTATGATCTGGAACTTATCAGAACCTTGCACTTGCCAGAAAGTCCTTTCCGTCAGCCTTCTTCAAGATGAAGCATTTTTGCAAAAGCATCAGTGAAACATCACCTATGAATGACAAGGGGCTTGAAAAGGCGCAGTTGAGGATATGATTACAGTGCAGCTGACAAGCTAACCAAGCTGCTGGGACAGAGAGTATTTCAGCAGCTTACTAAACAATACCATTCAATTAGGATTGATAACATCTAGTTTCTAGAACACTTAATGACATTTACCCATACAATATCACTTAGGGCTTATCACTCATTTGATAATGCTGCTCATGTAGTTTTAACACATTAACTTAGAGCAATTGAAATAGTTTCACTTGATTTTAAAAGGCTTTTCCATTTCCTTTCAGTTCAGGTTCTACCTATTAAGCTAAAATCATAGTCTCAGACAGTGTGAGCTGTGTTCGCATTTAAAGGAAACGGAAGTTACAATTTCGGCTTTCTACCTAGGAAAACTTTTGCTCTCAGGGTCGGAATTTTGAAAAATTTTATCAAGCCAGATTTCTCTAACTGCATATGCAAAAAGAAAACAATTAGAATGTCAAGAGTTTTATCTTGGCCATTTTTCTCCGAAGTCTAAATATTGTGGCCACGTGGTGTTACACCCGAAGTTATCTTTCTTTTCATAGAGATCTAGCTAAAAATTACCCAATTTTGTAAGACACCCTAGGAGACTACAAGACGCAATAGAGCTCTCATTTCTTATCTTTTCAAAGAGCTGGTATTATCAGAAACAGATCAGAACCAGGAAACCCAGTTCTCAGAGGCCCCTCAGATCATAGTTCCCAGCACGAGGATAGAAGATTTCCTATCTGTTGTTCCAGAAAAGGGTAACGACAGCCAGCCTTGGTTTAGTGAGGAGTTTCCCAAGTGGCCCACGCGCTGTGGGGTGGCTGAGGGAATTCCTCAACCCGGAAGGGAAGGCTCCACTTAGAGCAGCATTGTGCTGAAAACCAGATGGCGGAGTCCTGTGCTCCCCCCTGCCCCCCGCCACCCCACACACCCAAGAAGGACAAATTCCAGCCACAGGAACCCAGGAGGGGAGATACTCTGGTGTGATCGCACACAGAGTCCCACTGCTCACCAGTGACGTCTCCCAGACCAGAACTGGAGCCTCGTGTCCTTCACCACAAAACCGAACTGCTGTGGGCCAGGGACACCGAGCCGGCGACACAGCTGCTCAGATGGCTGCGGGACTAGATCCGAGAGCTACAGCCAGGGGCTGACGTGCCCCTGGGTGCAACAGCACAGTAACTACCCCAGCAACCCCGCTCCTGGGCGTATACCCAGACCCAGCTGCCATTTAAAAAGCTGCACACCCCTGTGCTCGCAGCACTCCTCACAATAGCCAAGACGCGGACCATCGACAGGTCATTGGGTAAAGATGCACGTATATACGGTGGGAAACTGCTCGGCTGTACAAAATGAGATCATGCCATCTGCAGCAACACGATCCAACTAGAGGTGGTCACACTGAGTGAAGTCAGAGACGGGGACTCCCCAGCAGTCCAGTGAGTAACTGCTCCCAGTTCAGTGAGCGCCGCAAAAAATAGATCATGTATGTGTAATACGACACAAACGCACCTGTGGAACAGAATCTCAGACAGAACAGACTGGTGGTTACGGGGGAGGGGGTGTTGGGAGAGGGGCGGAGCGGGAGGTTGAGGTTAGCAAATGGAAGGTTTTATATTTAGAATAGATAAGGTCCTACTGTATGGCACAGAGCTATGTTCAATATCCTATAATGAACCATAATGGAAAATATTAAAAATGTGTATATATGCACACAGACACACACACATATCTACAACTGAATCACTTTGCTGTACAGCAGTAAATCTACACACAAGAGGCTGTCTCCAAGAAGCCCCCAACCCCCGAGTCCTGCTCAGTTTCATTTCTTTAGAAATGAAAAATGTTTAGAAAAGGGAAACAATTAGGTGTCATCAGTGAGGAGGAAGAGAGACCAACCCCTCCCCCCCCCAAAAAAAAATGCCCTTTGTGACAGTTTCCAACCAGGATCATTTTGCCCAACACGCAGCAGCCAAAATACTGAGATGCCAGGGTTTGCAGCAGAGAGGGTTTATTCACAGGGCAGTCGAGCAGCTAGACAGAACAAGCCTCAGGTTCACCTCCTGGAAGGGGAAGGGCTCCTGGTGGCCATGGTGAAAGCGAGGCAGCCTGAGGCGTGGGGGCAGTGGGGGTGGGGAATGGGAGAAAGCTCATTCTGTGCGGGTGTAACTAAGCTCCAGGCCTCCACACGTTCAAAAGTGGATCTGCTTACAGCACCATCTGAGAGTTACCCTTGAGGTCAGAAGGTCACCAGGTGGACACAAGGGCCGGCCCATTTGGAGAGTCACTGGTCCTACCCAGCCTTAGCCAGCTCAGCTCAAACTAGACACAGCTGACTCCAAGCCCCCGGGAAACAACTGACACACACCGTTTAGCCTATGTGCTTGTTGACACACAGGTCTCAGAACAAGTGACCCTGAGTAATGCAGGCAGAGGAAATGGATTTGACTGATAATTACCCTCAGTTTCCTTCCCCCATATCTTCTGATCATTTCTCAATCTTGAGAGTGGAGGGGCGATGACAGATTTGCAGAGCTGTGTTAGCCCTCTGCCTCTTATCACTGTTCACGCGTACTCACTCAGTCATGTCCGACTCTGTGAACCCATGGCCTGCAGCCCGCCAGGCTCCTCTGCCCATGGGATTCTCCAGGCAAGAACACTGGAGTGGGTTGCCATTTCCTCCTCCAAGCAATCTTCCCAGCCCAGGGATTGAACCCACATCTCCTGCATTGGCAGGCGGACTCATCACTGAGCCACCTGGGAAGCCGCCCTCAACAGCACAGCGTTGTACATCAACTCTGCTTCAATTAAAAGTGTTTTAAAAAACCATAGGGCTAACAAGGGCTTGAAGAAAGCAGTCGTTGAGTGCTCACTTAAACATTCTCTTGTTCCCAGTTTCCAGTGAGCACTTTGATCCCAATAAACAGATAACTACCTCTGTACCAACTGTCACGGGCCCGAGACTGATCATCAAAATGGCAGACAAAGACCAGCTCTGACGGGGACACAGACATTGTTAAAATTTAGGCCCCGGATCTCATCTAGGACATGGTCAAGCCAGGGAATCCGTGTCTTACTCCTTACATACTGGGGAGTCCCAATCATTAGCAGTTTGGCTGAAACACTTAGATACTAAATAGAAAGGAACACAGGCTGGAAAAATACGTATGTTTTCTATTCTCACCTAACAGAACCTTGACAGGTAGAAAAGGATTATTTTTTTTTTTAATCTGAGGTTACAAGGATGAAATTTCAGCTTAGACAAGGAAAAACAGGACAGGAAATTCTGCTGATTAGACTAATCAGATATGTCACATTGGAAGTCACTGAAGTTAAGGACAGCTGAAAAATTAATGACAGGCAGGACAAGAGGTAGGCATCATTACATACAGAAAAAGATTTTGGATGAAATTTCCAATAGCTTGGACAAAGGTCTATATAGTCAAGGCTATGGTTTTTCCAGTAGTCATGTATGGATGTGAGAGCTGGACCATAAAGAAGGCTGAGCACGGAACAATTGATGCTTTTGAACTGTGGTGTTGGAGAAGACTCTTGAGAGTCCCTTGGACTGCAAAGAGATCCAACCAGTCCATCCTAAAGGAGATCAGTCCTGAATATTCTTTGGAAGGACTGATGCTGAAGCTCCAATACTTTGGCCACCTAATGTGAAGAGCTGACTCATTAGAAAAGACCCTAATGCTGGGAAAGACTGAGGCAGGAGGAGAAGGGGACGACAGAGGAGGAGATGGTTGGATGGCATCACTGAGTCAATGGACATGAGTTTGAGCAAGCTCTGGGAAATGGTGAAGGACAGAGAAGCCTGGCGTGCTGCAGTCCATGGCTTCGCAAAGAGTCGGACATGACTGACCAGCTGAACACCACCAGCGCCAGGACTTCCCTGGTGGTCCAACGGTTAGGAGTCTGCCTGCCAATGTAGGGGACACGGGCACCATGTTCTGGGAGGATTTCACGTGCCAGGGGCAACTCAGCGGTAACTACTGAGCCCACTTTCCATGACTACTGAAGTCAGATCCTCTGCTCTGCAACAAAAGAAGCTACTGCAATAAGAAGCCCTCGCACCACAACTAGACAAAACCTGAGCACAGCACCGAAGATCAAGCACAGCCACAGATTTTAAAGGAGCAAGCATTAAAGACATCCAACAGCTAGAGAGAGTACCTGCTTTTGCCCAACTTTGAGAAGTCCTAATGAAGATCATTGCATTTGGTCCCATCACTTCATGGGAAATAGATGGGGAAACAGTGTCAGACTTTATTTTGGGGGGCTCCAAAATCACTGNACTGCAGGGAGGGGTGTGCAGAGCCCAAACCTGGCAGGCAGGGTGCCAGGCTGAAGGCCCTCCGGTAGTGAGCCGCCCCCACCCAGAGTGTGGTATGTGCGTGTGTTTGCATAATAATAGAGACTTGTGTCACAGCATCTAATAGTCTTAAATACAGTTGCTCCTTGTGGTCCACACCTTCTGCTTTTGTGAACTGGCCTCGTCACCCGATTTGATTTGTAACCCTAAATTGATACTTTTGCGGCCAAGTGCAGACATGCGCACAGTGGTGAAATTTTGAGTTGCCCGATGCACCGTTGCCAGCTGAAGTCAAATAAGGCAACACTCTGCCCTCTGGTTTCAGCTTATACTTGTCTACTTAACGGCAGGCCATTTCTGCATCTTTGTGCTTTTTCTCCATGGTTTTTCCATTTTAAACGGCCCCCCGGGCATTGTGTTAAAGTGCAGAGACTAGTGTTTCTAAGCTCAGGGAGGCTGGGTGTGTCTTAGAGCAACTTTGCCCAGGCACGAATCAGGTGCTGTGAGTTCAAAGATGGTGCATCAGTAATATCTACCGCTGAAAGGGTCTTTAAACAAAGACACGCATAAATCACGGTTGTGGGACTTCCCTGGTGGTCCAGGGGCTAAGAACCTGCCTGCCAATGTAGGGGACATGGCTTCAGTCCCTGGTCCGGGCAGATTCCACAGGCCGTGGGGCAGGTGAGCCTGAGCACCTCAACTACTGAGCCTGTGCCCCGCAATAAGAGAAGCCACCGCGAGGAGAAGCCCGCAGGGTGCAGCCAGAGCACGCCCCTGCTCTCCACAACCAGAGACGCCCTCAGGCAGCAACAAGACTCAGCACAGCCAAAAATCAAAAATGTTTAAAGTTGTGTATTGATCTTTACTGATGGGACCAGAGGCTCANGGGTGCAGCCAGAGCACGCCCCTGCTCTCCACAACCAGAGACGCCCTCAGGCAGCAACAAGACTCAGCACAGCCAAAAATCAAAAATGTTTAAAGTTGTGTATTGATCTTTACTGATGGGACCAGAGGCTCACAGAAACCTAACCTCGCATTTCCCCGGGGAAGGAATGGTTCATGCTTGGATGCTAAATCACTTCAGTCACGTCTGACTTCAGTCCACGCCGTGGACTGTAGCCCCACTAGGCTCCTCTGTCCATGGGATTCTCCAGGCAAGGATACTGGAGTGGGTTGCCATGCCCTCCTCCAGGGGATCTTCCGGACCCAGGGATCGAACCCAGGTCTCTTAAGTCTCCTGCACTGGCAGGCAGGCTCTTTAGCACTAGCACCGCCTGGGAAGCAGTTCAACCTCTTGGTGGCACTCTGTTCTGTTTTCACTCCTCTGCTGACATCCCTGACGGCACTGCCTCCAGGCGGGCTTCCTGCCCTCCCCTTGCTCGTCTTGCTGTCTTGCTGCCGTTCACCCAAACGTGCACTGCCTTCCGTTGTCAACACTCAGGCCCGAGGGGATCGTTCCTAACATGTGGCTTTCAATACCAGCCTGTCTTCTGAGTTGTGGCTGCCCTTTCCCTCTGGGGCCCAGATTTTGTATCTACCCACCCACTCGCCGTCTCCTCTGGGCTGTCTGATGAGCACTGTGAAGGAAACTGTGACTTGGACTTTCCTGGTGGCGCAGTGCAGGGGACATGGGTTCGACCCCTGGCCTGGGAGGATTCCACACGCCATGAAGCAGCTGAGCCCATGAGCCACAACTACTGAGTCCACAAGCTGCAGCCACGCGCCTTGAGCCTGTGCCCCGCAACGAGAGAAGCCACCGCAACGAGAGAAGCCACCGCAACGAGAAGCCCATGCACCGCAACTGGGGAGACCCCCACGCAGCAGCAAAGACCCAGCATAGCAAAAAAACACAAAACCTTGACCACATCCCCTAAGCACACTCCTCCTCTATCTTCCCGTCGTGGTAAACTGCCCCACTTTCCACCCAGTTGCTTGGGCCTCTGACCTCAGAGTCGGGCTCACGGTTGGTTCCTGCTTTTCCTCACCCCCTCCCACATCCACCCATCTCCCCGGACCTGCTCACTCTCGCTGTCTCTGCCTCGTTCACCCAAGTGCACACACCACCAGCATCTCTAGTTTGGATAGATGCTGTGGCTTCTTCCCACTCAGGCCCCTCTGAAACCAAGTCCCCCTGAAAGGAAGGGCTTCTCTTGAGTTTATGATTAACCCCTATCTGAAACCTTATACCCTTTCTGTCCTGCAGTCTCGAGGGGACTCAAGATTGAGAAGAACCAAAGAAAACTGGGGACTGAAGCCAAGCAGGACCCTGCAGGGCCCTCCTGGGGACAAACGCCATTCCGTGTCCCCTGTTTCGTGTTTACAGAAAAAGACTTTATAGTCTCCTAGACCTTCCCTGAGTTCAAAAGAGCGGACTCAAGCAGTTACTAATTAGGGAAGGAAGGGAACACAGAAACAAAGAGCAGGTCTGAAGGGGCTCGAAAACAACAGGGGCTGACCAGGAAATTCTCAACCAGTCAGTCACGTCGGCTCTAAGTAAACAATAAAATGCCTCAACCATCCTTTTTGCTCTCTTTGAGAAAGAAGTTAAGGAATCACAAGTCCATGGTTTATTAGTTTGTTTTGCAGGAACACAAAGACAGATCGCCAGTGACACAGAGTCACAGGACGGTAGAAATACTGAGAAGCAGGCAACTGAGGTCTTTTCAGGAAACTGAAATCACAAAGAGCCCTCCTACCTTTTTTTTTTTTTTTTTTTTGCCTTTATAAACTTTGCACTCCAGCCAGCAAGATGGATTTGAGACAAACCTCTTATCCGCCCAGTTGGCACCTCCTGGACTAGTAAAACTTTATCTGCTCTAAACGCCAGCATTTCAGTTTGTCCGGCCTCACCACATGTCAGGCACAAGAATTTGATTTTGACGATACTCCCTACCCCAAAATCTGTTCCCCATGCAGCAACCAGAGTGATCTTTTACAAGAAACTAGAGCTTTCCCTGACAGTCTGGTGGTTAAGACTACAAGCTTCCCATGCAAGGGCACAGGTTCAATTCCTGGTCAGGGAACCAAGATCCCACATGCCTCATGGTGAAAAAAGAAAAAAAGCAGAAACCAGATATTGCCCCCCCTCGGGGTTCAGTCCTCAAGGTCGGACTTCCATTGTTACTGAGTCTAAGCTTGCTCTGCTCACACACGACAGGCCAGTGAATCCGAGAGACAAGGTGCTGAGGCAAGCAAGGGAGAGACTTAAATTGGAGAGTCAGCGGATTGAGAAGTGGTGGGCTAGGGCCTCAAAATAACCATCTTATTGGGGTCTGGATGCCAGGTTCTTTCATAAATCAGAGAGAAAGAAGCAGTGAGGAACTAAAGTCAAAAGGCAGAATAAAGAGTGAGAAGCAGTGGGGAAGGGGTGTGCTAATCTCGTCTATTCACAGGTGGGCAAGGACAAACTCTCTCCATGAGCTGAACCAAGGCACTTTCAGTTCAGTTGCTCAGTCGTGTCTGACTCTTTGTAACCCCACGGATTGCAGCGCGCCAGGCTTCCCTGTCCATCACCAGCTCCCGGAGTTTGCTCAGACATCTCCGAGTCGGTGATGCCATCCAACCATCTCATCTTCTGTCGTCCCCTTCTCCTCCTGCCCTCAATCTTTCCCAGCATTTAAAAGGCGTGTTAGTTTACAGTCAAGAAGAGGGGCAGGGTCCGGTATGATTATAATAATAAAAGCAATGAAAAGCAAGTCAAAGAAACAGTTCCAACATGGGAGTCAGAACTGGCTTTCTCCCTGAAACACCATTACACTTAAAATAGGAGCTGAAGGCCTTCAACCCAGCCTCTGCCTNCAACCATCCTTTTTGCTCTCTTTGAGAAAGAAGTTAAGGAATCACAAGTCCATGGTTTATTAGTTTGTTTTGCAGGAACACAAAGACAGATCGCCAGTGACACAGAGTCACAGGACGGTAGAAATACTGAGAAGCAGGCAACTGAGGTCTTTTCAGGAAACTGAAATCACAAAGAGCCCTCCTACCTTTTTTTTTTTTTTTTTTTGCCTTTATAAACTTTGCACTCCAGCCAGCAAGATGGATTTGAGACAAACCTCTTATCCGCCCAGTTGGCACCTCCTGGACTAGTAAAACTTTATCTGCTCTAAACGCCAGCATTTCAGTTTGTCCGGCCTCACCACATGTCAGGCACAAGAATTTGATTTTGACGATACTCCCTACCCCAAAATCTGTTCCCCATGCAGCAACCAGAGTGATCTTTTACAAGAAACTAGAGCTTTCCCTGACAGTCTGGTGGTTAAGACTACAAGCTTCCCATGCAAGGGCACAGGTTCAATTCCTGGTCAGGGAACCAAGATCCCACATGCCTCATGGTGAAAAAAGAAAAAAAGCAGAAACCAGATATTGCCCCCCCTCGGGGTTCAGTCCTCAAGGTCGGACTTCCATTGTTACTGAGTCTAAGCTTGCTCTGCTCACACACGACAGGCCAGTGAATCCGAGAGACAAGGTGTTGAGGCAAGCAAGGGAGAGACTTAAATTGGAGAGTCAGCGGATTGAGAAGTGGTGGGCTAGGGCCTCAAAATAACCATCTTATTGGGGTCTGGATGCCAGGTTCTTTCATAAATCAGAGAGAAAGAAGCAGTGAGGAACTAAAGTCAAAAGGCAGAATAAAGAGTGAGAAGCAGTGGGGAAGGGGTGTGCTAATCTCGTCTATTCACAGGTGGGCAAGGACAAACTCTCTCCATGAGCTGAACCAAGGCACTTTCAGTTCAGTTGCTCAGTCGTGTCTGACTCTTTGTAACCCCATGGACTGCAGCGCGCCAGGCTTCCCTGTCCATCACCAGCTCCCGGAGTTTGCTCAGACTCATCTCCGAGTTGGTGATGCCATCCAACCATCTCATCTTCTGTCGTCCCCTTCTCCTCCTGCCCTCAATCTTTCCCAGCATTTAAAAGGCGTGTTAGTTTACAGTCAAGAAGAGGGGCAGGGTCCGGTATGATTATAATAATAAAAGCAATGAAAAGCAAGTCAAAGAAACAGTTCCAACATGGGAGTCAGAACTGGCTTTCTCCCTGAAACACCATTACACTTAAAATAGGAGCTGAAGGCCTTCAACCCAGCCTCTGCCTCCCACTCTTGCTCCCAGTGACCCCACTTCCAGAAGCACTTCCTGCCTCTTCTCTCCTGTAGGCCTCCGTTTTCCACCCACACACCACCTGTTCCATTTCTTCCACGGCTTCATCACTGGTTCACCTGCCGGCACCCTGCCACACCCACAGCCCCCACAGCCCCACGCCCCCAGACTCCACTCAGCTTCTGACAGTAAGGACCCGCATGTTCTGTTCCTTGCTGACCCCCAGTGCCAGCAGGGTGCTTGGCATGTCATAGGTGGGAAACAGATGTCACTCAGTGAATCTCAGTGACTGAAAGCAAGCAGCTAAGTTGTGCGTCGGAGAAGGCAATGGCACCCCACTCCAGTCCTCTTGCCTGGAAAATCCCATGGGTGGAGGAGCCTAGTAGGCTGCAGTCCATGGCGTAGAGAAGAGTCGGACACGACTGAGCGACTTCACTTTCACTTTTCACGCATTGGAGAAGGAAATGGCAACCCACTCCAGTGTTCTTGCCTAGAGAATCCCAGGGACGGGGGAGCCTGGTGGGCTGCCATCTATAGGGTCGCACAGAGTCGGACACGACTGAAGCAACTCAGCAAGTTGTGCACACCTACAAAACTGCCCCTACGGCAGGAAGGCCCCCAAACCTGCAAGCAGGCACTGTCACTTTTGCTGCCGTTAGAGCCCAGAGCTCAGCAGCAGGGGCGGGGCCTGCCTGAGACACCCAGACCCACCCCGCCACACCCCCCAGAGTGAGTCATCACAGCTCTGGCCCGGATGAGGCATTTTAAGCAGGTACCATTTGAAAAGACCCTGATGCTGGGACAGATTGAAGGCGGGAGGAGAAGGGGACGACAGAGGATGAGGTGGTTGGATGGCATTGCCGACTCCATGGACATGAGCTTGAGCAAGCTCCAGGAGTTGGTAATGGACAGGGAAGCCTGGCGTGCTGCAGTCCACGGGGTCGCAAAGAGTCAACATGACTGAGCAACTGGACTGAACCTCAGGAGATGCTACTCTGGATCCCCACACCACACCCCCACCACCAACACCTTGAGAAACACTGGTTTGGAGCATAGAAAATGCCATCATTATTTTAATTCTCTGTTTTCAACATGTATATGGTGGGGGGGGACTGAGTTAGAGGAGACACATTCTACTGACTTTTGAAAATAGGAACGTAACTAAACCAGCGTTAACTAAACTTGGTTTCCAAGGTGCGTGGAAGGAGGGCTGTGTGGAAACTGTTTCTTCCATCATCACCACTGGAAACAGGCACGGTTTCCCCTCCTCCCCTTTGGGAGTTAATCTATGTTTACTGTCCAGTATACACGACTAAAGTGACCTACTGCTAAGTCGCTTCAGTCGTGTACAACTCTGTGTGACCCCACAGACAGCAACCCACTAGGCTCCTCTGTCTCTGGGATTCTCCAGGCAAGAATACTGGAGTGGGGTGCCATTGCCTTCTCCAATACATGAAAGTGAAAAGCAAAAGTGAAGTCGCTCAGTTGTGCAGACTCTTAGCAACCCCATGGACTGCAGCGTACCAGGCTCCTCCGTCCATGGGACTTTCCAGGCAAGAGTACTGGAGTGGGCTGCCATTGCCTTCTCTGAAGTGATCTACAACCTCTATCTAATAACATAGATCAGTAAGGAGAACCACCTGAGAAATTAACCTGGGGCAAGTCCTCAGGCAATTTTCCCTTTTCTTGTTCCCCAGAATGTAGCAAAAAATTTTTTTGGCGGGGGATGCAGCTGCGCTGTGGCAGGCTTCTCAAGTTGTGGCACACACTTGGGATGTTAGTTCCCTGACCAGGAATCAAACCCATGTCCCCTGCATTGGCAGGTGGATTCTTAACCACTGGAGCACCAGGGAAGATCCCACAGCAAACATTTATTTAGCAAACACTAGGCTGAAATCCAAAGGGTTCTGAAGTACACTTTGTTGGGCAACACGATCCTTACCTTCAAGGACTCCGGGTCTGATGAGGGACACAGACAAGAAAGTCAGGCTGGTGACGCTCGGGGCGCTGCGTGGGCATGGGCCCCAGGCCTCCAGGATGAGTGGAGGCTAGCTCAGATCAGAAACTCAGAGCAGAAACCAGAGGTGACGATGGCTTGAATTAGAATAGGCATGAGGTGGGGAGAGCAAAAATGAGGGGCTCGGGGGATTTCAGAGACAGTGGGAGAATTCACAGGACTTGAATTCTTGTGGGGAGTCAGGATTTATATCGTTCTACAGATCTAGAGTTACCAGCTGTGCCCTGTGGTGGGACCCTCCCTAAGGGGGCAGGGGACCAGGAGGTGGAGTAGGTATGTGAGGGAACGATGAGGACTCTAGCTGTAGGTGTGGTGAAGCTGGGGGCCATGGGACACATCCTGCCAGGCTAGGAAGAGATCAGGGTTGTAGGTGATGATACAGGAGCCCTCAGGCCAAACAGTGAGTGGGTGAGAAAACTCAGGGAGAAGTGTATAGAGAGGGACCCGGACAGGATCGTGAGAAACACCCCTATCGAGTAGACAGACGGAAGAAGAGACGCCTGCGTGAGGTGTAGGGGAAGAGTCTGGTGGGCTCACCGGAGAAGGAAGGAGGGTTTCCGGGTGGAAGGAGGGGGACGCAGGGGTACACAGAGCAGTGGCTGGGACAACTCCAGGTGGCTGAGGAGGAAACAAAGGAAGTGATGACAGCTCTCTGAGTTTATAGTCTGACGTGCAGGGGAGAGGCCACAGGAGGAGTGGAGAGGAGACTGAGGGGGAGAAGGATGGCTCTCAGCAGGGTCGGGGAAGTGCTGGGGACTGAGTGAGGAAGAAGTGTCAGAAAGCTGGATATCTGAATTTAAGAGTTCACACTGGGAATTCCCCAGCAGTCCAGTAGTTAGGACTCACTGCCTGCCGGGGCACAGGGTTCGATCCTCGGAAGTTCACAGAGGGTGACAATAAGCGCTGGGCTTTAGGAGTGAATGGTCAAGGGACTGGATACCCTGTCCACGCTAGCGGGGAGGCCATCCTGGCTAGGAGCTGGGGGAGGGAGGAAGACAGCAAGGACCACAGTGTTCACGGAATGAAGGATCACAGTGGATGAGGTCACCGGCATGGGGCTGACCTCTGGGACGTGCCTCCCAGAATTGCCTTTTTCAAATATGGGGTGGCCAAGGCCTCAGAAAAGGCAGTGACTTGCCAGACCACCAACCACGGGAGTGTCAGCACAGACTGGAACCCAGACCTCCCCACTGAGTGGCTGGTACTATGCACCTTGACCTGAGCCACCTCGGCTTCTGCGTAACCCCCATGCAACAACCTGGGCACCTGAGTGGGCTCTGCAACTGTGAGTACTGTGATCGTTAAATTTCTCTCCTCTCAACTTGGTGCTGTCAGCAAGCTTAATCTCATAGGGTGGGGAACTCCGTTTTCTGGGTTTGGTTAGTAAAGGAGCTCTGGAAAGCCCTGGTAATTATGACTTACATTTGACTTCTGCCCAGACATGCTGGATAAATGTGCCTGGGGGTGGGAGCGTGGCTACCAGGCCTAGGAAGCTTTCTAAAGGATGTGCAATCAGGGTTCAGAAGTGAGAACTCAAGCAAAGGACTCTTCCTCAAACAGTGTTCACCTATGATGCAATTACTGCTGTTAGCAAAGTGGTCAGAATGTTTTCTTCCTCTTTGAACACCAAAAACATTTTATATTGGAGTATAGCCAATTAACAATGTTGTGGTAGTTTCAGGTGAACAAATAAAAACAAATTTTTTAAAAAGAATGTTTTTCCTCCTGTTTTCCAATCCACTTTATCAACTGCCAGAGGTGTGAAAGCCACACTATGTTTTTTGTGGACTTTGCTCCCCGAAATACAACAATCTCTCTCCTGTTGCCATGGGTGGGAGGGGCAGTAATCAGACCCCAGGATTTTCCTCATTCCCTTGTTAGGGTGGTAAACACAGGAAACTAGCTTAGTCCACTCTTAAGTGTCCTCTTGGAATAAAAGGTGTCATTCTGGCTCTCAGCATGGGTCTTGAAGTATAAATGGATCTGGCCTGGCATATCTGCTAACATTTACTCATCCAATTGTCAGAAAACTTGGACTGGGCGACAGGAATGGAATTTTTCTTTTTTCTTCCCTTTGGATAAATGTGTCACGGTGCCATGCTGTTGTGACAGATGGAAAAATCCTATGTAGGGCACGCAGGAAGGGCTCCAAGGGCCCGTCTGGCACGGTGGGTGGATGGGAACCCATCTCTCCTCTCAGTGAGTTACCCATATGCACTTCCTGAAAAGACCGTTCCTGTTTGAATGTCTGGGTTATAAAACCGGAGAGTTCACCNGAGGAAACAAAGGAAGTGATGACAGCTCTCTGAGTTTATAGTCTGACGTGCAGGGGAGAGGCCACAGGAGGAGTGGAGAGGAGACTGAGGGGGAGAAGGATGGCTCTCAGCAGGGTCGGGGAAGTGCTGGGGACTGAGTGAGGAAGAAGTGTCAGAAAGCTGGATATCTGAATTTAAGAGTTCACACTGGGAATTCCCCAGCAGTCCAGTAGTTAGGACTCACTGCCTGCCGGGGCACAGGGTTCGATCCTCGGAAGTTCACAGAGGGTGACAATAAGCGCTGGGCTTTAGGAGTGAATGGTCAAGGGACTGGATACCCTGTCCACGCTAGCGGGGAGGCCATCCTGGCTAGGAGCTGGGGGAGGGAGGAAGACAGCAAGGACCACAGTGTTCACGGAATGAAGGATCACAGTGGATGAGGTCACCGGCATGGGGCTGACCTCTGGGACGTGCCTCCCAGAATTGCCTTTTTCAAATATGGGGTGGCCAAGGCCTCAGAAAAGGCAGTGACTTGCCAGACCACCAACCACGGGAGTGTCAGCACAGACTGGAACCCAGACCTCCCCACTGAGTGGCTGGTACTATGCACCTTGACCTGAGCCACCTCGGCTTCTGCGTAACCCCCATGCAACAACCTGGGCACCTGAGTGGGCTCTGCAACTGTGAGTACTGTGATCGTTAAATTTCTCTCCTCTCAACTTGGTGCTGTCAGCAAGCTTAATCTCATAGGGTGGGGAACTCCGTTTTCTGGGTTTGGTTAGTAAAGGAGCTCTGGAAAGCCCTGGTAATTATGACTTACATTTGACTTCTGCCCAGACATGCTGGATAAATGTGCCTGGGGGTGGGAGCGTGGCTACCAGGCCTAGGAAGCTTTCTAAAGGATGTGCAATCAGGGTTCAGAAGTGAGAACTCAAGCAAAGGACTCTTCCTCAAACAGTGTTCACCTATGATGCAATTACTGCTGTTAGCAAAGTGGTCAGAATGTTTTCTTCCTCTTTGAACACCAAAAACATTTTATATTGGAGTATAGCCAATTAACAATGTTGTGGTAGTTTCAGGTGAACAAATAAAAACAAATTTTTTAAAAAGAATGTTTTTCCTCCTGTTTTCCAATCCACTTTATCAACTGCCAGAGGTGTGAAAGCCACACTATGTTTTTTGTGGACTTTGCTCCCCGAAATACAACAATCTCTCTCCTGTTGCCATGGGTGGGAGGGGCAGTAATCAGACCCCAGGATTTTCCTCATTCCCTTGTTAGGGTGGTAAACACAGGAAACTAGCTTAGTCCACTCTTAAGTGTCCTCTTGGAATAAAAGGTGTCATTCTGGCTCTCAGCATGGGTCTTGAAGTATAAATGGATCTGGCCTGGCATATCTGCTAACATTTACTCATCCAATTGTCAGAAAACTTGGACTGGGCGACAGGAATGGAATTTTTCTTTTTTCTTCCCTTTGGATAAATGTGTCACGGTGCCATGCTGTTGTGACAGATGGAAAAATCCTATGTAGGGCACGCAGGAAGGGCTCCAAGGGCCCGTCTGGCACGGTGGGTGGATGGGAACCCATCTCTCCTCTCAGTGAGTTACCCATATGCACTTCCTGAAAAGACCGTTCCTGTTTGAATGTCTGGGTTATAAAACCGGAGAGTTCACCATTCCCGGTGAGAGTTTCCCTGAAGCCTGGAACGGAAGAAGCCAGAGGCACCGAGGAAAAACCTTTCTACCCCAAGGCTCTGCCCACCAAGCATGCCGCACTCGGGTGAGGACCCCGCAGGTCTCGCTGGGCCTGGTGGGTGGGGCTGCGGTTCCGGGTGACCAGCTCCGGGTGCGTGCTCGGCCTGGGGTCGCTGTCAACCTGGCAAATCGGGGCGTGGCCGCCTACACCTTCCCCAATGGAGCCTCCTCTCCTCTATACCCCTTCTCCCCCCGCCACCCACCGTCTGCCCGGCAGACTGATAACGAGATCCCACCCGTCCACAGGGTCAGTGACCGGTCCTGGGCGTCCTCTGGGGCTCACCCTGGGAACCTGGTGCTCCTACTCTGTGTTCAGACCCACACGCGTCCGGCAGACCAGGGCTCATCCTTCCCTGGACTCGCGGGCCAGACCCAGGGCAGAGAAAGCGCAGCCTCCCCATTCCGTCGCTGGGGAGGGAGAGCGAGGGATGCCCAGGCTTCCGGCTCTCATCACTACTGCGGCGCGGATCCCTGCTCACGGCACCCGCAGCGCGCCCAGGAACCAGGAAAGATGAGCACCCTTCTCGGGTTTTCGAGTCCCAGCAGGAGCCGCGCCAACGCTGCAGGGACCCCGGGGGACCCCGGGTGAGGGGGCTGCGCGCCCCGCCCCTCCTGGCCCACAGCATCACGTGGCCCGCGGCGCCCCCGCAGGCCGGTCACGTGATAGCCGCGCCGTTGCCCTGGCAGCGGCTGCG
>SJYW01003235.1:413076-455825 GCA_006410735.1 Raphicerus campestris | reverse complement strand
GAGCCGGAGTCGGGCCCGGAGGGCAGAGCAAAGATCGGTGAGTGCTCACCGCGGGCGTCGGGCGAGGGCGGCGGGATCTACGACCCGGCGTGGGGCGGAGGCGACCGGAATTGCACCCGGAGACCCCAGCTTCCTCCTGGGCAGGCCTACGGGACGACTGTGAGGTTGGGACCCCAAGCCCGCGGAATCCCCGGGCGGGGTGCGGAGCCGCCGGGATGACTGGGAGGTTGCCAGGCGCGGAGAGATGCGGGCCGCATGCGGGTCCCCCGGCTGCTAGGGAGTGCTGAGAGGGAGGAACAGGGTTGCAGGCGGATTCCTCCAGAGAGACCCAGGGGAGGAGGGGAGCTGGGCCCTCCCGTGTGCGGGTGTGACTGAAAGAGTCAGAAACAGCCGTTTCTGCCTGGCACTCGCCATTGCTCATGCCCCAGATGTTTAAGGCAACTTGACAGGCAAACCCCCAAACTCACCCCCTGGAAACGTTCCCCACGGCCAGCGACAGCGGCACGGTAATTCTATGAGATCTCTTTTCTCTGACTGCCCCTTATATAAAAACAAAACCAAAACACCACAAGGTTCAGCCAGGAGAGCATCCTTTGGTCCCTCTGCCACCTGACAGAAAGGTCAGGCTCCATCTTGCTCCGCCCCACCCGCTGCCTGAGCCGAGCCCTGGGAGTCTGAGGACCAGACTCTGCCTCTGGGGGAGGCCGGGTGGGGAGGAGGCCTGGCCCGGGGTAGGACTCTGGGGCTGGGGGGCCACGGATGGGTTTGAATCCAGTCTGAGCTGCTCCCTCTGCAAGAAGTGGTTTCTCTGTCCTCGGGACCCACAGGCCCACCTCACCAGCTCTAAGCAGACAGACAACCCTTCCCAAATCCTGCCACTGGAGACATCAGTAGAGCTGAGGCCGCCCCCGCCACCGCCCATGCCACCGTCAGCCCTCACTGCCCATCAAGTTCTTGGGCTCAGCTCACCTTCACTAACGGTCCCCATCTCCTTCCCGTTCATCTCTCTGGAGGCCACCAGGACCTCCTGCCCTTCCCAGTTGGCCAAGTGTTTGGGCACACAGGCCAGATGGAGCCTCGATGGCTCCCTCACCAACTCCTCCCAAGCCCCAGCATCTGGGCAGCTCTGGGCAGCGCCAGGGCAAGTCCAACACAGTCCTACCACCTGGGCCACACGTACTCCCTGAATCTTGCTTCCACCACTGCTCCCCACCCCCTCTGCAGCCAGCCTTCCAGCCCTGCCTCTCAGACCCTCCCCAAGTGGGCACCATCTTGTCTTTGCAGGAGGGTCCCTCTTGGCCAACACTACCTTTACCAACTGTGTTCTGGTCCCTGCTCCCTTGCAGGGATCGTCTCCTGGCCCAAGAGTAGAGGCAGCCAGCCAGCGCCTTGTCCACCCCCTCAGCCCTCACACCAGCTCCACTACAGCAGCATTTAACTCACTGGACAAGAATCTCTCCCGACTTAGGCCACTCCCCCACTAAACATCCTCATCTTTCATCTTTGATCCTTAAGTACCAAATGCAGTCTTACCTTAGGGCCCAGGAAGCTTTTACTGGATGCAGGACAGAGGATGGATCCTCTGAGGGGGCAAAGGTTGTGCCTTTTACCCTTCCAGAGGCTGGACAGTGTCTTCATCAACCCCATGGGCTCACTTCTGTTATGTAGTGGAGCAAAAAGAGGAAAAAAATAAAAAGCATTTCCCAATGATGCCATTCTAAATTATTTGGAGCCAGCCAATGGATTGGTTAGTGAACAACATTTCTCCGAATTCTCCCCAAGGGAAAGGACAGCCTCCATTCCTGTGATTGTGACTGAAGTGCTCACAAGCAGTGCTGCTAGCTGCACATGTGGGTGGGGGCCGGGGTGGTGGTGACCAAGGTTTCCAAATCGGCCTTCTTATAAATGACCTAGTAATCGGCATACCCAGGCAGAAAAAGAAGAGCACAGAGCTGTTCTCTGGGGGCCCTGTTGGTCAGTAAAAGCTGTGCCTCCATGGCCTGGCGCAAAACAAAGAGGAAGGGACCCCCAAAAAGAGAGAGCCTCCCCCCTCCCCAGGACCTTCCCAGAGAATCCCTTTAGGGACTGGCATGGGCAGATCAAGTTTGGGGCATTTCCTCAGCCACGGACCCTGGTAAACACCCTCCATCCCGCCCACCCACCCCCAGCCTGACTCCCTGGGACCTAGGAACGCTGATCTGTTTGTAATAGCCTTAAGTAGGCTTTTCACCAGGGCCATGTGAGCCTGAAGGTACAAGTTAATATCTGATGCTAAGTGAGCTGTGAGGCGCCTGTGCCCTTGAAGCCTGCCCTACAGATTAATTAGAGCTGATCCTGAGGGCTGCTGCAGGGCCAGCCCCTTGGGACACACAAGACCACCAATCCCCTATTTGGATTAGTGGAGATTTGAGTTTAAATTCACAAATCTCGACAGATCAGCCCTTCTGATCTTCATCCTGTGTGACTGTCAAACCACATGTCTACTGGGATGGCTCGAGGGGTCTCCAGCCTCCATTTCTTGAAAAGAATAAACCCCCAAACCATGTTCGTGTCAATTGGCCAAGCTGATTTTTCATTTTGCTAAAGGTTTCCACTGCATCCTGGATGTAGCTTCAGCAAGCTATAAATCAGCTTTTTCAGGGTGAACTGTGCTGATTTAAATTGAAGTGAGATTTGAGAAATTAGCAGCCGCATGGAAACACTGATTTCATGGTTGGCACCTGGCTGTTGGAAAGCAATTTGGAGCCTTTGGGCTCCATTCTCTTGTTTAAGACCCCCATAGGGTGGAGAAGGCAATGGCAACCCACTCCAGGATTCTTGCCTAGAGAATCCCATGGACAGAGGAGCCTGGCGGGCTACAGTCCATGGGGTTGCAGAGTTGGACACGACTGAGCGACTAACAGGATGGGCATGTCTCCACGTGAAAATGAACAAGTTGGAAAAGTCAGGTGTTGTGCTTAGAATTGCATGGCTGGGTCAAATCCAGAAGTATCAGGTCCTAGAAGCTTCCAAAACAGTACAACCCCTTTCTTGAAGGCAGGCGTTTAGGTGCTTTCGGCCAGCCTTGGAATTCTGTTCACCCAAGAGCCATGCTCAGTTGGAGCTTTTCTGAGCCCAGGAGAGGAGACCAGATACCAGCTTTGTGGAGGAACACTGGACGCTGCGGTGGGTCCTAAAGATGCCCCCGCTTGACCCCTCTTTCCCACAGGTGGTCCCAACATTCCTATGTGGGGACAAGCCTCAGAGGCCAGGGCCCCACCCTTGTGCACTCCTGGATCCTGTGGCCCTGGCGCAGGGTATATATACTGGGCCCCCAGGGAAGGTAGAAGGGACTTGGGAGTCTGGCTTCTCCATGCCCCGGGGGACCCTCGGGTATATCTGAGTGTCTCTCCCACCCCCAGCCTGGCCCCCACCATGAGCGCCGAGCTCAACGTGCCCGTGGACCCCTCCGCTCCCGCCTGCTCGGAACCCGGCCACAAAGGCATGGATTACCGGGACTGGGTTCGCCGCAGCTACCTGGAACTGGTCACCTCCAACCACCACTCCGTGCAGGCGCTCTCCTGGAGGAAGCTCTACCTGAGCAGGGCCAAGCTAAAGGCCTCCAGCCGGACGTCCGCCCTCCTCTCGGGCTTTGCCATGGTGAGTGGAAACACGTGGTGGGAAATTCAGCCAGTAAGGTGGGCTTCTGCTCACTGAAATCCTGTGATGCTTCAGGGAGCAAAGCCCACCCTCTGGGCCCTGCTAGCAGCCAGGATGGACCACTAGGAAGTCTCTGTCCAGAGCCTTCCCTGGAGGTCCAGGGCCTAAGACTGCACTCTCAGTGCAGGGGCCCCTGGGTTCAATCTCTGGTCAAGGAACTAGATCCCACAGGCTGCAACTTAAGATCCCACGTGCTGCAACTAAGACCCCTCCCCCACCCCACCCTTCAATAAAAGTCTCTGCCCAGGTCCCACCCCCCCACAAGGGGATTGGTCTGGCAACAGGAAGGGCGACCTGGGGCACCCAGGGGAGTCCCCAAGCTCTCAGAAGGCCCCCAAGAGTTTGGGAACGTGAGCAGGAACTGCAGAACGGGCCGGTTTGCTCAGGGTAACCCAGCTGGGCACGCACCGCTAAGCTGCTAAGTCGCTTCGGTTGTGTCTGACCCTGTGCAACCCCATAGATGGCAGCCCACCAGGCTCCCCCGTCCCTGGGATTCTCCAGGCAAGAACACTGGAGTGGGACACGCTCCCCCGAAGTGATGAAGTGGAGCCTCTGGCCTGACTCCTGGCTGCCTGGTTATGCTCCTTGAGTCACCCCCCAGGGCGAGGAGGGCCACATCTCTTGTTGACTCTGAAGCCCGCAGACCTCATCCCGCTGGGGATTGTCCCAGAGCACGGGGATGTCGGGACCCCAGTGAGAACTGCGTCCACCACTCCTCCTCTGTCGTCTGCTAGGAAGTCCTTTTGGGCTGGAAGCAATTCTTTTTGTTGTTATTGTTTAACGTGGAAACAATTGTCTTTCCATAACCTAGAGCGTCAGTTGTCCAGTGGATACGCAGGAAATAGAAAGGTGTCTGAGAGAGCCAGTGTGGCCACTCCCGTGACAAACGACTACCAGACGCGGGCGCCAGGCACCCTCAGAGAAATGTGACATTGTGCAGTCAGGGCGCGACTCATGCAGGGCGGGGCAGTGGCCGCCACATTCAGAGAGCAGTCAATCTGGGTTCAGGTCTGTGGTTTACAGCAAACGCTGATTTGGGTCTTATGAATTATTTTTAAAAAAACAGGGTCTTCCCTGATGGTCCAGTGGCTAAGACCAAGCTCCCAAAGCAAGGGGCCTGGGTTTGAACCCTGGACAGGGAACCACATCTACAAAGCCACAACTAAAGATCCTGCATGCCACAGCTAAGGCCTGGCACTGCCATATAAATGCATATTAAAACCAAAAAGCCCGTAATTTCAAAAACGTCCAGGCACATGGGGCAAAATTTTGGCTCAAAATGATTTTCTTTCATCACATTAAAAAAGGAATATTTTCTGCAGCTTAATTTTAAGAAATATGCAAGAGAATTTTCGATGTCACTATTAAAATTAGATCTTGGACTTCCCTGGTGGTGCACTGCAAAGACCATGCTCCCAATGCAGGGGGTGGGGTGGCACGGTTTGATCCCTGGATGGGGAACTAGATCCCTGCGGAGCCAAATAAATATTTTAAAAATTAAATTTTGTTTTCTACCTTCACAGAATTATAGTACTGCATTAAGTTTTTCTGGCCTGTATATATATATATATATATACAGGTTATCTTTGGAAAACTAACTGAGAAGCACTGCCCAATTGAATGCAGTAGGATGGTTTCCATTCTGTGTGGGGCCCAGGTCTTGGAAATCACTTCCTGTCTGTGGGCGGTCTCTTGAGACTACAGTTTGGATTTCCAAATTTAGGGAAGTCACTTTTTCCAACAAAATGCTCATCCAAGTTGAAGGTTACAAAACCAGTCACTGAAATTTGAAAACAAGCCCTGTGAAGCTACAAAACAGCGAGTGAATCCTGGAGGATAAGTTTGAGACTTCACTGCAGGCTTCAGGGGCGTGAAGTGGCCTGAGAATGGGAGCGGTGACCTTTGAGAGGCAGGGGTGGAAATCATAATGCATTTTCTCAGCTTTCATGGAGTATCTCCTCTGTATCAGCCAGTACCTCCTTTAAGCCGGCGGGGATACATTTCAGAAACCACACAGACCCCAGTAAATCAGATAATTGTTCAGATTGCAAAGCCACCTAGGAGAAAGATGTGATGAATACTGATCATCAGCCAGTATTTCCGCTGTGGAAACTATAGCTGAATTAGGACGGGGTCACGGAAAATGAATAAGGCGGTGCTCCACGCGGAGTCTGTTCTGTGTATCTTGTCACTCAGTCATGTCCGGCTCTTTGTGACTCTCTGTATTATGTATTCTCTAATTAGAATTGCAAAGCTGGTCATTTGTCCAACAGGTGCTCATGCCTGACCTTAAGCTTATTTCTTCATGTTTATCCTGCCCCTAACACAGNTGACACGAACATGGTTTGGGGGTTTATTCTTTTCAAGAAATGGAAGCTGGAGACCCCTCGAGCCATCCCAGTAGACATGTGGTTTGACAGTCACACAGGATGAAGATCAGAAGGGCTGATCTGTCGAGATTTGTGAATTTAAACTCAAATCTCCACTAATCCAAATAGGGGATTGGTGGTCTTGTGTGTCCCAAGGGGCTGGCCCTGCAGCAGCCCTCAGGATCAGCTCTAATTAATCTGTAGGGCAGGCTTCAAGGGCACAGGCGCCTCACAGCTCACTTAGCATCAGATATTAACTTGTACCTTCAGGCTCACATGGGCCTGGTGAAAAGCCTACTTAAGGCTATTACAAACAGATCAGCGTTCCTAGGTCCCAGGGAGTCAGGCTGGGGGTGGGTGGGCGGGATGGAGGGTGTTTACCAGGGTCCGTGGCTGAGGAAATGCCCCAAACTTGATCTGCCCATGCCAGTCCCTAAAGGGATTCTCTGGGAAGGTCCTGGGGAGGGGGGAGGCTCTCTCTTTTTGGGGGTCCCTTCCTCTTTGTTTTGCGCCAGGCCATGGAGGCACAGCTTTTACTGACCAACAGGGCCCCCAGAGAACAGCTCTGTGCTCTTCTTTTTCTGCCTGGGTATGCCGATTACTAGGTCATTTATAAGAAGGCCGATTTGGAAACCTTGGTCACCACCACCCCGGCCCCCACCCACATGTGCAGCTAGCAGCACTGCTTGTGAGCACTTCAGTCACAATCACAGGAATGGAGGCTGTCCTTTCCCTTGGGGAGAATTCGGAGAAATGTTGTTCACTAACCAATCCATTGGCTGGCTCCAAATAATTTAGAATGGCATCATTGGGAAATGCTTTTTATTTTTTTCCTCTTTTTGCTCCACTACATAACAGAAGTGAGCCCATGGGGTTGATGAAGACACTGTCCAGCCTCTGGAAGGGTAAAAGGCACAACCTTTGCCCCCTCAGAGGATCCATCCTCTGTCCTGCATCCAGTAAAAGCTTCCTGGGCCCTAAGGTAAGACTGCATTTGGTACTTAAGGATCAAAGATGAAAGATGAGGATGTTTAGTGGGGGAGTGGCCTAAGTCGGGAGAGATTCTTGTCCAGTGAGTTAAATGCTGCTGTAGTGGAGCTGGTGTGAGGGCTGAGGGGGTGGACAAGGCGCTGGCTGGCTGCCTCTACTCTTGGGCCAGGAGACGATCCCTGCAAGGGAGCAGGGACCAGAACACAGTTGGTAAAGGTAGTGTTGGCCAAGAGGGACCCTCCTGCAAAGACAAGATGGTGCCCACTTGGGGAGGGTCTGAGAGGCAGGGCTGGAAGGCTGGCTGCAGAGGGGGTGGGGAGCAGTGGTGGAAGCAAGATTCAGGGAGTACGTGTGGCCCAGGTGGTAGGACTGTGTTGGACTTGCCCTGGCGCTGCCCAGAGCTGCCCAGATGCTGGGGCTTGGGAGGAGTTGGTGAGGGAGCCATCGAGGCTCCATCTGGCCTGTGTGCCCAAACACTTGGCCAACTGGGAAGGGCAGGAGGTCCTGGTGGCCTCCAGAGAGATGAACGGGAAGGAGATGGGGACCGTTAGTGAAGGTGAGCTGAGCCCAAGAACTTGATGGGCAGTGAGGGCTGACGGTGGCATGGGCGGTGGCGGGGGCGGCCTCAGCTCTACTGATGTCTCCAGTGGCAGGATTTGGGAAGGGTTGTCTGTCTGCTTAGAGCTGGTGAGGTGGGCCTGTGGGTCCCGAGGACAGAGAAACCACTTCTTGCAGAGGGAGCAGCTCAGACTGGATTCAAACCCATCCGTGGCCCCCCAGCCCCAGAGTCCTACCCCGGGCCAGGCCTCCTCCCCACCCGGCCTCCCCCAGAGGCAGAGTCTGGTCCTCAGACTCCCAGGGCTCGGCTCAGGCAGCGGGTGGGGCGGAGCAAGATGGAGCCTGACCTTTCTGTCAGGTGGCAGAGGGACCAAAGGATGCTCTCCTGGCCGAACCTTGTGGTGTTTTGGTTTTGTTTTTATATAAGGGGCAGTCAGAGAAAAGAGATCTCATAGAATTACCGTGCCGCTGTCGCTGGCCGTGGGGAACGTTTCCAGGGGGTGAGTTTGGGGGTTTGCCTGTCAAGTTGCCTTAAACATCTGGGGCATGAGCAATGGCGAGTGCCAGGCAGAAACGGCTGTTTCTGACTCTTTCAGTCACACCCGCACACGGGAGGGCCCAGCTCCCCTCCTCCCCTGGGTCTCTCTGGAGGAATCCGCCTGCAACCCTGTTCCTCCCCCTCAGCACTCCCTAGCAGCCGGGGGACCCGCATGCGGCCCGCATCTCTCCGCGCCTGGCAACCTCCCAGTCATTCCGGCGGCTCCGCACCCCGCCCGGGGATTCCGCGGGCTTGGGGTCCCAACCTCACAGTCGTCCCGTAGGCCTGCCCAGGAGGAAGCTGGGGTCTCCGGGTGCAATTCCGGTCGCCTCCGCCCCACGCCGGGTCGTAGATCCCGCCGCCCTCGCCCGACGCCCGCGGTGAGCACTCACCGATCTTTGCTCTGCCCTCCGGGCCCGACTCCGGCTCGGACTCGCGCGGCCGGTGGCGCTGGCGTGGCCCGGTGGCCGGGCCGGGGCGCCGAGCGCGGCCCCCTCCCTCCTTCCGCCAGTCCCGCGGGGTCCCCCGGACCCCGCCCCCGCCGGCTGCCCCGCCNACCCCACTCCAGTACTCTTGCTGGGAAATCCCATGGACAGAGGAGCCTCGTAGGCTACAGTCCATGGGGTTGTGAACAGTTGGACAAGACTGAGCAACTTACTTTCACTTTTCACTTTCATGCACTGGAGAAGAAAATGGCAACCCACTCCAGTATTGTTGCCTGGAGAATCCCAGGGACGGGAGCCTGGTGAGCTGCCGTCTATGGGGTCACAGAGTCAGACACGACTGATGTGACTTAGCAGCTACAGAGATAAGCTGGGGCCTTTGGTGGGCCTCTTATTCCCTTTCACTTAAAAGTGATTTATATGTTATTGAAGTGAATACACACACACGTTTTAAAACCTCAGCAGCCCCTGGTTCCCACCCCTGGAGGAGCCCCTCCATCTCCATGTGGAATTCGGGAATTACTATTTCTTACACTTTCTAGACATTACCTTGGCCTAGCTGTGATCGCTGCTGAAGATCCAGCTGTTTTCCCAGCCCAGGCTGTTTCCCAGCTTCCCCATCTTGTCATTGTTTTCATGTATATGGCTATTCCCGGCCTTTGGAGATGAGGCTGCTCCTTCCTGCTTTTGGTCTCAGCTGACAGGCACCCTGTGGCTTGTGTGAGTACATCCAGTATACAGCTCTGAGTCTGGGGGTCATCAGGAGCCTCCATTGTTCCTTTTTTTTTTTAAACCCCCTGAAAGGTCAGGTTTGTTTTGAAAAGCAGCAGTTGTTGGCAGCTAAGTCCCACTGCAGCCTGGTTCTGCTATCAACAGCAGCGTTGCATTTTCCCAGGGGAAGTGTGGCCTCTGCCCTGGGCCGGAGCTGGGCACCCCCATTACTCCTCCATCCATGGCACCCAGGGGGAGGGCTCCGAGGGACCCAGTGCTGCTTTAGCCTTTTCTGTACTTTTTAGATTGCCCTTAGTGAGATCTTCTCTAGCGTATCAGAAAAAAGTTCACAATGTGTGAACGAGGGAGGAGAGTGCCCTCTGCTCTGTGGAGGCCCTGACTCAGC
This sequence comes from Raphicerus campestris, assembly GCA_006410735.1. Classification (NCBI taxonomy): domain Eukaryota; kingdom Metazoa; phylum Chordata; class Mammalia; order Artiodactyla; family Bovidae; genus Raphicerus; species Raphicerus campestris. The sequence goes on along the minus strand of SJYW01003235.1, from coordinate 446,111 downwards.
ATCCCCCCTGCCTTGCAGGTGGCCATGGTGGAGGTGCAGCTGGAGACGCAATACCAGTACCCGCGGCCGCTGCTCATCGCCTTCAGCGCCTGCACCACGGTGCTCGTGGCCGTGCACCTGTTCGCCCTGCTCATTAGCACGTGCATCCTGCCCAACGTGGAGGCCGTGAGCAACATCCACAACCTCAACTCCATCAGCGAGTCCCCACACGAGCGCATGCACCCCTACATCGAGCTGGCCTGGGGCTTCTCCACCGTGCTGGGCATCCTGCTCTTCCTGGCCGAGGTGGTGCTGCTCTGCTGGATCAAGTTCCTGCCCGTGGATGCACGCCACCAGCCGGGCCCCCCGCCTGGCCCCGGTGGCCACACGGGCTGGCAGGCCGCCCTGGTGTCCACCATCATCATGGTGCCCGTGGGCCTCATCTTTGTGGTCTTCACCATCCACTTCTACCGCTCGCTGGTGCGCCATAAGACCGAGCGGCACAACCGTGAGATCGAGGAGCTGCACAAACTCAAGGTGCAGCTGGACGGGCATGAGCGCAGCCTGCAGGTGGTGTGAGCACATGCGCTCCCGGGCGCGGCCGCCACCACGTCTGCGTCACTTGGTGTGGACCGGAACTCGCCTGCCTCCTGGACAGTTTCAGACATGCGGATGGCCAACCCGGCCGCCGAGTCTCTGCCAGACAGCTCTAGACCAAAGTTCTACTCTTGTCTTAATGCTGTTAAGACCTGGCTCGTTTTCCCTCAGAGGATGGAACTCTTCAGTTAAAGGGGACTGATGGCTAAGAGCTCAGGGTAAAGAAAGGCTGAGTCCTTGGCCGTGGGGACTTCCTAAGGCAAGGAAGCCGGGCTGTGGGTTGTAACGGGTGGTCACGGGCCCCCTCAGAGACGGACAGAGTGGCCAGCTCGGGGCAGGAGCCTGGCAGGGACCTGGAGCCAAGGCAGCATCCTGAGTTCAGGGAAGGAATTGCATCTTGCCTCTGGAGCTGGGCTGGTGGCAGCCCTGGGGCATGAGCGATGCTACCACCCTGCTATGAATAGACCTGGGCTGCAGGATTAACAGCTTGGCCTGGTGCTTCCCTCCCTGCCCTGGAGGGAGTTTGGGTGGCCTCGCTGTGGGGTGGGTGGGGGCAGGGAGGTAGGAACCTGGGTAGGGCAAGTCAGCCCAGCAAGTGCATCAGACTAGTCAGGCCTTGGATGAGATGTCCAAGGTCGAAGGCCTGTGGGGTCAGGAGGCCTGTCTCTGGGCACCCCAGCTGAGGTGCCCATTTGAGGTAGCTAACTGAGGGGTGACCTGAAGCAGCCTGGGCTCGAATTCTCTCTTCCCAGACAGCAGGATCCCTGGCCACACTGACCCAGCAAGGCCACCAGGTTGGGGAAGGGGCCCACAGTCCAGAGAGGTCCTTCTCCCAACCCCAGACAGTCCCAAGCTGTCAGCTCTCCGAGCTGCGGTTACAGAGGGTGGGACACTGGCCAGGCAGCTGAGCTCACCCATCTCCCTGCTGTCTGTGGCCCCTGTTATGGAAGGGGAGCGGCCTGGGGGACTTACTGTCTAGACAGGGCCATGGCCTGCCCTGGTCCATGGGTGGGGTGTCAGAGGCCAGCCCTGGCCACATTTGGGTTCTGCTTATGACAGCAGGGAGGGCGAGGTCCCGTGTAGTGCTCCCCGGGGGCCCCCCCAGGCCTTCCGGCCACACCCACCCAGCTCATACTTGTACAGTCATGGTTTCTGATGTTTTCAAGACAGCATCTGGTAGACCTGAGCCCATGTCTTGGAGCAGAATGCATACATGCTACAGCCCAGCTCTTCTGTGAGCTTGCTGTGCCCTGAGCTTTTAAGAACCATGTGTACATACTGGCCAGCAGCTGCCAGAGAGGGGTGCCGCCTTTTGTTTCCACGGTCATCGGACTTCACGCTCCGATGGCATTTCTGTCCACAGCCCAGTAGCTCTGTGGTGGCTGGGTTGTGTGTGCCAGGAAACACTGGTGGGCCTGGCTGAGGTTTCTGAGACTGACATACTGTCGAGAACGTAAACCTTAACACATCACTCTGAAATGCTCAGAACCACCAGTGCAAGTCGTGGCATTTACGGGGAGCCTGGATGTCGTGTCCTGTGGGGCCAGAGGGGAGCCCTGGCGCCTCCCGAAGGGCGCATCCCTCATATCCTCTGCTGACATCTGTCGTGACTTGCTCTCTTCCTGGCGCATGTCTCCTCTCTCCTCCTGGAGCCTTGTTGAAAAGGCTCGTCTGGTTTAACGTGTTTGCTTTGTGCAAGGTCACTGACGTCACTGCAAGACCACCACTGTGTCCTGGTAGGGACCAGATGGGCTGGCTCCTCCCCACTGCTGGAGGGGGCAGCAGCCCCTTCCTCTGGCCCAAGCCTTTTGAGAGGGGCCTTGCGGCGCTCACTGCAACCCTCTCTCCTGGGACGCCTGGCGCCCCTGCCTGTGAGCCAGGCCCATGGAGTGCCCAGCTCCCTCACATCATGGCAAGCACACCCCGGGTACCAGCCAGGAGCCCGCTGTCAATGCCTGGCCCGTGGCAGTGGTGGGAGGGGAGCTTCCTGACCTGGCCACATCAGGATCGCCTAGGTGCCAGGGGCAGGGGCACACAGGCAGGGAAGGTGCCACATGACATGCTTTAGACACTGATGAGAACAGTGTTCTTGCATTTTCTTATTTTCATCTGGGGCATTTTCCCAGCTCCAGCCTTTCTAGTTCCCAGAAGTATGGGGCCAACAGTTTCTGTGAGAACAGAGTTGACCATGGGTTGGGCACTGGTGATGGGGCTCACTCTCAGACTAGCCCAGAGCATCCTCTGGAGCTGGAGAGTAAGCTATTTGGAGCTGTAGCAGAGCAGTCTGGGAAGGAGAAGGAAGCATATTTACAGGCTAGAAATTTGGTTCCTGGAGATATAGCCTGATTGTGAAGAGGGTTCCAAGTACAGTGGCCTCTCTATGGTGAGAGGAGCGGTGTGGGCTTGCCCTAGTTTCCTCTGAAAGGCGCCTTCCTGGTGCTCATAAAACAAATGCCAGCAGATACACAGAGGCCGTTTCCAAAGTGGAACACAGTCTCCATTTAGTACCTGACCAGAAGCAAACTCAACGGTTTCTATTTTGGACAAACTGCCAGGGAAGAATGTATTTCAGTGTCTTCTAGGAAGGTGTGTGCAGGACAAAACCACACAAGCCTGAGTGGATTGAGGCTCATCTACAGACCTTATCTGTCTTGTGCTAAGAAAGGCACTATGCATGACGTCATGGAGACCACATGTGGTGTACACCCAGTCCCCCCGTCCTATATATGGATTTTTAAAAAACTGTTGCCCTGGATTGAACTGAATAAAGCTATAACTTGCTCTCTGCTCTTGGTGGGAGGCCGTAGGGAGAGGGGATGCTCAGAGCCCCTCCTCCAACAGGCTCCCAGGTGAGGGAGGTGGAGGCCCCCTTATTGGAAACTTCTGTCGTTTACTAATAACATTTTGTTTTCTGCCATACTGTGCAGTATATGGGATCTTGGCTCCCAACCAGGGATCAATATCATGCCCCCCTGAGTGGAAGCACAGAGTATTAACCACTGGACCACCAGGAACGTCCCTATTATTGTTCTTAGTGTTCTGGCACTTCAACCCAGAGGGCCAGCCTGTCTCTGCTGCACAAGATGACTGGGCTGCAGTCTTTTTTTTTGGCGGGGTGGGGGTGGTGGTGGTGGGGCGGTGGAGAGGGCCAGAAAAGGCCTGGGCTCAGCACAGAGCTTTAGGCCAGCAAGCCCATTCTGACCATTTCCCGCGTGTGCTCAGCCAGCCTGCAGAGACAGTCCTGACTTGGATGCCTCTGGAAGGGCAAAGGAGAGAAGGGACAGACCAAGGCTACAGACTCCTCACTAGGCCCATTAAGACCCTGCTGAGCTGTCTTTCCAGCCCCTGCCATCCCTCTCAGGCTGCTGGGGACATAGTCGGGGGATTTTGCACCCGTCTCTGCAGGAAGAGCCTAGAGGACACTGCCCGGCCTCAGCTCAAACGGGGGCCTCTGTTGGCGGAGTACCCTGCAGGCTCCATCCCGGGGCCGGGCCACCCCAAGGCCAGCCTGTCAAGCCCCCAGCAAGCAGACCACTGGGTCGGTGTGCCTGCTTGGCAATTGATGTGGCAAGACGGGCTGGAATTCTGGCTGCCTTGCATAAATGCCACCCTGAGGGGTGTGAGGGCTAGTGGGGAGGTCACAGTACCTGAGAAGCAGCAGTTCCCCACCACAAGAGGTGTCTGGGAGCCCACTGCCCGCCACGGCTGGCCACTGGGCCCACTCAGTCCTTCTGTTGGGTCTCTGCCAGGGCTACTACAGAGACAGTGCAGGGTGGCCAGTGGCTCTGCACTCCTGACAGCTCTTAGAAAGTTCCAGAGTGACCATGAAAACCAGTGCTGTCTCCAGGCTGTGATGGGGCGCTGGTCCCCTAAGTCTGGCTCCTAGCATGTGGCTGGTGGGCCAGATATATTGTCATCTAAGCAGCAGACCACCAGGCTGGGCCCCCCAGCCTGCACTGCCATGCCTCCCACCTCCACAGGCTGCTCCTCACCTGGCCACGGGGGACAGCTGCCTGTCCAGCTCACCACCTCACAGCACTGGCGCCAGGTAAGAGCCACCCTGTGCTGTCCTGAGCTGAGAGGACTCCTCCACAATTTGTAACATCACTGGGGGTGGGGAGCCCAGGCTCCCAGCAGACTGCCCCATCATCACACCCCACGGGGTCAAGCATGACCTGGGCAGAGCCGGCTCAGAAGCTGTCAGCAGTCCTGACGTCTGAAACAATAACCACCTCACATCCTCTACCAATCCACTCTCCAATCCAACACGCTCCCTAAATGAGGGGCCTGGGAACTCCCTGGCGGTCCAGTGGTTAGGGCTCATCACTTTCACTGCGGTGGCCGAGATTCAACCCCCAGGTTGGGGAACTAAGATCCTGCAGGCTGCAGGGCACAGCCAAAAGTAAATAAGTAAAACAGTAAATAAATGCGGGGCCTGCAGGCTGGGGTGTTCTGCAGCCTTGTTGTTTCAGTCGGCTCAGTCGGTCCGGCTCTTTGTGTCTCCATGGACTGCAGCATGCCAGGCTCCTCTGTCCTTCGCTGTCTCCCATAGTTTGCTCAAATTCACGGCCATTGAGTTGGTGATGATACCTACCCTCTAACCTCGGTTACCCTCTAACCTCATTAAGACAGATGGATAAAAGAGAAAACAGCCTGAAGGGGCACCAACCATTTTTAAGGTTAAATTAGGCCACTGCCCTCAACTGTGACAAACCACCCAAACCAGTAGCCACCGCGCAGGCCCAAAGGGACCGACCTGAGCCCCCCACCGTGAAACCATCCCGGGCAGGGCTCGAGCTGCCAGGCGCCAGGGTGTGTCCAGCAGGCTCCCCTTAAGACCAGAGAAAGACCCTCATGCTGGCCACCCCCTTTGATGCTGGCACACGGTCCGCTGGGGAGCCAGAGCCTCCGCCAGGCCCAGCTGCCAGCTCCCCGTCCAGGGCAGCGGCTCACGTGGTGGGTCTCCCCTGAAAGGAGAGCGCCACTTGCAGGAGTTCCTGCCCCAGTTCCTGCTGCTTCCCTCCGGGGCCGAACTCGGCCGACAGCTCCCGGAAGGTGACGCCCACGCGCCGGGCCCCGACGTGCCGCCGGTGGATGGCGTGCTTCCACTGGTGCCGCGCGCCTCCGCTGAGCACCACCAGGGAGCGGCGGGGCAAGGGAACCGCCACTTCCACCTCCTGGCACGGGACGGACCGGCTGGGGGCCATCGCGCTGTCCGCCAGGGCCTCCGGGAAGCCGGATGGGGCCAGGCAGAGCAGCAGGCTGCCGGGCGCCTCCCGGGACATGGACAGCACGGTGGGGGCCAGCAGGCTGAGGCTCACCAGCCGCTCCCCCCACAGCCAGGCGTCGTCCAGGTGCGGGTCGATGGCCGAGCCCCGCTCCGGGCAGTAGTCCAGGTTGCACTGCTCCACGGGCCGGAAGTCCTCCAGGATGGGGTAGAGGCCCATACGCCGCACCACCTCCCGGCTGAAGCTGGGGAGGCCTCGGAATCCGGCCATCTTTAGCTTCTGTTTCCGGAAGTTGACTTTGGGGCCGTAGTCCTGGAGGATGAGGACGAAAAGGAAGTGGGAGGTTGGCTGAGTTTATGGAAATAGCATCACATGCCAGGGCGGAAGAATCCAACCACAGAGACCAAGACAAGCCACGACGTCTGACTTCATGGATCTAACATTTTGGCAGGAGATAGACACCAGAGAGATTAAAAACAGCAAACACCAGCTGGCAGTAAACGCGGCAGAAAAAAAAAAAGCAGGGAAGGGGATACGGAGTGTCGGAGGACGTCTCCGCCCAGGCACCGCAGGAAGCAGAGCTGGAGACAGGAGGCCCCTGTGTGGGTGGCCGGCGTCTCCGGAGTCAGGACCTGGGAAGGAGAAGCGGCCGGGCAGGGCAGGTGGGAGGGCGCGTCCGCCCAAGGCAGTGTTACCCAGCTGGTCAACCCTGGGCGCAGCTGGGCTTCACGACCACAAGGGGGAAGAGTTCCCCAAGGACCCCGGAGTGGTTCCACTTCTGACCTCACTGAAGAGAATGGAAACATATGTCCATACAGAAACCTGTACTCTAATGTTCACAGCAGCGCTACTGACAAAGTCAAACAGTGGGGACCTCCCTGGTGGTCCAGTGGCTATGGCTCCGAGCTCCCAATGCAGGGGGCCCGGGTCCTATCCCTGGTTAGGGAACTAGGCCCTACATACCGCAACTAAGTTCATATGCTGCAATTAAGACTCAGTACAGGCAAATTTAAAGTCAGAAAGTGGAAACAACCCGTGTCCACCAGCCGGTGAACGACGAACAGAGAGTGGTCTATCCATGTGATGGAATAATGCTGAGTCACAAAAAGCAATGAAGTCCTGATACAGGGTGCAAAGCGATGAACTCGGAGAACATGCTCAGTGAAAGATGCCAACACAGAGAGTCATACTCCAGTTATAGGAATATCCAGAAGTGGCCAACCCACAGACACAGATAGCAGTTAAGTGGTTGCTGGGGGTTAAGGAAATGCAAAGTGACTGGCAATGGGTGTGTGTTTGCTCTGGGGTAATGAGAATGTTCCAGAACTAGACAGTGGTGACGGCTGAACAACACTGTGGCTACACTGAAAATCAAAGCACTGAATTATACACTTGACATGGAGGGATATTATGGTAGGTGGCTTCCATCTAAAAGGAAAAAAAAAAAAAGAGACGAGCCCTGTAGAATACAGCTCAATCTGAGGGGTGAGAGGTGAGAGGGGAGCATGGATCCACTGCTCCCTGGGGGCCCCTCCAGTGGAGGGTGGCCCCACCTGGTGGTAGAGTCTCCTTCCCTGTTCTGCAGGAGCCAGGGCCAGCTGGCTCCTTCAGGTCACCCTGACCTATCGGCAGCAGCTGGCAGGAGTGCCACAGGCAAAAAAAAGAGAAGCCGGAGCCTGAGGAAGCCCTGGGAGGCTGGGGTGACTGCCGTGGGGACAACAGCAGAGACAAAGGCTGGGCTGGTGGCCAGTACGGGGCCTTCAGGGCACGAGATAGCCTCTGTGTTCACGCTGACATGGGAGGCCTGAAGGGCCTGCAATAGAGCAGGACTCTGACCCGCTGGTGGGATCACTTCCTACTGAGACCGACAGGAGGGGCGATGGCTGTGCAGGGAGTGTGGGAGGCAGGTGGCAGCAGAGGCCGGGGGTGAACGTTCTCAGATTCAGGACATGTTCTGAAAGAGTAAAGAGCTGACAGGAATCACCAGAGAAAGACAGGACTGTGGAAAGACCCAGGGTTTCTGGTCTGAGTAGGTGGAATGCGCCGGCTCAGCTCAGGGCTGACAAGCAGAAGCTAGGGCTGGAGATATAAGCATGGGAGCCCTGAATTTGTTGGACCGGGCCTCACTGAGATCAGCTAGGGGTGTCTGGAGAGGGAGGAGAGGCCTGAGAACCAGCTGCTGGGTTTAGGGGTAGGGGTCGGCAATGAGGCAGTTTCAGAGTGAGTTAAGAGGGAGCAGGAGGAGAGGAGCTGAACAGAATGGCTAACTCTTTTGAGAAGTTCTGCTGCAGAGACAAGAGACATGCAGCTTCCTGGGAGGCCGGTGGGAGAGAGCCGACCTTGAGAGAAGGGAGCTGGACAAGGGCTTCTGAGAAACAGCATCCAGCCTGAAGCTGAAGAGGGGCTCAGAGGGAAGCGGGGCACAGTAGAGAAGGGAACCTCAGTAGATCCATGTGTTTTCTCGGAGAGCCCCGGTCATCAGTGGAGAGGGAGGAGGGGAGCACAGACTGAAAGGACAGCAGCAAAGCCAACGACCTGGGGAGTCAGCACGGCTCTGAGCACGAAGGGCCTGGCTCAGGATGGAGAGCCAGTGCCCCGGGGCCACTTGGGGGTGGGCATGCGGGCTGGACCTGACCAGGGCTGTGGGTGAGTGGAAGGAGTCTGACAAAGTGAGAGGAGAAAGGGTAAGAGACACCCAAGGAAGTGCCTGTGCTAACTGGCTGGGGGGCGGGGGAGTGGGAGGGGGTGAGTGCGGGCAGGGAGCCTGGAGAGGGGGCCGATGGCTGTCTGGAGGGGGCGAGGCCTGCTGGAGATGAGGAACAGAGGAGACAGGAGTGGACCCAAGGAGAAGGGGACTGTGATCCCAACAAAGGGAAGCTTCAGGGTTTGGATGCCAGAGTATCGGCAGGAACAGGCGTGAGGAGATTCATAACTGACCTGGAGAACTGCCGGGGGTCCAAGCATCTGAAAGCACTCCACAAGGCTTCCCTGCGGGCTCAGTGGTAAAGAATCCGCCTGCTAATGCAGGAGACGAAGGTTTGACCCCTGATCCAGGGGGGTCCCACATGCCTCGGAGCAACAAAGCCAGAACTATTGAGCCTAATGCTGTAGAACCCAGTAGCTGCAAGTACTGAAGACTCTAGAGCAACAAGGGGAGCCACTGCAATAAGAAGCCCTCACACCAGAACTAGGGAGTAGCTCCTGCCTGCTGCAATGAGAAAAGCCTGCACAGCAATGAAGACCCAGCACAGCCAAAAACAAATAACTAACTAAATTAATTAAAAAAGGAAGCACTCCATCAGAGTCACCAGCACTAGGCCAGCTGGGGAGAGAGCAGAGACAGCTGGGTGGCCATCTGCTTCTGAGCCCCAACTCACAGGAAAGTAAACAGGCCATGCTCTGGGCCCTTCCCCAGCACGCCTCTTCAGCAGCCCTGCCCTCCCACAGCCCTAGGTCAGCTTGTCCGCTAATGGCTCGGGGGGTGACTGCAAAGGAAGGCGTGGAAAAGGAGATAAGCACAGGGGCTCCAAGGTCAGGTGCCTGGCAGGGCCCTGCAACGTTGACTGCCCTCTCTGGCTGGCCAGGCCCTCCTCCCCCTACCCGGCTCTGGCCCAGCCTACCTGCTTCCTCCGCCCAGACTGGGAGAGCTTCCAGGGGTTGCGGTCCATCAGCTGCACCATCTCGGCTTCTTCCTCTGGGGTCACGAAGTCCTCGATGAGGGTTACGCCTGGGAAGGGGAAGGCCCAGCCTTCAAAGTCAGACTCCTCGGCCCCCACTGCCCAGCCGGTGTCAGGGTAGTAAATGAACCGGTGTGTTTTCTGCAAAAGAAAGACAGGGATATCAGAGGCTCTGGAGCCCTGGCTCACACCGCACATGCGCCCTGAAAAGCTGCCCCGCCCAGTGGTGCACCCTCCCCAGCAGCACTTTGGAGAGCAGCTGGCATCTCCAGGGAGGTGGGACCCCTGCCCAGCCCCCGCCTTGCTCACTTTTTCATCTGTAAAAGGGAAGAGAGTACACAGGACCATTCTNAGAGCCCCGGTCATCAGTGGAGAGGGAGGAGGGGAGCACAGACTGAAAGGACAGCAGCAAAGCCAACGACCTGGGGAGTCAGCACGGCTCTGAGCACGAAGGGCCTGGCTCAGGATGGAGAGCCAGTGCCCCGGGGCCACTTGGGGGTGGGCATGCGGGCTGGACCTGACCAGGGCTGTGGGTGAGTGGAAGGAGTCTGACAAAGTGAGAGGAGAAAGGGTAAGAGACACCCAAGGAAGTGCCTGTGCTAACTGGCTGGGGGGCGGAGGAGTGGGAGGGGGTGAGTGCGGGCAGGGAGCCTGGAGAGGGGGCCGATGGCTGTCTGGAGGGGGCGAGGCCTGCTGGAGATGAGGAACAGAGGAGACAGGAGTGGACCCAAGGAGAAGGGGACTGTGATCCCAACAAAGGGAAGCTTCAGGGTTTGGATGCCAGAGTATCGGCAGGAACAGGCGTGAGGAGATTCATAACTGACCTGGAGAACTGCCGGGGGTCCAAGCATCTGAAAGCACTCCACAAGGCTTCCCTGCGGGCTCAGTGGTAAAGAATCCGCCTGCTAATGCAGGAGACGAAGGTTTGACCCCTGATCCAGGGGGGTCCCACATGCCTCGGAGCAACAAAGCCAGAACTATTGAGCCTAATGCTGTAGAACCCAGTAGCTGCAAGTACTGAAGACTCTAGAGCAACAAGGGGAGCCACTGCAATAAGAAGCCCTCACACCAGAACTAGGGAGTAGCTCCTGCCTGCTGCAATGAGAAAAGCCTGCACAGCAATGAAGACCCAGCACAGCCAAAAACAAATAACTAACTAAATTAATTAAAAAAGGAAGCACTCCATCAGAGTCACCAGCACTAGGCCAGCTGGGGAGAGAGCAGAGACAGCTGGGTGGCCATCTGCTTCTGAGCCCCAACTCACAGGAAAGTAAACAGGCCATGCTCTGGGCCCTTCCCCAGCACGCCTCTTCAGCAGCCCTGCCCTCCCACAGCCCTAGGTCAGCTTGTCCGCTAATGGCTCGGGGGGTGACTGCAAAGGAAGGCGTGGAAAAGGAGATAAGCACAGGGGCTCCAAGGTCAGGTGCCTGGCAGGGCCCTGCAACGTTGACTGCCCTCTCTGGCTGGCCAGGCCCTCCTCCCCCTACCCGGCTCTGGCCCAGCCTACCTGCTTCCTCCGCCCAGACTGGGAGAGCTTCCAGGGGTTGCGGTCCATCAGCTGCACCATCTCGGCTTCTTCCTCTGGGGTCACGAAGTCCTCGATGAGGGTTACGCCTGGGAAGGGGAAGGCCCAGCCTTCAAAGTCAGACTCCTCGGCCCCCACTGCCCAGCCGGTGTCAGGGTAGTAAATGAACCGGTGTGTTTTCTGCAAAAGAAAGACAGGGATATCAGAGGCTCTGGAGCCCTGGCTCACACCGCACATGCGCCCTGAAAAGCTGCCCCGCCCAGTGGTGCACCCTCCCCAGCAGCACTTTGGAGAGCAGCTGGCATCTCCAGGGAGGTGGGACCCCTGCCCAGCCCCCGCCTTGCTCACTTTTTCATCTGTAAAAGGGAAGAGAGTACACAGGACCATTCTTTCGTCTTCCACCTTGCAGGTGAGGTGACTGAGGCTCAGCAAAGTTAAGGAGCTAGCCCAAGGCTGCACAGCTGGGGCGCAGCCTCCCAGGCCACACTGTTGCTGTGGGCACTGTCTGTGACCCCCCAGGCTAGTGAGGCCTGTGTGGAGGCAGACGGTCCTCACGGGGAGCTGGAGAAATCTGTTCCCCTAAAGCTGAGGCCTCGGGCTTCCCAGGGGGTGAGTTCACACGCTGGGAGGCCAGAGGGAGAAGCTCTTTCCAGCTGCAGTGGGGGTGTCGCTGGGGCCTCCCCGACACGGCGGCAGCCATGGGCGCTCCCTGAATTTCTCATCGAAAAAGGATAGAGGGCCTCCCAGGTGGCTCAGTGGTAAAGAATCCACCTGCTAAGGCAGGAGACGTAAGTTCAATCACTGATCCCAGAAGATCCCACTCACAACGGGGCAGCTAAGCCGGTGCGCCACAACTACTGAGCCCGTGCTCTAGAGCCTGGGAGCAGAAACTAGCAAAGCCTGCACGCCCTAGAGCCCGTGCTCCGCGATAAGAGAAGCCACGGCAACAAGAAGCCTGTGCTCAGCAACTAGCTCCTGCTCGCCCCAACTCGAGAAAAGCCCACACAGTAGTGAAGACTCGAGAGAGCCAAAAATAAAATAAAAAATAAATGCAATTTAAAAAGAAGAGCAGAACTTTCCAGTCACCTAGAGGAGTACCAGACTGACCATCTCCTGTGGCAGGACCTCCGGCCAGTAACCTGGCCTGGCCTGGCCAATTATCAGGCAGCCTTTGCCCTGGAGCTTCCGGTTGGGGGAGCCAAGACTTGCCCAGACCTGCGCAGCAGTCGGAGGTGCTCCCTGTCCAGTGGCCCCTGCCTCCTCCCCGTATATGTTCTAGAAGCGTTGCCAGCAGCCCTGACTGTGAACCACCATGTCTCCCTCCTAGCACCTCACGCGGGACACATAGAAAGTAAGGACTCCTCCTGTACATTTCACTTGTTCCTCAGGCATCAGGCTGGGAAGATGCTACCCGCTGCAGTGCCCGGAACCTCCACACCCTTGGCCATGAGGCCAGTCCAGACCTCTGGCGAGGTCTGAAAAACTGTTAAGAAAGTAATTGTGGTGAAATATATACAACCACATATATTTTATACATAAGACTGATCGTCAACCATATTTTAAGTGCGCAGTTCAGTGGTAAGTATATCACACTGTCGTGCAACCAATTTCCAGAACTTTCTCATCTAGCAAAAGTCTACCTGTTAATTTAGAGAACGAACTTGCGGTTACTGGGGCTGTGGGGGGAGAGGGTCAGGAAGGGGTAGAGGGATAGTTAGGGAGTTTGGGATGGACATGTACACACTGCTACATTTAAAAACAAGGAGGTCCTCCTGTAAAGCACAGGGAAGTCTGCTCAACGTTATGCGGCAGCCTGGATGGAGGGGAGTCTGGGGGAGGAGGGACACATGTATATGTATAGCTGAGTCCATTCTCAGTCCACCTGAAACCATCAACATTGTTAATCAGCTGTACTCCAATACAAACTGCTTAAAAAAAAAAAAGTCTATCCGATGAACACATCCCCTCTCTCCTGCATACCCACCACTCTCCTTCCCGTCTCCGTGACTCTGACTACTTTAAATGCTCTACCTGAGTGGAATCATACAGTACGCCTCGTGACTGCCTTATTCCACTCAGCATAACGTTTTCGGCTTTCGTGTTGTAGCACGTGCCAGACTTTTCTTTCTTCCTTTTTCGGACTGAATAATAGTCTGTTGTATGGACGGGCTGCATTTTGTTCATCCTTTCATCTGTCCACGGATACCTGGGTTGCTTCTACCTTTTAACTCTTCTGAGTAACTCTGCTATGAACACAGGTGGACAGATATGCTTTCAATTCTTTTGGGTCCATATCCAGAAGTGGGATTGCTGGGTCATATGGCAGCTCTACACTGAATTTTCTGAGGAACTGCCACTGTTTTTCACGGACCTTTTGAGCTTCTCTCAGGGACACCGTGACAGTTTCTTCACTGGCTTCCCAGCGCCCTTTCCTTCTTATCCACTCCTTCCCCTCAGAGGAACTTTCTAAAGTTCACATGTGATTTTACCTTTAAAACCCTCACAAGCTCACCACGGCCCTCAAGAGGAGCCCAGCCTGCCTTCCGTGGTCAGGCCCCACGGGCCTCATCTCCCTCACCGGACGCATCACCCACCTTCCCCAGGCCTCGGCCCAAACAGTTCTCCAGCCTGAAGGCCCTCGCTCTGCTCAAAGGCTCTGAGTCCTTCTTTGTTAATTCGTAGGATTAAGGAATCTCATTTCCGTCAATGCCTCCGGGGACCCTTTGCCCCGAGTTTCGGCACCCTCTGCTCTCGTCCTGTCGTTTTCCCACGGGCAGGTGAGGTTCCCAGCCCGACCCGGGCGGAGGGGCCGCGGCTACGCCTGCTATCAGACTACCCCCAAGTTCCATAGGTGAGCCGCGGCCGGACTGCACCGACGTCCCAGCCCCTTCTCCACTCCAAGCCCACGCCTCAAATCCCTCATCTCTTCACCTCGCAACGCCCCCGTCTTCAGGGCCGCTGACACGGTCTGATCCGGAACCTGTCTTCAAGGCAACTTGGGCCTCAGTTTCCCCACACGAAGAATGGAGTTGTGGGCGCGGCCCCTCTCCCACCCCTCACCTGCGAGGGGTGCTGCCAGGGCGGGTCACCTCCGCGCTGCCGCTCGCAAATCAGACAGGTCCTGATGCCCTTGCAGCCGCATTCCCGAAGGACCTCGGGAGGCGCCACCGCCGCGGCCGCCATGGCGGGGTCCCGGAGGCCAGGGCGCAGATGCGGGGCCGCGGGGGCCGCTGGGAGTGGTAGTCCGCGCGCAGGGCGCGAGCTTCGCGAGGACTCTTCCTTCCGGTGGTCGCCGCCGCGGACGGATTCGCGCGGCGCCACCTCCTGGACTGAGGCAAGCGCTGGCGCCAGCATCGGATTCCGGTGCTGCGGTCCGAGCACAAGCGGACCGCGCCTCCTCGCCATGGCCCCCCTCTCGACGCGGCTGCTGATCCAACGGGGGCGACCCAAGAGCGACCGGGTGGGGAAGATCCGGAGCTTGGAGTAAGGGCCGGGGCCACACTGTCCGCTACCGGGGCCTGGGTCGGTGGGCAATCGGAAAAAAGCCTGGGATCCTTTCTCTCTCCCTTCCCGCCCCGTTATCACCCCGAGTCTTTAAACACTCGGGCGAAACGCCGTCCTCTCGTTATGAGATGGGTCGGGGCGGTGGGGGTGGTGGTTCTGGAGCAGCGTTGCCCCAGAAGAGGTCCTGGGCTGCTAGGGAAACAGTCTTGTAGAAAGAATATGGAGCAACCTGTTGAGAGAGTTACAGGGGAGCTCAGAGAGCCCCCCCTAGAGGATCAGGAAAAAGCCTCTTGGAGATAGCCAGCTGCTTCAGGTTCTAAAGTAGTTTATAAATGGAGGCGATGTTGGGGATCAACTGCACAGGCAACAAGAAATATCAAGAGAAAAGCCATCTGAGGTACCTGGGCTGACATGGGTGTGGGGTGGGAAGTCGGTGGGCCTGCCCCCTGAGCTGGCCCTGTCTGCGCCTCTCCCCAGCCTGTCAGGGCTGAATTTGCTCTCAGAGGACTTGGACCTCAAGCTCCTGGGTCGCTTGAAGCAGCTGCAAGAGCTGGATCTCTCTGACAACCAACTGGAAACGCTGCCTGCTGACCTGGGCCTGCCCCACCTGCACATCCTCCACTGTGCCAACAACCAGCTGAGTGACATCACCCCCCTCTGCCAGTTCCCGCAGCTCGAGGAGCTCAACCTGGAGGGCAACCCCTTCCTGACAGTACGTGGGTGCCCGCAGCAACTCCAGGCGCTCGATGGGCTGGGGCTCAGCCACAGACTGGGTGCAACCCCGAGCCGCTCTCCCTCATCCCCCAGGTCAGTGACAGCCTGAAAGTCACCTTCCTCCTGCCCCAGCTCCGTAAGTTCAACGGCAAGGATGCGTCCACCACTCGCTCGAAGGCAGAGAACCTGAACAGGGAGCTGACCACCAGGGTGAGGAACGGGGAAGAGCCCCTGGTGCTTGGGAGCCTTGGGGAGTGAGTGACAGAATGGGGTACTTGGAGGACTCCGAGAGGGGCTACAGAGGCCCTGAGACCCTACTCTGACCCAGGGCTCTGAGCTTGGCTGTGGTGCTTGGCCTCTTGTTCTTGTGCAGACGGGATGTTGAGACATTTTCATGGCGACACTACACTGGGCCAGCTTTTCCCTTCAGGGACTGTTTCTCCCTGTGGCTCACTTGGGTTTGTGCAGCGTGCAGCCGAGAAGGCTGTGGTTCCTGGAGGCTTCCCCGGAGCAATGAGGGTGACGCTTCTGATCGCTAGAGACAGAGGCACCACAGAAGGTCCAGGAGAGCTGGGCTGGCCTGAGCCTGAACCTGGTCCCTCTTGTGCCAGGTCGCAACTCACTGGAGGAAGTTCATGGCCGCGCTGAGCCCAGAGGAGCAAGCAAAGGCCCAGGCCAACTTTGTGAAGTCGGCTGTCAGGAACGTGCACTACGGGCCCGTGTCGCTCAGCGAATTCACCCAGTGGCGGGTATGCCCTCACGCCACTGTGCTGCCCACCGGCCCTCCCAGCTGCTTCCTCCCTGGCTCCCGCAGCCCGAGCGGCCCTGGAGGTCGCTGGCCACGAGAGGACGTGGGGAGTAGGGCAGGTCAGGGAAGGTGGCCCTGGGGGCTGGAAAGACCCTTCCCCTGCTCTTACTGGCTGTCTGGGAGGGGCTGGAGGCCCTGGGACCGTGCCTGGCTTCCTGACAGCCTGTTCCCACCCAGGTGCGGGTGATCTCTGAGGAGCTGGTGGCTTCTGGTGGAACCCACGCGTGTGAGGCAGACATGCCAGAGGGGACCCACAAAGCCACAGCTACCCAGGAGCCTAGGGTGAGTGGTTCTGTGGGGCTCCCAGGCTCCTTGGGCCTGCCTTGGACCTTCCTGCCTCAAGAGGCATTAGGGAAGCGGGGGACCTTGAGATATTCCCAGGAGATGGTCTCCTGTGCTTGAGTAGGTTCCCTCTGACCCTGGTACCCCTTGCCTCCCATACCCCAAGAGGGTGAAGTTGAGTCTGTGACAGGGAGGAGGCAAGCCCTGGCCAGATGGGTGCCCGGTCACTACACCTCAGCCTGCCCCTGCCCCCTCCTCCACAGGCCAGGCTGGTGGCCTTGAGGCGGCCAGGTGATACCCCACTCAGCCTCTCCCCCCAGAAGCGGGTGCGCACCTCCCCGTTGGCGCCGGTGAAGGGCAGCCTCGTGGGCTCTGACAGTAGCCAGGTGAGCCCTGCGTGGCAGCAGGGAGGCACGAAGCGGGAGAGGGCTGGGGCAGCCGCGACCACCCTCTCTGCCCACCCCTCTCCTGCAGCTGGAGCCCCTGCACTTCCTGCAGTGCCACAGCAAGAACAACAGCCCCAGCGACCTGAAAACCCAGCTCTGGGCCTGTGCCTTCGAGCCAGCCTGGGATGAGGGTACACCCTTCAGGGGCAGGGGCTACCTGGGAGGGTGGGGAGCAGGGAGGGACAGAGCTTAAAGTGTCATCCAGATCAGGAGGAGCGACTGCTGTGGACAAATGGAAACGTTTTCACCAGACTGACCCCCCAAACAGGGCAGGCAGGGGCCACGTCGCAGACCGTGGCCACGTGTGGTGGGGAGGCCGTGTGTGTGATCGACTGCCAGACGGGCATTGTACTACACAAGTACAAGGTGCCTGGTGAGGTGAGTGCCAGCGCCTGCCTCCTGTGGGGTGGGCAGAGCCTTGGCTCCTGGGGGCAGGAGTGTTGAGGTCGATGGGCCAGACTCGGCCACCTGCTCACCAGGTGGCCTTTGTCTTTGGTGCTGGACCGTGGTTCCCAGGTAGCTCTGCCCCTTAGTGACTGCTCCCCTCCCTGCCCCAGGAGTTCTTCTCCGTGGCTTGGACTGCCCTGACGGTGGTCACACAGACCGGCCACAAGAAGCGCTGGAATGTGCTAGCAGCCGCAGGCCTGCGTGGGCTGGTCCGGCTGCTGCACGTGCAGGCTGGCTTCTGCTGCGGGCTTATCCGGGGCCACAAGAAGGCCATCGCCACCCTCTGCTTCAGCCCCACCCATGAGACCCACCTTTTCAGTAAGACCCTCCTCCCACACCCCCCAGTACCCGTGTCCTGCAGCCTGGCACTTTAGGGCTCCTCCCCAGGGTGGGCCTCACACCAGCTGCCAAGGTCAGCTCAGAGTGTGGTAGGAAGCACGAGGCTTCAGGGACACCTGACCTGGCTTCGGGTTCTGTCTTGTTCCCCCAACCTGCCCTGAAGCCTTGGAGGTTTCTCAGAGCCAGGGCAGTGTCTGCCCCCCAGCCCTCTGGGTGTGGTGAGGTGATATCTGAGCCATAGCTGCCTTTTGTGGGGCATGTTAGGATTGAGCAGGATAAGGATGGGGCCCTGGGAGTCCTGTCTCCCAGCTGTGGCCCTCCCTTCCTCCCTGCCTTGGAGGGGCTGGCCTTGGGAGCCTGGTCTCCACCTGGGATGCAGCCTGCAGGAGGCAGCGGGGCCTTCTCAGAGCCGCCTGTCTTCTTCCCATCCCCTCACCAGCGGCCTCCTACGACAAGCGCATCATCCTCTGGGACATTGGGACACCCAACCAAGACTACGAATTCCAGGCCAGGTGACGCTGTGAGGCAGGACAGCCCGGGACGGGGGGTGGGCACACCTGAGTCTGCAGCCTCACGCCCTCCCGCCTCTCATCTGCTGGCAGCCACCTGCTCACACTGGATACCACCTCAACCCCCCTGCGCCTCTGCCCTGTTGCCCCCTGCCCGGACGCCTACCTGCTGGCCGGCTGCGAGGGCGGCTGCTGCTGCTGGGACGTGCGGCTGGACCAGCCCCAGAAGAGGAGGTGAGCGTGGGCAGGGGATGCCCCGAAAGCCCATCCTCAGAGCTGAGCAGCTGCAGGTCTGAGCGTCTGACCCCAGGCACACCTGCCAGGGGTAGGGCCTGCACTATGCCCCCCACCCTGGGCAGCCCAGAGGCAGTTTCCAGGGCCCTCTTTGCAGAGCAGGGGTGTCTGCACCTCCTGCTCACCTCTTGAGGACAGATCACACCTCCCAGCACCCCAGGCTGTGATCACCTCATCATTGCCCGGGTCCTGCCACTCGCCAGTTGTGGGACCTTCCCTTCTCCAGCATGATTTCCTCATCTGTGAAGTGGGGACAGTGACTCACACCCCAGGACTAGTGGAGGGCAAGGGGGATGGGGTCTGGGCTCGGGCGAGGCCCCAGGAAGGCCAGGTTGAGGCTTGTGGCTCCTGGACCCTGGGAGAGCTGAGGCAGTGCTCGGGAGGGAAGCCTGCCCTCGAGGGTCCCAGAGCCTGGTAGAGGAGATAGGCATTAAAATCACATAAGGCGTGATTGACGTCAGCGACGAATAAGGTGCTCTGAGAGGAGCAGGGAGGCTCAGGAGACTCTGAGGTGACCAGTGGCAGATGGACAAGTCCTCAGACCTATGCTCTTCATGGACCCCAAGGGTCAGGTGGGCAGACGGAGGGAGGGTCTTCACACAGAGGGAAGTGCAAAGGACAGTGGCAGGGTGAGCTGGCTGACCAGGGAGGTCTGGCCACAGCTTGGGAAACTGGAGGGAAGGCAGGTGTAAGGTGGCTGGGCCAGGGGACGCCAGCCCTACAGTCCCTGATGAGGGACTGAATTTTAACCTAAGTACAGGGAATAGCCTGGGGAGAATTTGAGGGCAAGTGGCAGAGGAAAACTAGAGCGACATCTCAGCACAGAGCAACTGCCACCGGGCAATGGTCCGGCCAGGTGTTGGCGGCCCCCTGCCCACCCACGTCTGCCTCCTCTCCAAGTCCTGTGATGTCTCCCCATCATCTCAGACGCGTCTGCCTCTTGGGGTTGGTACTTGGCTGCCTTTTGTGGATCTCGGACTCTGCTGGGAGCCTCCAAGTGGTGGCTCTCAGCCGCCACTCTGCACGCTGCCCTCAGGGTCAGAACAAACCCCTGCCCCTCGGCTGGCGAACTGCTCACCTCAAGTCAGCCCGAGGCACAGCCTGGCTTCCGAGCCCTTCCTGGCTGCACCCCACACCTGCTGGCTTCTCCTTCAGGGCTTGGATGGACCAGGAGTCCTGAGGAAGTGCCCGGCAGGGATCTGAAAGAGCACCCAGCTTTGATGTGTGACTCTTCCTACAGCCTTCTGGGCTAACCAGCATCTTCCGCTGCCCCGCAGGGTGTGTGAAGTCGAGTTCATCTTCTCCGAGGGCTCCGAGGCATCGGGACATAGAGTGGACGGGCTGGCATTCGTGAACGAGGATGTCGTGGGTGAGTGAGCCCAGCTCCGGGGACAGTCTGGCCTCTTGGGACCCCACTGGGCCCTGGCCAGGCCTTTGGGGTGACCTCTCTGTGGGCGGGGTTTAGGTCCAAGAGTTTCTGAGGAGCCCTCAGCATGGACCAGGGAAGTGTCTGGAGAGGGCACCCCCAACAGGCATAGCTCTTCCTTCTCCCATCAGCCTCCAAGGGCAGCTGCCTGGGCACCATCTGCCTGTGGAGCTGGAGCCAGACGTGGCAGGGTCGGGGCAGCCAGCCCACAGCGGCCGTGGTGGTCCTGGCTTGGCTGCAGTGGTCGCCCACCATCCTGGCCTACTTCTCCCTTAGCACCTGTCCTGGTGAGTGGCCCCCCTTCCTTCCCCGCCCCTGGCCGCCCCCCAAGTTCTGCCCCACCTAAGGCTCCATCCTTGTCCTGACAGACAAGGGACTTGTGCTCTGCGGGGACGAGCAGGGCAGCGTGTGGATCTATGATGTCAGGCCCCTCCTGGCACAGCGCTCCCCACCGCAGGCCACCCCACAGGCCCCCACACAGGTAGGCACGCAGGGGGCCGGTGCTGCCTAGGGGCCCTGCTCAGGAAGCAGCCCCTGCTCAGCGACCCCCTCTTCCCCCCAGATCCTTAAGTGGCCCCAGCCCCAGGCGCTGGGCCAGACGGTGACCAAGACGATGGTAAACACGGTGGTGGCCAACCCCACCTTTACCTACCTCACGGCGCTGACCGACTCCAACATCGTCGCCATCTGGAGGAGGGGCGAGCCCTGAGGGCACGGGCCGCCTCCATCACGGGGCACCAGGGACACAACTTAACTTATTCTGCTTTGGGGGTAGTAATGGGATCTTTACATCTGTTTTTTGTTTTTTTTTTCATTAAACGCTACTTTGTAAGAGAAGCCTGGGGAAAGCTCTCTGTGGGCCCCATCCCCACACTGAGTGAGGCCGGCCGGCCCTGCTGCCGAGGCTTCCAGAGCAGACTCCTGGAAGCACACGGGTTTTCGGTTCCCNCTACTTTGTAAGAGAAGCCTGGGGAAAGCTCTCTGTGGGCCCCATCCCCACACTGAGTGAGGCCGGCCGGCCCTGCTGCCGAGGCTTCCAGAGCAGACTCCTGGAAGCACACGGGTTTTCGGTTCCCTTCTGCTTGAGATAGTGCCTGGCAGCCCCAGGTTCCCAGGGTTTGTTAGAATGAGTTAGCTCCTGCCACCTTCTCAAGACAGAGATTGGATCTGTGGGCCAGTCTACTCTGAAACAAGGCCCCCAAGTGGCGTCAGAAGAGGTCCTCCACCTCCACTGAACTGACAGTCCTTTTGCTGTGAGGTCATCTCTGCTCAGCCCACAGCTGGGTTGTTTCTGGTCATGCTTTATTAGGAAAATAAAACCAACTCTCTGTGTATAGGACACATCAGTGTCTGGGGGCCGGGGGGGGGGGGGGGGGGCTCACTGGACTCTACGAGGAGGCCCACAGCTGGAGGAAGTGCTCTCGTCCACCTGGAGAAGGGCCTGGAGCAGCCAGCTACTCGATGCCTTCCTGCTTGTCTTTGATGGCCACCTGTCAGGGAGCGAGGATGTTGGAGACTCAGCCCCAGCCTCCCTGACCAAGGGCCGCCAGGAAACCGCACTGTGCCCCTCCCCAGAGTGCAGCCGTGAGCTAACAGAAGCAGCAAGCTGGAGCCCCAAACATTCCGGGTGCTGGGCAGGTGCCCCAGAGACCCTGGAGCCAGCTCACCCACGCCATCATTCCCCCACAGCCCAGGTCCTGTTGCCCAGGGCAGGAGGGACAGAGGTGCCTCCTGGTGGCTCCAGAATCTGTGGCTCTTTCCCACTCAATTATGCCTAGACTATGAAGATCCCTGAATAAACAAGTGTGGCCACACCCATTTGGGCTTCTTGATGATGGAACCCCTCCCAGGGTACAGTGAGCTGCATCCTGGACAGATGGACCACAGGGGGCCGGCACCACCAGGAAGAGGCTTGGAGGGCCAGCCCCAAGCAGCGGGCCCCTCACTCCCACAAGGAGACCCAGGGCGCCAGGGGAGGTCCCACCCCTGGATGCAGAGCACAGGTCTGCGTCAGGCAGCTCCTCCATAACCCTCGGTCCACACTTGCCGGATGCCGTGGCAGACACCCCTGCTTGGCCATCACCCCCTTCCCCGCCCCCCCCCAGTAAGTCAGAGGCAACCCCCTGGGGGTCCTTGGTGAGGGCATACAGGCTGGTGTCTGTGGGGACCGCCCCCTGCCTCTCCCACAGCGGGCCTCACCCGGAAGCGCTCTTCCAGCAGGGAGAGCTCGCTGATGAGGTCAGTGATTGCGTTGGTGAAGGCCTCCTGGGGGCTGTAGTCTGGCGTGGTCTGCACCCGGATGATGATCTTGTGCTCCAAGGGGTGCGGGACTTTGTAGCCAGCAAACAGCACCTGTGGGTCCTTGAGGAGCTGCCTGAGACATGGACGGGCATGGTGAAGGGGGCAGGGTGCTGAGCCGAGTGCACCTGGGGCTCTGGCCTCTTTGTAGCCTTCTAACCAAAGGTCTCCCTGTTGGCTTGTGGCCTGAAAGCACAGGAAGCTACTCCTGACCTTTAAGAGTTTGTGCGGTGGTCACACACCCCCACCCCAGCCCCACCAAAACTCTTGAGTTAAAAAGACACCTGAAGACAAGAGAGCCGGTAGAGACTCCTCCCACACACCCCTACAGGCACGAAGGTCAATGACCCTTCCCAGTGAACAGGGTTTCCTGCCCTCTCTTCCCTCAGGGGATGTCAGGGAGCCTGCAAAAGCCCCAGAGAAACCTCCCAAAGCAGGAAAAATCCAGCCAGCGTCCAGTAAACCAGAAAAAAAAAAAAGCCCCATTTCCAGCCCCCAAAGAGCATCTGGCAGACAGAGTAAATAAAGGCAGCAGGTGGAAAAGGCTCTACGCTCTAAGCACTTAATGAAACAGAAATGGAAATCCTCTGGGCAACGCGGGCTGGCAGCTGCGTCCGCACACACAGGGTCCCGCTCCATGAGGTGGTGGGGAGTGAAGCCTATGCCCTGGGCACCGGGAGGCTTCCTCCTGCGTGGCTCTGTCAAGTGTGAGCACTGGGGGGCTCCCCTGGTGGCTCAGCAGTAAAGAATCTGCCTGGCAATGCCAGAGACAAGGATTCGATCCCTGGATCAGAAGACAACATGTGCAATTTGGCAGGTAACTAAGCGCATGTGCCGCAACTATGGAGCCGGGGCTCAGAGCCCGGGAGCCGCAATGACCAAGCCCACGTGCCGCAGCCACTGAAGCGTGGTGCTGGGCGGGAGTCATCCAGACAGAAGGTGGGCAACCCCACTCCCTAACTCACACCAGGAGAAAAACAGGCTCCTCCTGCCTGCACACCTGAGAAAGGCCTGGCTTCACTGGCAGCCTTTCTCAGCAGCGAGAGGACAAGTTCCTGGGCCAAAGTGGTGATCCCACCGCTGGCCACCTACTGGGCCAGGACTTCACTGGTGCAAATGCCAGGCGTGAGGTAACCACCAAGACAGCGGATGACCACAGAGTCCCTCTCCCACCTCCTTCCCTTATTCTACTGACAGTCTCTGGCACGCACATCTTGGAATGCCAGGTGTCACTGATGTCACTATTTGTGACAGCGCGGTCAACCCCAACACCGTCTCGTGAGCACAGGGCCTCAGTGGCCTCCTTTTCTGTGGCTCACTGTGCAGTTACTTCCTTTAGTCAGATGACTGAGCCAACACAGAAATGGCTGCACGACCAGAGATGGGGTCACCATCATTTGGAAGAAAAGGTACTAGGATCTGTGAATTCCTACAGCCAGCTCCCAGGATTTTCTGGAGCTCAGAGAGCCTCGAGAATGTCTTCTGGAACTTACGCTTGGCCTCTCAAAAAGCCTATCAAACGTAACTCCCAGGACTTCTCTCGTCATCCCGTGGCTTAGACACCACACTCCCACTGTAAGGGGCGCAGGACCTGGTGCAGCCAAGTAAATACTTTAAAAAACACAGCCCCCAAAAGCCACTGACTTGGAACTTACGATTTAATGATGTTTCCTAGCGTGTGGTCCTCCTTGTTGATGGTGAACAAACAGGCATTAGGTACTTTGGTGTCCTTGTTAATGGTGATCCTAGGAAGAGGCAGAGGCAGCAGACTGGAGGTGGGGGGTTTCCTCCCTGGAGCCTAAACCCTGTCCTCCAAGGCAAGCTTAGGCCCTACCACCTCCCGAGAGCCCTTCCCCATCTCTTCATTCCATACAAACCTCTCTGACTCAGAGAAGCCCAAACCCAGGCACACCTGGTACTGTGGGACCCTCACCTTCTCTGAATTATCCCTTCTTCTCGAGCAGAGCTTCTCAACTTTGGCACCACTGATATTTTAGACCAGAATTTTTTTTTGTAGGGGGCTGTCTGGTACACTGTAGGGTATTAGCAGTAGCCCTGGCCTTCACCCACTAGAAACCAGAAAAGTTTGCAGACACTGCCAAAGTCCCCTGGTGGGACAAAGTGGCCCCCCAGGTTGAGAACCACTGCTCTCAAGGGAGACTGAAGTGGCTGGCAAGGGGCTACGAGCTAGACTGCAGAGCCCTGCAGTTAAGACCAGGCAGTTGAGAGAAAGAAAAGCCAGCATTTAAGATGGTCTTTGGTGGGGGCTTTCCTGGCAGTCCAGTGGTCAAGAGACCGCACTTCCACTGCAGGGGGTGCGGGTTTCATCCCTGGTCGGGAAAGATCCCGTGCCATCGCAGCGTGGAGAAAAAACAAAGCAAAAAAAGGGTCTTTTGTGCTGAATCCTAGACTAAGCACTTCACATAAATTACCTAATTTAACCTCCTCTATGAGAAAATCCTGTGATTTAATACACTAATAAGCCCATTTCTCAGATGAGGAAAGGTTCTCAGGCAGATTAAGTCACTTGCCCAAAGACACAGAGTTCTTTAGTGAGGGATACCCAGGCAGGCTATCTGAGCATTGGACTGCACTTTCCTTCACCAGCAGACAATGCAGAGCCACTGAAGATTTCACACCGGCGAATGAAGATCCGGTGAGAGTCTGACAGCCATCAGACTGTCCTCAGTATGCAGCAAAGAGGATAACAGTGCCGGGTGGGAAGACTTTGGAGCCAGAAACCCTGGGTTCGAATACAGATCGGCTAATTTCTGTGCGCCTGGGGGAGTTACTTAACCTTTCTGAGCCTTGGTTTCTTCATCTAAAAAATGGGGCAGCTCACCACCGCCCAGGAATGTCTTAAGTTTNGGCATACAGGCTGGTGTCTGTGGGGACCGCCCCCTGCCTCTCCCACAGCGGGCCTCACCCGGAAGCGCTCTTCCAGCAGGGAGAGCTCGCTGATGAGGTCAGTGATTGCGTTGGTGAAGGCCTCCTGGGGGCTGTAGTCTGGCGTGGTCTGCACCCGGATGATGATCTTGTGCTCCAAGGGGTGCGGGACTTTGTAGCCAGCAAACAGCACCTGTGGGTCCTTGAGGAGCTGCCTGAGACATGGACGGGCATGGTGAAGGGGGCAGGGTGCTGAGCCGAGTGCACCTGGGGCTCTGGCCTCTTTGTAGCCTTCTAACCAAAGGTCTCCCTGTTGGCTTGTGGCCTGAAAGCACAGGAAGCTACTCCTGACCTTTAAGAGTTTGTGCGGTGGTCACACACCCCCACCCCAGCCCCACCAAAACTCTTGAGTTAAAAAGACACCTGAAGACAAGAGAGCCGGTAGAGACTCCTCCCACACACCCCTACAGGCACGAAGGTCAATGACCCTTCCCAGTGAACAGGGTTTCCTGCCCTCTCTTCCCTCAGGGGATGTCAGGGAGCCTGCAAAAGCCCCAGAGAAACCTCCCAAAGCAGGAAAAATCCAGCCAGCGTCCAGTAAACCAGAAAAAAAAAAAAGCCCCATTTCCAGCCCCCAAAGAGCATCTGGCAGACAGAGTAAATAAAGGCAGCAGGTGGAAAAGGCTCTACGCTCTAAGCACTTAATGAAACAGAAATGGAAATCCTCTGGGCAACGCGGGCTGGCAGCTGCGTCCGCACACACAGGGTCCCGCTCCATGAGGTGGTGGGGAGTGAAGCCTATGCCCTGGGCACCGGGAGGCTTCCTCCTGCGTGGCTCTGTCAAGTGTGAGCACTGGGGGGCTCCCCTGGTGGCTCAGCAGTAAAGAATCTGCCTGGCAATGCCAGAGACAAGGATTCGATCCCTGGATCAGAAGACAACATGTGCAATTTGGCAGGTAACTAAGCGCATGTGCCGCAACTATGGAGCCGGGGCTCAGAGCCCGGGAGCCGCAATGACCAAGCCCACGTGCCGCAGCCACTGAAGCGTGGTGCTGGGCGGGAGTCATCCAGACAGAAGGTGGGCAACCCCACTCCCTAACTCACACCAGGAGAAAAACAGGCTCCTCCTGCCTGCACACCTGAGAAAGGCCTGGCTTCACTGGCAGCCTTTCTCAGCAGCGAGAGGACAAGTTCCTGGGCCAAAGTGGTGATCCCACCGCTGGCCACCTACTGGGCCAGGACTTCACTGGTGCAAATGCCAGGCGTGAGGTAACCACCAAGACAGCGGATGACCACAGAGTCCCTCTCCCACCTCCTTCCCTTATTCTACTGACAGTCTCTGGCACGCACATCTTGGAATGCCAGGTGTCACTGATGTCACTATTTGTGACAGCGCGGTCAACCCCAACACCGTCTCGTGAGCACAGGGCCTCAGTGGCCTCCTTTTCTGTGGCTCACTGTGCAGTTACTTCCTTTAGTCAGATGACTGAGCCAACACAGAAATGGCTGCACGACCAGAGATGGGGTCACCATCATTTGGAAGAAAAGGTACTAGGATCTGTGAATTCCTACAGCCAGCTCCCAGGATTTTCTGGAGCTCAGAGAGCCTCGAGAATGTCTTCTGGAACTTACGCTTGGCCTCTCAAAAAGCCTATCAAACGTAACTCCCAGGACTTCTCTCGTCATCCCGTGGCTTAGACACCACACTCCCACTGTAAGGGGCGCAGGACCTGGTGCAGCCAAGTAAATACTTTAAAAAACACAGCCCCCAAAAGCCACTGACTTGGAACTTACGATTTAATGATGTTTCCTAGCGTGTGGTCCTCCTTGTTGATGGTGAACAAACAGGCATTAGGTACTTTGGTGTCCTTGTTAATGGTGATCCTAGGAAGAGGCAGAGGCAGCAGACTGGAGGTGGGGGGTTTCCTCCCTGGAGCCTAAACCCTGTCCTCCAAGGCAAGCTTAGGCCCTACCACCTCCCGAGAGCCCTTCCCCATCTCTTCATTCCATACAAACCTCTCTGACTCAGAGAAGCCCAAACCCAGGCACACCTGGTACTGTGGGACCCTCACCTTCTCTGAATTATCCCTTCTTCTCGAGCAGAGCTTCTCAACTTTGGCACCACTGATATTTTAGACCAGAATTTTTTTTTGTAGGGGGCTGTCTGGTACACTGTAGGGTATTAGCAGTAGCCCTGGCCTTCACCCACTAGAAACCAGAAAAGTTTGCAGACACTGCCAAAGTCCCCTGGTGGGACAAAGTGGCCCCCCAGGTTGAGAACCACTGCTCTCAAGGGAGACTGAAGTGGCTGGCAAGGGGCTACGAGCTAGACTGCAGAGCCCTGCAGTTAAGACCAGGCAGTTGAGAGAAAGAAAAGCCAGCATTTAAGATGGTCTTTGGTGGGGGCTTTCCTGGCAGTCCAGTGGTCAAGAGACCGCACTTCCACTGCAGGGGGTGCGGGTTTCATCCCTGGTCGGGAAAGATCCCGTGCCATCGCAGCGTGGAGAAAAAACAAAGCAAAAAAAGGGTCTTTTGTGCTGAATCCTAGACTAAGCACTTCACATAAATTACCTAATTTAACCTCCTCTATGAGAAAATCCTGTGATTTAATACACTAATAAGCCCATTTCTCAGATGAGGAAAGGTTCTCAGGCAGATTAAGTCACTTGCCCAAAGACACAGAGTTCTTTAGTGAGGGATACCCAGGCAGGCTATCTGAGCATTGGACTGCACTTTCCTTCACCAGCAGACAATGCAGAGCCACTGAAGATTTCACACCGGCGAATGAAGATCCGGTGAGAGTCTGACAGCCATCAGACTGTCCTCAGTATGCAGCAAAGAGGATAACAGTGCCGGGTGGGAAGACTTTGGAGCCAGAAACCCTGGGTTCGAATACAGATCGGCTAATTTCTGTGCGCCTGGGGGAGTTACTTAACCTTTCTGAGCCTTGGTTTCTTCATCTAAAAAATGGGGCAGCTCACCACCGCCCAGGAATGTCTTAAGTTTGGCAGACACGGGAGTGGAGCACTCAGCGAGTAGACGCTCAAGCAAAACTTGCTTCTGTCTCCCTGCAGAGGACGGGCAGAGAAGCCCCAGAATCTGCGGGCGCAGACGGTCGAGGGCCCGCTACCCTCCCCCTGTCTCTGACCCAGGCTGGTTCCACTTACTTCTTCTCGCCCTCGAAGAGCAAGAACGACTCGAAGGCGGGAGGGGCGTTCATCCTAGCGTCGTAGCCACCACCACCTCCAGAGCCCTACCAAGCGACCACTTCCGGGTTAGCGGCTGCTTCCGTATTATGCCGGCAGTGCCAACCCCGTGTGAGGATCGGCTCGTTGCCCCCTATCGGTCTGGAGGATCCTGCGCAGGCGTGAGAAGCCGGCAAGGGTGGGGTCTGGTGGCTCTGCGCATGCGTGAGTCTAGCAGCTCTTCTCGGCTCACCGGCGGGCCCTGGCGCGCCTTGGCGCTCGGTGGGAACCCTGAGGGGTGCTCTTTCAGTTCCCAGACATCCTTGTCTAAGCCAGGCGGGGAGCCAGCGGTGTATTTCCCTCTGCTCTCTTTGTCCCTTTATCCCTCTTTGGAAATGTGCCCTTGGAGTACACAGCAACAGGCTCTTAAATGGAGAAGGAAGCCTTGTAGTGGGCAGGTATGACCCAAAGGGCTGGAAGAAACCTCCCCTGGGCTAGACTGTTGCGTATNAAATGTGCCCTTGGAGTACACAGCAACAGGCTCTTAAATGGAGAAGGAAGCCTTGTAGTGGGCAGGTATGACCCAAAGGGCTGGAAGAAACCTCCCCTGGGCTAGACTGTTGCGTATGAAAAAAATCCCCGTGCCCACGCGAAGGGCTACAGGACTCCTGGCCGGGTTGTCAACTGACTTTCCAGGTGGGCTTATAGCCTAGTGAGTTTCTTGTTAGAGGAGGGAGGGCTAGGGAGGAAGCAGGTGTAAACAGGTGGGGACAAAAAAAAAATGTCTGCCATTTCAGTAAACAAAGAACGGTTGCCCACTATCTAGTTACCAGCCCCTGACAGTGCGCCCGGAGGGGAGTTCAGGATGGAGAAAAACAGGACGCTGACCCTAGATAGTTAGGATGCATATGTAGAAATCATTTCAGTGAGCCCACATTCTTGCATTTTCCCAAGAAAACCATTGAAATCCTTGAGTGTCTGTCTTTTGTGATTAGGAGCGATCTTTTGATACTCGACTACATGTGTTCTGTTTTTCAGCAAAACAAACAAACGAAAAAGCTCCTATGTATCCTGGCTCCTATCTTACCTCTTTGGAACAGTTCCTCACAGCGATCTGAAAGGCTGTCTGGCAGGCTATTGTCCTCAGTAGGATCCCCAGTAAAACGGAACTCACTCGGGAATTCCATGGCTATCCAGTGGTCAATACTCAGCCCTGTCACTGCTGAGGCCCAATTCAATCCCCAGTTGAGGAACTAGGATCCTACAAGCCATGTGGGGCAGCAAAAAAATAAATAAATAAATCCAACTTCTGGGTTGTGTATTTTTGTTTTGAGTCAACACAGTTGTGAGAGGAACTCAAAAGGATAAGGATGTGAATCGGTTCTGGTTGGTTGATAGTTTGCAGACTACAGCTTAGAATAAAAGTCCTATCTGAGCAGTCAAAGCAGCAGGGTGCAGGGTCTCAGATTAGCTCCTGGAGCTGTAACAGCTCCCTAGCTGCTGCTTCAGGTCTGGACCACAGCTGTGGAGCCCCCAAGGAAATCTGGAGCTTCCCTCACCACTTCCTGGGAAGGACTATTTCCTACTTGAGCTTGAGACCTGCGGTGAGAAAACATCATACGCTAGAGGCCCACACCAACCTGACTCTCTGGGCCAAGAGTCTTTTCGGTTGTGAGTTTTTTAAGTCGACAGTTTTACTGGAATACACTGTCCCCCTGGTTTCCTTATTGCCTGTGGCTGCTTTTGTGCTACAAGAATAATTGTGACCAAAACCTGAATGCCTGGGCCTTTGGGAGGCAAGATCTGGCAATCCCTAATCTTGGGGAACGAACCCGTGTTTGACTTTGCTATTTATTATTCAATTAGAGCCCAGACACTGAAGTTACGTATGGACTTGCAGGTTTCCATCCCATACAGAACAAAACTTCATCCACCAGTTTTGTATCTAATATCACCATCTTATTCTAACATTTCCCAGCTTCTCAAAATAGTCTGTGAACCATCTTTGCTCAACACTTGTTTCCTCCTTAAGTGCAATAAATCTTTGTTACATGTTCATGCTATATTTGTCTGAGTCATTTTTTAACGTATTTGAAAACTATATTTTGACAGGAGTTTCCCAAGAGGAGGTCGGTGGGAATTTGCCCAGACTTCCTATGGGGTCAGCCCAGAGGGTGAGGGAATGCACATACCACATGAGCTGGGCCCACTCGGGGCTTCCCAGGGCATCTGCTTCATACTGAACACCAGCCCCAGGGCTGCGGGCCTCTGTCTGAGGGCCCAATCAGACTCTCAGGACATCTAGGGGTGAATAACAGGCCTGGCGATCCCAGGGGAGTGGTACAGAATCCCTGGGCAGGTGAAGGGGTGACCTGCAGGACCACCTGGACTTGAGGGCAGGAAGGAGTCTCTTCTCTCCTTGTTATAGGAGACTTCCAAAAAGAATGTAGCATTCTGGGCTGCCGGGAGCTCTGCTCTGATTCTGAAAGAACCTAGACGGGTGGGTACTCATGGGAGAGGTGGCTACAGTGACTACTCCCCCACCAGATCCACTGGAGAGGGTGGCAGTGACCACGCCCACATCAGACCCACTGGAGGAGAGGGTGGCTGTGTGTATATGCAGTTAAAATCTGCGGTTGTGGGACTTCCTTGGTGGTGCGGTGGTTAAGACTCTGAGTTTCCAGTGCAGGGGACGTGGATTTGATCCCTGGCCAGGGAACTAAGATCTCACATGCCAAGGGTCGTGGCCAAGCCCCCCACCCCCAACCACCCTCGTTCTACTTGTGGCAGCCCCTTATATGGGGAAAAACCTGTCTTTCCCCTTCACGCCATGCCTTGGGGCTCAGCAGACCCTGGGGTCCATACTTCCTCATAAGGAGGTCCTTGAAACCCAAGAAGAGCCAACAGGCAGGAGGTGTGTGTGAGACCCTAGGGAAGTAGTCAGAGAAGCAGGAGTTGGTGATGGGGGCAGGGAAAAGCAGGCTGAGCACCCCCAGGCCCTGAGCCCTGGGCCAGGGAGGGAGAGGGGATGCCTAGCCCTGCAAAGAAGCTGGTGAGGCCCACACGCTGGCAGCACCATGACCAAGAAGCGATGAACATCCAGGGGGTTGAGTTGGTGTGAGCTGTGGGGGGAATCCCTGGGCAGGTGAAGGGGTGACCTGCAGGTGAGCTGTGGGGGAACCACCCCCATCCTGGCTGTGGCCAGGAGAAAAGTCTGATATGGCCTCAAAAGCCACGGGGTTGAGGGGAGGGGGCAGCCCCTTGCTTCATCCTCTTTGCCTTTCTGGGCCACCCCTCAAAGAACTCAGTTTGCACTCTGCCCAGATGGTCCTGCCCCAGAGCCTGGCTAGTCAGCTGGGTCAAGGGTCTTGCTTGTGACCCGGGCCCTTGGGAACTGTCCCAGGTCTGGGCTCACAGGGGAGGCTCTAAGCTTGGTTGAATGAGACCTTTAAGAACGTGCTGGAAGACCGTGTCCCTCCTCTGTCTTGTTAATTACGTGGAAGGTTTCTGTGTACCTAGGGAGGGACTGGGAGGAGGGCAGGGAGGTGATGCAAGGAAGTTCTGCTTGGGATCAGGGGGTTGGCATAAGGGACACTGGCAGGGCCAGCTATGTGACAGTTTGAGGTTCTGACCTGCTTCCTCTTGCAGGCCCGCTTGAAGGGCCTGTTTGGGGGCTGCCAGGAGGGGCAGCTGGTGAGACATGTCAGGCTCACAGCCTGTGGGATGGATGAGTGGGACCGAGGGGTGTGGTGGGGACAGCAGGTGGGAGGAGAAAGAAGTCCTCAGGATGGGGGGCAGCAGAGAAGAGGCAACGGGGGTACACAGAGTCTATGCTGGTGCCCAGTCCTCGGCCATCTCCGCCAGCAGCCTACCCCCATCATGAGACCCCAGAGCCTCCACAGTCACAGCAGGTTTATTGTCGGCAATAAGCACCTTGATGCTCTCCTGGGGGGCACAGCCCAGGAGCAGGTGGGGTGGCGGCTGGGAGCAAAGCGGGTGCTGAGGTCCAGGCCTGGTCTCCTGGGCTCTGCGTTCCCTCCTGCCTCTCTGGATCTGAGAAGTGTCAGTCCATCTGGGAGTGGGCCACCACAAAGGGTGGCTTCTGGCTGGCTCTGCCCTGGGCAGGAGAGGAGGGCCCTGGCGCAGCCTGGGGCAAGTGGTAGCGATGGCAGTGGGGAGCAGCCGGCCTTACAGAAGAGTGAGAGCAGCTGAAGCTCCCTGGAGACATCAGGCGGGCGATGACTGGCCAAAGCCTTGTCAGCCCTGGACTTCGGAGCCCCAGGTCCCTTGGCTCCCCCAGCCCAGGAGGGACCTGGGTCCTGCACCCCAGTAAGAGGGAGTGAGGCAAAACGCTGAGTGCGCAGGGGTCTCCCAGCACTTGGCAGGGCGCGGCGCAGCCTGCAGGGCATCCTCACGTCTGCAGCTCCAGGATGCGACTCGGCTCCGAGGGCGGCGAGCCAGCTGGGCTGGACCTGTGGGCCTCCTGGAGGTCCCCGAGCACCTGGAACAGCTCGGCCAGTGGGTCCCTGGGGGCTGGAGGCAGACGAGGGGTCAGAGAAGAGAGGGCCCCCCTGGGGAGGGAGGCCCCACCCACAATGCCCAAAAGGGGGCTGGGGTGGGTGGCACCTACCTTCCCCAGGGCCCGACGGCCCGCGGCCTGCCTCTGGGCCCGAGCTTAGCTGTCGGTGCTTCTCCCTGTGGGGAGAGAGGACAGGGTGTGAGGTTCCCATGTCCCCACGGGACCCAGGGTGACCCCAGCTGGGACTCCTGAACTGGAGGGGGTCCTGGGGGCAGGGGGCTGACTTTTCTAATCTACAGGAAGAGATACGGGCCCAGGTCTCAGCTGGCCCCACTCATCTCCCTCGTCCCCGCTTCCAGCCCCCTCCCTTGG